>JAIFGZ020000194.1:0-259998 GCA_019925245.2 Oryza australiensis
CGCTCCTTGATAGTGTATCGGAACGGTATAATGTCATTATACCGAAGCTATCTCGTAGTCCGACCTTGTTTGCTGCCTCCCATCTACGCAAACCATCTCCCTTGATAGTGTATCGGGACGGCATAATGTGATTACGCCGATATCGTTTCCGTAAGCGATTTCATAGATTGGATCTATGGATTTCGTGTGTTGTTCGGGGCGCCGTGTGCGTACTCCCCTTATAGGTCGTCTCGATGCCATATCTCTGCGATAGGTAGAAAATGTTTCTACGCCTAACTTGTTTTTTGCAGAGAATGCTTTGAGATGGTATGACCCTATTGTATGTATGAGATGCATGTGATGCATGTAATATTCATTCATATGTGCAATCCCTGTAATATTCTTTCATACGTGCAATGCTTGTAATATTCTTTCACGACCTACGAGTTGATGTAATCTTCAATTAGAGCTTCTATAGTAGTAGCTTAGTTTGAAGAAATCAAGCATCATGCACATTGGAAGATGGTGCCGAAGATGGAGATCCTCAGCGCCGACATGGAGATGGAGATCACCATGTGAAGAGGGGCCATACTATTTCATTATATGCTATTCTACCAGCTTTCATATATGTGATATGTTTGTTTGATAGGATAGCATCCCTCGCAAAATTAACTAGTAATGATGCCCTTTCAAATGTTGCACCAGTCACCGTTATGATCGTTAATGGTGGGTCTGCCAAAGCAGAGTGCCATTCTCTATGATAACATGAGGGTGTATATGTCGGACATATACAGCAGGAGCATTTGGTTTACTTAACAAGGCTATCAAAACAGTTTTAGGCCTTGGGGCATAGGTTGGCGCCGGGGCATGGAGATGCCACACCAACAACAAGAGTCACATAGATATGATTAGCAAGGAGTTGCTTACCAACGTTATTAATTTTCTAGCAGTGATGCCAAAGCTCACTAGAAATTAACTAACATGTGGATCTTGACCCAATACGTAACCTAGAGGGAAGGTGTAAAATACGTAATGAGAGTCTAATGTTAAATTGTTTAACAATAGACATAGCATAAACATTGTGCTAAACTTTGCTTTTTCTATTGTAGAATAAATGGCAGCTAATACTACACCCAGTGCTTTCAATTTGCGATCTATTCTCGAGAAAGAAAAATTAAACGGAACAAACTTTATGGATTGGTATCGCAACTTGAGAATTGTTCTCAAGCAAGAGCATAAGGAGTACGTTCTTAAAGTCCCCTATCCCGAGGATTTGCCTAATAATGCCATCTGCTACGCACGGAGGGCTTACGAGAAGCACACTAATGATGTCCTAGATATAAGCTGTCTCATGCTAGCTACAATGTCCCCTGAGCTTCAGAAGCAATATGAGAGCAGCGATGCTCACACTATTATTTAGGGACTGCGTGGCATGTTTGAGAACCAAGCTCGGGACAAGAGGTTCAACATCTCGAAGTCCTTGTTTGCGTGCAGGCTTGTTGAGGGGAATCCCGTCAGTCCGCATGTGATAAAGATGATTGGCTATGTGGAGATTATGGCAATCGGGTATCTACATGGCAAGCTTATCCGACTGGAGATAGGGATAGGTTGTGCCTACTAAATATGTAAACCAACTACGACTTGGGTATTACGTTGCCGATTGAGATAAGGCAACGGCTCATAGTCATAGTTTGGTAAGATTGAGGAAACCGACTTAGAGTAAGATAGGGTTTCCGATTTGTAACCCCACCTCCCAAGACTATATAAGGGGGTAAGGGGCGTCCCTTGAGGGATATCGGCTTTAGATCATATGCTTCATGAGAAGTTAGATGAGCTTTCAGCTTTAGATACACAAGATCATGAGATCAATAAAGACACTCGGCGGATCGAATCCCGAAACAGGAGTAGGGTATTACCTCACGAGAGGGCCGAACCTGTCTAAATCTTCTTTTTCTCCTAACCCATTGTGCTTGGCGATCTTGGACTGCGACCCCAATTTTCTATTGCCGAAACCAAGTTTCGACAGGCTATATCGAGAGTCTTGAGAAACTAGGTTTCCCTCTTAGCCAAGAGTTGGCTACAGACGTGATTCTCCAGTCGCTCCCTCTGAGCTTCGATCCATTCATATTGAATAATCACATGAACAGTATGGATAAGACCTTGGCTGAATTGCATGAGATGCTAAAAGTGAGGAGAGTATCCAGAAAAACGGTCATCATGTTGTGATGATGCGAAGGCTAAGCGCAAACCACTTGTCAAGAAACTTTGCACCAAGAGGAAGTTAACTCCCGATGAGATCGCGAGTGCCTCTAATGCAAAGAAGGGCAAGAAGGGGTCGGCGGCATCGGATGCCGTTTGCTTCTCTGCAAGGAGACAAGCCACCTGGAAAAGGAACCGCAAGAAGTACATCGAGGATCTCAAAAAGAAGCAAAGTATGACTTCTGCTTCAGGTATTAATGTTATAGACATTAATCTTGCTACTTCACCTACTGACTCTTGTGTATTTGATACCGGATCAGTAGCTCATATTTGCAAATCGTTGCAGGGAATGATAAGAAGTAGAGGCTTGAGAAAGGGCGAGGTGAACACGCGCGTCGGCAATGGAGCAAGCGTTGCTACAGTTGCTGTCAGCACAGTACCACTTCATCTACCTTCAGGATTAGTTTTGGAATTAAATAATTGTTAGTGTGTTCCAACACTATGTCAAAACATTATTTCCGCTTCATGTTTGCAAGCGGAAGGATATGATTTTAGATGAATGGACAATGGTTGTTCAATATATCTCAGAGATATGTTCTATTTTCATACTTCATTGGTGAATGTATTATACATTTTGAATCTTGAAGCGTCTCCCGTCTATAACATTAATACAGAAATGCAACTCTCTAATGATACAAACCCCACATTTATCTGGCATTGTCGCTTAGGCCATATAAATCAGAAACGCATGGAGAAGCTCCATAAGGATGGATTGCTTCACTCTTTTGATTTTGAATCATTTGAGACATGTGAGTCTTGTTTACTTGGTAAGATGACAAAGGCACCTTTCACGGGACACAGTGAAAGAGCAAGTGACTTGTTGGCACTCGTACATACTGATGTATGTGGACCAATGAGCTCAACGGCCAGAGGTGGTTATCAGTACTTCATTACCTTTTACCGATAACTTTACTAGATATGGTTATATCTACTTAATGAGGCATAAGTCCGAATCCTTTGAAAAGTTCAAAGAATTCCATAATGAAGTACAGAATCATTTAGGGAAACCAATCAAGTTTTTTACGATCAGATCGTGGAGGGGAATACTTGAGCCAAGAGTTTGGTAATCATCTGAAAGATTGTGAAATTGTTCCACAGTTGACTCCGCCAGGAACTCCACAATGGAACGGAGTGTCCGAACGGAGAAATCGCACCTTGTTGGACATGGTGTGGTCGATGATGAGCCAAAGTGATCTTCCGTTATCCTTCTGGGGATATGCTCTTGAAATAGCTGCGCTCACGCTAAATAGAGTTCCATCTAAGTTAGTTGAAAAGACACTATATGAGATATGGACAGGGCAACCCCCTAGTTTGTCTTTTCCCAAAATTTGGGGATGCGAAGATTATGTAAAATGTTTACAGTCTGACAAGATCACACCCAAATCTGACAAGTGCTTCTTTGTGGGATATCCTAAGGAAACTAATGGATATTACTTTTATAATCGGGAACAAGGCAAAGTGTTTGTCGCCCAACACGGTGTCTTCTTCGAGAAAGAGTTTCTTTCAAGAAGGGTTAGTGGGAGCAGGGTGCATCTTGAAGAAGTTCAAGAAACACCAGAAAATGTTTCGGCGACCACAGAACCACAACAAGAGGAGCAAAGTGTTGCACCACCAGTTGTAGATACACCAGCCCCATGGAGGTCTGAAAGATCACGTCGTGCGCCTGACAGGTACACTGGTACGGAACAACGTGATATATTATTGTTGGACAACGATGAGCCTAAGACCTATGAGGAAGCGATGGTGGGACCCAATTCCAACAAGTGTCTTGGAGCCGCGAAATCCGAAATAGAATCCATGTACAACAATCAAGTTTGGAACTTGGTTGATCCACCTGTTGGTGTCAAAACCATTGAGTGTAAATGGGTTTTTAAGAAAAAGGCTGATATGGATGGAAATGTTCACATCTATAAGGCGCGATTGGTGGCGAAAGGTTTTAAACAGATTCAAGGAGTTGATTATGATGAAACCTTCTCGCCCGTCGCAATGCTTAAATCTATTCGGATTATCCTAGCGATTGCTGCATATTTCGATTATGAGATATGGCAGATGGATGTCAAAACGGCTTTCCTAAATGAAAACATAAGCGAGGATGTATACATGATACAACCTCAAGGTTTTATCGATCCACAATCACCTGAAAAGATATGCAAGCTACAGAAATCCATTTATGGATTGAAGCAAGCATCTCGGAGTTGGCATATTCGTTTTGATGAAGTAATCAAAGGGTTTGGTTTCATCAAAAACGAAGAGGAGGCCTGTGTTTACAAAAAGGTCGTGGGAGCACAATTGTATTTCTAATCTTATATGTGGATGACATATTGTTGATTGGAAATGATATCCCTATGCTAGAATCCGGCAAGTCTTCATTGAAAAATAGTTTTTCCATGAAAGACTTAGGGGAGGCAGCATACATATTGGGCATTCGGATCTATAGAGATAGATCCAAGAGGCTAATCGGATTAAGCCAAAGTAAATACATTGACAAGTTGTTGAAAAGGTTCAACATGCATGATTCCAAGAAAGGTTTCTTGCCCATGTCACATGGCATTAATCTTAGCAAGAATCAATGTCCTCAGACACATGATGAGCGGAATAAGATGGGTATGGTTCCATATGCCTCCACAATTGGATCCATCATGTATGCCATGCTTTGTACATGTCCAGATGTCTCGTACGCTTTGAGTGCTACAAGCAGATACCAGTCAGATCCAGGTAAAGGTTACTGGACTGCCGTAAACAATATCCTTAAGTACTTGAGAAGAACTAAGGAGGTGAAGAACTAGTCTATGGAGGTGAAGAAGAGCTCGTTGTAAGTGGTTACACCGATGCTAGCTTCCAAACAGACAAGGATGATTATAGATCGCAACTGGGTTCGTGTTTCGCCTAAACGGAGGCGCAGGTGGAAGAGTTCCAAGCAAGATATCGTTGCCGACTCTACGACGGAGGACGAGTACATTGCTTCTCGGAAGCGCAAAGGAGGCTGTTTGGATAAAGAAATTTGTTTCGAGTGGGTGTGATGACAGGTGAACTGGTCCAATGTCTCTCTATTGTGATAATAGTGGAGCCATTGCGCAAGCCAAGGAGCCAAGGTCACATCGAAGTCCAAACACATACTTCGGTGATATCATCTCATCCGCGAGATAGTGGACAGAGGTGATGTCAAGATATGCAAAGTGCACACGGATCTCAACATAGCCGATCCGCCGACAAAACCTCTCCCTCACCGAAACATGAGGCGTACACAAGAGCAATGGGTATTAGACACTTACATGATTGACTCTAGTGCAAGTGGGAGATTGTCAATGATATGCCCTAGAGGCAACATGGAGATGTTGGATATCATGGTTAATGTTTATGTATTTATGAATAAACTGTTATTCAGTTCCATGAAATAGACATCTTGTATCGATCAATAAGTATGTGACTTATTTAAGAGACTCTATATGTATGAATCTATTTCTAAATGATCCTTGATCATATGTCGTATTGCTGGAACAAATATGACTCTAAGATCGGCATGTTTATTGTTTGATGATCATGTCTCATAGATCATGGGTATGGAGATACCAAATCAATAAACATGGACATATGTGTTAGAGAACACATTGTTGGATAGACCCACCATGAGAAACTATAGGAATTAATGTGCCATTAGTTGGTCTCAGGTAGTGTTGGTACAAAGTCCTTAGACCTGAGATCACCATAGATTCCAGCATGTGTAGTAGCCTACTTTGGGACTACCAAACACTATTCCGTAATCGGGTAGTTATAAAGGTAGTTTTCGGGTTTGCTATGAAACATGGAGTGAGATGTGAGTGATTAAGATGGAATTTGCCCCTCCTTTGGAGAGATATCTCTGGGCCCTCGAGGTAATGGATTATGGAAATACATGGCCATGCTAAGTTGATTGAGGAGTAAATCAAGACGGATAATCCAATACGGTTCGAGTGAATGGTTAAGCTATTGAAGGGATGGCACACATCTTGCCTATAGCTTAATTGGTATCGTGAGGCAAAGGGATTTGTGTACACATTACGGTTCGTGAGCCGATATTATATTCTTGTATACTATGGTGTCAATATGTGCTGCTAGGCGCCGCTATTGACAGTCGGCTCGCGTTGGACTCGAGCCAACGATCGACTAAGTTAGACTATAGCCGAAACCGAGTATACCTGAACCTACAGGGTCGGACGCTTAAGGGGATAGAATAGATATTCGAGTTGGACTCGGATACGGCTCGATCGGATAGGGATCCGATCGGATAGAGTCCTATGGGCTTACGACGTGTGGGCGGCCAACTCTATGAGATACGGATGAGATCCGATTGAAAATAGAGTCCTAATCGGCCACTAGTCCCCGGCCAACTCTATATAAAGGAGGGAGGGGTGGAGAGCGTGGTACATCAATTGCATCGCGTGCAACGAAGTCGCCGAGATCAATCTCCACGGAAACCCTCCCCACCTTCGAGCCAAACCCTAGCCTTGCATCGCGTGCTAGCACATGGGTGTTCGGCGTTCACATCCGGACGTGTGGATACCGGTAGAGGCGCGCTACGTTGCGTGCTGTTGATCGGCTACGAATTGGCCGCAATCGGAGCGAGGCGACTGCGGCAATTTGGATGACTCGGATCGGCCGCGAAATGCGAATCGGCTGATTGGTGAATCGGCTGTCCCCGGAATCGCGTCGGCTTGTGGGAATCGGTGTCATCGGCCAACACAGTTTCAGATCGGATAGTCATGATTGGCTAGTTCCGCTTCATACTCCAATCGGGAACGATCTATCGGCCCTTACTTGCAAGTGTTCCTGGTTTGCGCGGTAGAAAAGTTTTGTTTTCGGTAGCGTAGCCTCCGCGTAACCCTTCAGTGGTATCGAGCTAACGTTGCTTAGTTCGGGTTTTAGATTGGATCGGAACAAGTTTTGCGCACGGGTTGATTAGATCATTCGGTTTTACGGGATCTGTTGAGGAGAGTTGATGGTAATTGTGTTCCTTGATAGTGTATCAGAATGGCATAATGTGATTACGTCGAAGCAATATCCATAGAACTCGGTTTGAGTTGGGTTCGAGATAGCGTTCCTTGATAGTGTATCGGAACGGTATAATGTGATTATACCGAAGCTATCTCGTAGTCCGACCTTGTTTGCTGCCTCGCGCCTACATAAACCATCTCCCTTGATAGTGTATCGGGACGGCATAATGTGATTACGCCGATATCGTTTCCGTAAGCGATTTCACCGATTGGATCTATGGATTTCGTGTGGTGTTCCGGGCATCGTGTGCGTACCCCCCTTATAGGTCGTCTCGGTGCCATATCTCTGCGATAGGTAGAAAATGTTTCTACGCCTAACTTGTTTTTGCAGAGAATGCTTTGAGATGGTATGACCCTATTGTATGTATGAGATGCATGTGATGCATGTAATATTCATTCATATGTGCAATCCCTGTAATATTCTTTCATACGTGCAATGCTTGTAATATTCTTTCACGACCTACGAGTCGATGTAATCTTCAATTAGAGCTTCTATAGTAGTAGCTTAGTTTGAAGAAATCAAGCATCATGCACATTGGAAGATGGTGCCGAAGATGGAGATCCTCGCGCCGACATGGAGATGGAGATCACCATGTGAAGAGGGGCCATACTATTTCATTATATGCTATTCTACATGCTTTCATATATGTGATATGTTTGTTTGATAGGATAGCATCCCTCGCAAAATTAAGTAGTAATGATGCCCTTCCAAATGTTGCACCCGTTACCGTTATGATCGTCAATGGTGGGTTTGCCAAAGCAGAGTGCCATTCTCTATCATAACACGAGGGGGTATATGTCGGACATCACTCGGTACATGTATAACTCTAGTGACCAAGCGGCTGAAGCCTGCGGAATGTATTCTGGGGGCATTCAGTCAAGCAAGGCCATTTAGTTGTGTATGCAGCGAGTGAGCGCGAGGTCGATGACCGACTAATCTCTATGTGTTCGACCCTCGAAGTAGAGCGGCTTGAGCCATCAACAGACCTTTGTCCGGGTGACTGCAAGTCAAGCTCCTGGCATCTTAGTCATATACATAGGATATAGTCGTTAAGAGCCCCGAGCTCATTCGCTTGGCACTTGACTGAAACACGATTGGTCTCGACCTTGGCCAGCCTTGGGTAGGGGACAGGCGTCTATTCCAAGGGATGTCAGGTCGAGCTGTCACGTTCAGTTGAGGTGGGCAAAGAATGAGCCCCCGAGCAGCTCAAGCTTAGCCGACGGACTCCTCTTCTTAGGAACCCTCGGCTGAAAAGCAGGAGACACATTGCTCAGGGCTCACTGTAAGCATATTTGTGAGAGAAGGGGCCGATGCAACTAGTGATTCTGCTCGGGACGGCTTCCGAGCCCCCAAATTGTATGGGGGTCAGGAGGAAAATGACCTGCAAAAAGATCAAAGGAATAATCGAAAGTGTGTTATTAAAGAGATTGAGGGTCGGGTACTTAGCTGTTCAAGCGTAGAATTGGTGAAAGTGCTCGATGTTCCACGAATTTGGCACCTCCTATCCATCTTCATGAACCAACTTGTAGGAGCCCGGACATGTGACGGTGAAAACGATGAAGGGGCCTTCCCAAGGAGCTGACAGCTTGTTTATGCTGGTCGAGGACTACACCCTTGGAGCACGAGATTGCTGACCTTGAAGGACCTCCCACGGACGCTCCTATCATGGTATCGGCGAAGGGCCTGCTGGTGTCGGTCCATCTAGATCATCGCATCCATCCGCGCTTCCTCTAGGCTGTCAATGTCCTCGGCCCGCATCTGTTTGGCCATGCCTTCATCGTAGTGGCGAATCCTCAGGGACTCATGGAGCATGTTGATCGGTAGGATCGCCTCCGAGCCATAAACCGAAAGAACAGATCCGTCCTATGGCTCGGCTCGGCTGGTTGCGTGAGCCCTGCAGCACGGCGGGAGCTCGCGTAACCGCCGACCCCCGTACTTCTGGAGTGGGTCGAAGATCCGAGCCTTTATACCCTGCAGGATCATGCCATTGGCACGCTCGCATTGCTCGTTCGCCCGGGGGTGCGCCATCGAGGCATACTTGACCTCGATGCATCTATCCTTGCAAAACTTCCAAAGTCATTCCCGGTAAACTGTGTGTCGAGATCAGTAATAATCTCCCTTGGGACGCCAAAACGGTAAGTAATACTCTCAATGAATTCATCCGCCTTCTTTGTGGTGCAGGTCTTAAAGGGCATTACCTCAATCCATTTCGTAAACTTGTCAATTTTGCGACAAAGAGATGATCATAGCCCTGCTGTGCCTTCGGGAACGGGCCGACCATGTCGAGCCCCCAGCATGCAAACGGCCATGACGGCGGGATTGTTTGGAGAGCCTGAGCTGGAAGATGATGGTGCTTGGCAAAGAATTGGCACCACGGGCAGCGTCGCACTAGCTCCTTGGCGTCCTCATTGGCGGTCGGCCAATAGAAACCCGAGCGAAAATCCTTACCGACAAGCGTCCTAGCGCCCGCGTGGTTGCCGCAGATGCCCAAATGAATTTCATCGAGGATCTGAACTCCTCGGTCCCGGAGGACACACAACAGGAATACTCGGGTGGAGGTCGCATGTTTGTACAACTCAGAGCCGACCACGACGTACTGCTTACTGCGTCGAGCGACGCGCTCAGCCACAGCCTTGTCGGGAGGTAGCGCCTTGGTTGTGATGTAGTCAATGAGCTCCCGACGCCAGTCATCCGAGGCGTCGACGATGGCAAGCACTGAGCCAGCTGGCGGCGAAGGGATCACCTCAGGTGACTCTGAGCCCTTGATCGACAGCATGTGTAGCTCGTGGATGAAAACCCCCTGCGGAACAATCACGCGAGACGACCCGAGCTTGGCCAGCTGGTCGGCTGCCGTATTGGCATCGCGGAGGACGTGGTGGAACTCGAGGCCGCTCAACTTGCCTTCGAGCTTCCGGACCACGGCACAATACGTGTCCATCTTCTCGCTCGAAGAGGCCTAGTCCTTGTTGACCTGGCTAATTACTAGCTTCAAATCACTATACACCATGAGGCGCTCGACGCTGATGGATTTGGCGATTCCGAGTCCATGGAGTAAAGCCTCGTATTCGGCGGCGTTATTCGACGCTTTAAAGAGCAACTGGAGGATGTACTTTAGATGCTCGCCCTTTGGGGAGGTCAAAAGTACACCAGCTCTGGCGCCGTCGATGCTGAGGGAGCCATCGAAATACATGGTCCAGGTCAGCTGAATTTCAAAGGTCGACTGAGCCTGATCTCTCATCCACTGCACAAAGTTCGGTGATTTGGTACTTGATGGTGTTGTGCGGCTTGTAGTCGATGGAGAACCCACCCATCTCCATGGCCCATTTCACTATCCGACCAGTGGCCTCGCGGTTTCGAATGACATCCCCGAGGGGGAACCCGGTCACCACCATCACCTTGTGAGCTTGGAAGTAATGCCTTAGCTTTCGGGTGGTGTTGAGGACGGTGTACAATAGCTTCTGCACCTAGGGATACCGCGCCTTAGATGTTCCAAGGACCTCGGAAATGTAGTAGACTGGCCTTTGGACCGGATAGGTGCGGCCTTCTTCCAGGCGCTCAAAACCAAGCACTGTGCTCACGATCGATGTGGTTACGGCGACATACAGAAGCAATTGTTCCTTGGGGTTTGGCACGGTGAGTACTGGTGGTGTGGTCAAGAGGTGTTTGAGGTCGGTGCAGGCCTTATCAGCATCATCCGTCCATTGGAAGCCCTTATCTTTCCCGACCAGCTTGAAGAATGGCGCCCCATGCTCGCCGAGATGGGAAATAAACCTCCTGAGCGACGTCATGCTTCCCGTGAGCTTCTACACATCACTGATGCAGAAAGGCTTGCCAATGTTCAAGATTGCTGATATCTTCTCAGGGTTGGCCTCAATCCCTCGGCTAGAGACGACAAAGCCGAGGAGCTTCCCGAATGATACGTCAAAGACGCATTTCTCAGGATTAAGCTTCCATCGGTATATGCAGAGATTCATGAAGGTCTCAACTATGTCGGCCAAGAGATTGTCAGGGTTCCGCGTCTTAATCACCACATTATCGATGTAGGATTTCACATTACGGCCGATCTGGCTCGCTAGACAATGCTGAATGGCTCGCTGGTAAGTTGATCCAGCATTCTTTAGGCCAAAGGCCATCGTGGTATAACAGAAGGCCCCGAACGGTGTGATGAAAGTCGTCTTCTCCTAGTGGAACGCTTTGAGGCCAATCTGATGATAGCTCGAGTAGCAATCCAAGAAACATAGGAGGGAACAACGACGACTTGGTTGATGTGAGGAAGAGTAAATGGGTATAGTCAACACACATTCTCCATTTCCTATATTTCTTGTTTACAAGAACCGGATTGGCTAACCACTCTGGATGATACACTTCTTTGATGAAACCTGCATCTAGAAGCCTGGTCAACTCCTTTCGGATCTCGTCCCTGTGCTCCTGGGCAAATCGCCGTAGCCTCTGCCTGACCAGCTTGGCGTCGGGGGGAACATTGAGCTCATGCTCGACCAACTCCCTGGGTACTCCCGACATGTCCGCCGGTTTCCAAGCAAACATATCAATGTTCGCGCGTGAAGTTGACGAGCACGCTTTCCTATTTCTCCCGAGGCCAAGGCCTATAAGCGCCGTCTTGGATGGGTCGATGCCGGAGAGGACCTTGTACTCGGCATGGTCGGCGGCGGGTCTTGATGCCGGTGGCGCCGAGCTCGGGCCCCGACCACTGTTCATTCCTTGAGTCAAGACGCATGGGCGAATCCCCATGCGAGCCGAGGAGTCGACGATCTCACCCAGGATGAGGCTCTCGATTTCGCAGGAATAGGAGGTGATGACGTCACCTCGCATGGAGAACTCCCCTACGGGCCCTGGGACCTTGAGGATCAGGTACGTGTAGTGGGGGACCGCCATGAACTTGGCAAGAGCTGCGGCCGAGTACCGCATCGTAGAAGGTCTAAAGTCCACCAGGTAGAATCTGACAAACTTGATGTGGTAGTTCTCCCATGTTTCGAACGTCACGGGGAGAGAGATCGTTCCGAGTGGCAAGCTCGCCCTGCCAGGGACGATGCCATAGAGCGACGAGTATGTGGGCTTGAGAGTGGAGAGATAGATCCCGAGCTCATGCAAGGTTCCTTGGAAGAGGACGTTGATGCTGCTCCCCTCATCGATGAGGACGCGCTTGAGGCGCACCTTGAGCACCACGGGGTCCACCACCAGCGGAAATCGACCTGGCTTAGGGATGTCGGCCCATTGGTCGGCCCGAGAGAAGGAGATTGGGCTCTCCGACCACCAGAGGCGCTCGGATGGCTCGGTACAAATGGCATTCACCCGACGGGAGAGAAGCTTCTGCAGGTGTCGGCTCTCCGAGGCTGCTTCGCCACTGACGATCATGCCACGTGTGGGTCTGGCTCCTGGAAGCAGTCATCCCTCCGATGATCCTCCTTCTGGCACTTCGCGTCTCCATCCCTCCTCTGCCGAGGCCTTGGGAGTGAGGGATTCTGTGCCTCTCGGGCCAACCGGTCCTGGAGGGTGTAGCATTGACGGATGGTGTGTTTACCGTCCGGGTGCAGGAAGCACGGCTTGTCCAATGCCTCCCGGAGCGATTCGCCCGAGGTCTCTCCCCTCGAGCTTGACCTTTCAATGGCAGCGACCTTGGGGGTCGACTTGCGTTTCACCTCATCCAGCCTGATCCGCGGACGTGGTCAGTGGTCCGCTCTTCTTGGTGAGCGCCGGTCAGGCTCGGCCCGCTCCTTTCCCCGAGACTCCCTCAGGATGAGGAGCTCTTGGACGAGAATTACCTCGTTCGCTCGCGTCCCCGGCATCGGCGAAGCTCTCGATGATGGAGATCATATCCGCCGAGAGGTCGACCGATTCCTAATGAGGAACTGAACAGCTCGGAGGGCTTTCGGATGCCCTCAGAGAAGATTCGCATGACGTCTTCATCGGTGATGCTCGCAACGGTGTTGCGGCATTCCGAGAAGCGTCAGATGTAGTCCCGGAAGGACTTGCTAGCACCCTGCTGGACTTGGCGGAGATCATAGGTGAGGTTGGGTGCTGCTAAGTGCCCTTAGTAGTTGGCGACGAAGGCGTTGCAGAGCACATCCCAACAAATCAATAGAGACCTTGTGGAGCCTTGCCACCAATTAATGGCGCTAGGGGCCAGCATGATCGGGAGGTAGTTCGCCATCACGTGGACGTCACCGTTCACCGCCCGGACACCGTGCAAGACAGACCGAAGCCACGTGGTGGGTCGGTCTTGCCATCGTAAGGATCAATCCCGGCCGGGTGGAACCCCTTGGGCCATGTCACTCACCGGAGGCTAGCGGTGAAGGCCGAGAAGCCATTGTGCTGCGGTACGGCCTCAGTGTCGGCAGAGTCATCAGGAGGATCGTGCGCCTAGTCGTAATCGTCCCGGCATCACATCTCCTAGCGCCTCCGGTTTGCGACACGACGCTCGATGGTGTTGCGGCACCGGTGGAGTGGCCGGCACTGCCACCGCCGAGACCTTGAACGCAGCGCCCCGCAGGCGCTCTGACAGCCCGGACATTGAGTTTAGCGACGGTCGCTGTTAGTGATATGCCCTAGAGGCAACATGGAGATGTTGGATATCACATCAATGTTTATGAACAAATGAATAAAGTGTTATTCAGTTCCATGAAATAGACATCTTGTATTGATCAATAAGTACGTGACTTATTTATGAGACTCTTTATGTATGAATCTATTTCTAAACGATCCTCGATCATATGTCATATTGTTGGAACAAATATGATTCTAAGATCGGCATGTTTATTGATTGATGATCATGTCTCATAGATCATGGGTATGGAGATACCAAATCAATAAACATGGACACATGTGTTGGAGAACACATTGTTGGATAGACCCATCATGAGACACTACAGAATTAATGTGCCATTAGTTGGTCTCGGTAGTGTTGGTACAAAGTCCTCGGACCCGAGATCACCATGGATTCCAACATGTGTAGTAGCCTACTTTGGGACTACCAAACACTATTCCGTAATCGGGTAGTTATAAAGGTAGTTTTGGGTTTGCTATGAAACATGGAGTGGGATGTGAGTGATCAAGATGGAATTTGCCCTCCTTTGGAGAGATATCTCGGGCCCTCGAGGTGATGGATTATGGAAATGCATGGCCATGCTAAGTTGATTGAGGAGTCAATCAAATGCATGGATAATCCAATACGGTTCGAGTGAATGGTTAAGCTATTGAAGGGATGGCACACATCTTGCCTATAGCTTAACCGGTATCGTGAGGCAAAGGGATTTGTGTACACATTACAGGTTCGAGCTGATATTATTCTTGTATACTATGGTGTCAATATGTGCTGCTAGGCGCCGTCGTTGACGGGTCGGCTGAGTTGGACTCGAGCCGACGATCGGCTAAGTTAGACTATAGCCGAAACCGAGTATACCTGAACCTGCTGTGGTCGGACGCTTAAGGGGATAGAATAGATATTCGAGTTGGACTCGGATACGGCTCGATCGGATAGGGATCCGATCGGATAGAGTCCTATGGGCTTACGACGTGTGGGCGGCCAACTCTATGAGATACGGATGAGATCCGATTGAAAATAGAGTCCTAATCGGCCACTAGTCCCGCTCGGCCAACTCTATATAAAGGAGGGAGGGGTGGAGAGCCGTGGTACGTCAATTGCATCGCGTGCAATGTAAGTCGCCGAGATCAATCTCCACGGAAACCCTCCCCACCTTCGAGCCAAACCCTAGCCTTGCATCGCGTGCTAGCACACGGGTGTACGGCGTTCGTCCCCGGACGTGTGGATACCGGTAGAGGCGCCGCTACGTTGCGCGCCGTTGATCGGCCGGATCGGCTGCAATCGGAGCGATCGGCCGTGGTGGGATCGGCCGCGGTCGGGCGCACGGAGCGAGGCGTGAGAACGCGGCCGGACGACTCGAATCGGCGATTGACGTATCGGCTGTCTCCGGGAATCGGCTACACTGTTCCGGATCGGATTGCCCCGATTGGCTATTCCGCTGCACTCTACTCCAATCGGTAACGATCTATCGGCCCTTACTTGCAAGTGTTCCTGGTTTGCGCGGTTAAAATTTTGTTTTCGGCTAGCATAGCCTCCGTACAACCCTTCAAGTGGTATCGAGCTAATTTTGCTTAGTTTGGGTTTTAGATTGGATCTGGAACAAGTTTTGCGCACGGGTTGATTAGATCAATCGGTTTTACGGGATCTATTGAGGAGAGTTAATGGTAATTACGTTCCTTGATAGTGTATCGGAACGGCGTAATGTGATTACGTCGAAGCAATTTCCATATAACTCGGTTTGAGTTGGGTTCGAGATAGCGTTCCTTGATAGTGTATCGGAACGGTATAATGTGATTATGCCGAAGCTATCTCGTAGTCCGATGTTGTTAGCTGCCTCGCGCCTACGCAAACCATCTCCCTTGATAGTGTATCGGGACGGCATAATATGATTATGCCGACATGGTTTCCTTAAGCGAATTCATAGATTGGATCTATGAATTTCGTGTGGTGTTTCGGGCGCTGCCGTGTGCGTACCCCCTTATAGGTCGTCTCGATGCCGTAGCTCTGCGATAAGTAGAAAACGTTTCTACGCCTAACTTGTTTTTGCAGAGAATGCTTTGAGATGGTATGGCCCTATTGTATGTATGAGATGTATGAGATGCATGTGATGCATGTAATATTCTTTCATATGTGCAATCCCTGTAATATTCTTTCATACGTGCAATGCTTGTAATATTCTTTCACGACCTGCGAGTCGATGTAATCTTCAATTAGAGCTTCTATAGTAGTAGCTTAGTTTGAAGAAATCAAGCATTCGGCACTCGAAAGAATGGTGATGAAGATGGAGATCCTCTACACCGGCATGGAGATGGAGATCACCATGTGAAGGGGGCCATACTATTGCACTATATGCTATTCTTCTTGCTTTCATATGTGATATGTTTGTTTGATAGGATAGCATCCCTCGCAAAATTAAGTAGTAATGATGCCCTTCCAAATGTAGCACTCGTCACCGTTATGCTCGTCAATGGTGGGTCCGCCAAAGCAGAGTGCCATTCACTATCATAACACGAGGGGGTATATGTCGACATATACATGCAGGAGCATTTGGTTTACTTAACAAGGCTATCAAAACAGTTTTGGGCCTTGGGGCATAGGTTGGCGCCGGGCATGGAGATGCCACACCAACAACAAGAGTCACATAGAGATGTGATTAGCAAGGTGTTGCTTACCGATGTTACTAATTTTCTAGCAGTGATGCCAAAGCTCACTAGAAAATTAATTAACATGTGGATCTTGACCCAATACGTAACCTAGAAGGAAGGTGGAAAATACGTAATGGGAGTCTAATGTTAAATTGTTTAACAATAGACATAGCATAAACATTGTGCTAAACTTTGCTTTTTCGTTGTAGAATAAATGGCGGCTAATACTACACCCAGCACCTTTAATTTGCGATCTATTCTCGAAAAGGAAAAATTAAATGGAACAAACTTTATGGATTGGTATCGCAACTTGAGAATTGTTCTCAAGCAAGAGCGTAAGGAGTACGTTCTTGAAGTACCCTATCCCGAGGATTTGCCTAATAATGCCACCGCAACGCACGGAGGGCTTACGAGAAGCACACTAATGATGCCCTAGATATAAGCTGTCTCATGCTTGCTACAATGTCCCCTGAGCTTCAGAAGCAATATGAGAGCAGCGATGCTCACACTATTATTCAGGGACTGCGTGGCATGTTTGAGAACCAAGCTCGGGCCGAGAGGTTCAACACCTCAAAGTCCTTGTTTGCGTGCAGGCTTGTTGAGGGGAATCCCGTCAGTCCGCATGTGATAAAGATGATTGGCTATATCGAGAGTCTGGAAAAACTAGGTTTTCCCCTTAGCCAAGAGTTGGCTACTGATGTGATTCTCCAGTCGCTCCCTCCGAGCTTCGAGCCATTCATATTGAATTATCACATGAACAATATGGATAGAACCTTGGCTGAATTGCATGGGATGCTAAAGACAGCTGAGGAGAGTATCCAGAAGAATGGTCATCATGTGATGATGATGCAGAAGGCTAAGCGCAAACCACCTGTCAAGAAACTTTGCACCAAGAGGAAGTTAACTCCCGATGAGATCGCGAGTGCCTCCAATGCAAAGAAGGGCAAGAAGGGGTCGGCGGCATCGATGCCGTTTGCTTCTATTGCAAGGAGACAGCCACTGGAAGAGGAACTGCAAGAAGTACATGGAGGATCTCAAAAAGAAGCAAAGTACGACTTCGCCGGTATTAATGTTATAGACATTAATCTTGCTACTTCACCTACCGACTCTTGGGTATTTGATACCGGATCGTAGCTCATATTTGCAAATCGTTGCGGGAATGAGAAGAAGTAGAGGATTGAGAAGGGGCGAGGTGAACCGCGCATCGGCAATGGAGCAAGCGTTGCTGTTCTTGTCGGCACAGTACCACTTCATCTACCTTCAGGATTAGTTTTGGAATTAAATAATTGTTATTGTGTTCCAACACTATGTCAAAACGTTATTTCCGCTTCGTGTTTGCAAGCGGAAGGATATGATTTTAGATCAATGAACAATAGTTGTTCAATATATCTCGAGATATGTTCTATTTTCATGCTCCATTGGTGAATGGATTATACATTTTGAATCTTGAAGCGTCTCCCATCTATAACATTAATACGAAAGGCAACTCTCTAATGATATAAACCCCACGTTTATCCGGCATTGTCGCTTAGGCCATATAAATAAGAAACGCATGGAGAAGCTCCATAAGGATGGATTGCTTCACTCTTTTGATTTTGAATCATTTGAGACATGTGAGTCTTGTTTACTTGGTAAGATGACAAAGGCACCTTTCACGGGACATAGTGAGAGAGCAAGTGACTTATTGGCACTCGTACATACCGATGTATGTGGACCAATGAGCTCAACGGCCGAGGTGGTTATCGTACTTTATTACCTTTACCGATGACTTTAGTAGATATGGTTATATCTACTTAATGAGGCATAAGTCCGAATCCTTTGAAAAGTTCAAAGAATTCCGAATGAAGTACATAATCATTTAGGGAAAACAATCAATTTTCTACGATCGATCGTGGAGGGGAATACTTGAGCCAAGAGTTTGGTAATCATCCGAAAGATTGTGGAATTGTTCCACGTTGACTCCGCCAGAACTCCACAATGGAACGGAGTGTCCGAACGGAGAAATCGCACCTTGTTGGACATGGTGCGGTCGATGATGAGCCAAAGTGATCTTCCGTTATCTTTCGGGGATATGCTCTTGAAACAAACTGTGCTCACACTAAATAGAGTTCCATCTAAGTCGTTGAAAAGACACCATATGAGATATGGACAGGGCAACCCCTAGTTTGTCTTTTCTCAAAATTTGGGGATGCGAAGCTTTTGTAAAACGTTTCTGATCCGACAAGCTCACACCCAAATCGACATGTGCTTCTTTGTGGGATATCCTAAGGAAACTAAGGGATATTACTTTGATAATCGGGAACAAGGCAAAGTGTTTGTCGCCCGACACGGTGTCTTCTTGGAGAAAGAGTTTCTTTCAAGAAGGGTTAGTGGGAGCAGGGTGCATCTTGAAGAAGTTCAAGAAACACCGAAAATGTTTCGCGACCACGTAACCACAACAGGAGGAGCAAAGAGTTGCGCCACCGTTGTAGATACACCAGCCCCACGGAGGTCCGAAAGATCACGTCGTGCGCCCGATGTACACAGTGTGGAACAACGTAATATATTGTTGTTGGACAACGATGAACCTAAGACCTATGAGGAAGCGATGGTGGGACCCGATTCCAACAACCGGCTTGGAGCCATGAAATCCGAAATAGAATCCATGTACGACAATCAAGTTTGGAACTTGGTTGATCCACTGATGGTGTCAAAACCATTGAGTGCAAATGGGTTTTTAAGAAAAAGGCCGATATGGATGGAAATGTTCACATCTATAAGGCGCGATTGGTGGCGAAAGGTTTTAAACAGATTCAAGGAGTTGATTATGATGAAACCTTCTCGCCCGTCGCAATGCTTAAATCTATTCGGATTATCCTAGCGATTGCTGCATATTTCGACTATGAGATATGGCAGATGGATGTCAAAACGGCTTTCCTAAATGGAAACCTAAGCGAGGATGTATACATGATACAACCTCGGGTTTTGTCGATCCAGAATCGCTCGGAAAGATATGCAAGCTACGAAATCCATTTATGGATTGAAGCAAGCATCTCGAGTTGGAATATTCGTTTTGATGAAGTAATCAAAGGGTTTGGTTTCATCAAAAACGAAGAAGAGGCCTGTGTTTACAAAAGGTCGTGGGAGTGCAATTGTATTTCTAATCTTATATGTGGATGACATATTATTGATTGGAAATGATATCCCTATGCTAGAATCCGTCAAGTCTTCATTGAAAAATAGTTTTTCCATGAAAGACTTAGGGAGGCAAGCATACATATTAGGCATTCGGATCTATAGAGATAGATCCTAATTGGATTAAGCCAAAGTACATACATTGACAAGGTGTTGAAAAGGTTCAACATGCATGATTCCAAGAAAGGTTTCTTGCCCATGTCACATGGCATTAATCTTAGCAAGAATCGTGTCCTAAGACACATGATGAGCGGAATAAGATGGGTATGGTTCCATATGCTTCGGCAATTGGATCCATCATGTATGCCATGCTTTGTACACGCCCGCATGTCTCGTACGCTTTGAGTGCTACGAGCAGATACTCGCCGATCCAGTGAAGGTCACCGGATCGCAGTAAAGAATATCCTTAAGTACTTGAGAAGAACTAAGGATATGTTCCTAGTCTATGGAGGTGAAGAAGAGCTCGTTGTAAGTGGTTACACCGATGCTAGCTTCCAAACAGACAATGATGATTATAGATCGCAACGGGTTCGTGTTCTCGCCCGAACGGAGGCGCAATCACTGGAAGAGTTCCAAGCGGGATACCGTTGCCGATTCTACAACGGAGGCCGAGTACATTGCGCTTGAAGCCGCAAAGGAGGTTGTTTGGATCAAGAAATTCGTTTCGAGCTTGGTGTGATGACTAGTGCAACGGTCCAATGTCTCTCTATTGTGACAATAGTGGAGCCATTGCGCAAGCCAAGGAGCCGAGGTCACATCGAAGTCCAAACACATACTTCGGCGATATCATCTCATCCGCGAGATAGTGGACAGAGGTGATGTCAAGATATGCAAAGTGCACACGGATCTCAACATAGCCGATCCGCCGACAAAACCTCTCCCTCGCCCGAAGCATGAGGCGCACACAAGAGCAATGGGTATTAGATACTTACATAATTGACTCTAGTGCAAGTGGGAGATTGTTAGTGATATGCCCTAGAGGCAACATGGAGATGTTGGATATCACGTCAATGTTTATGAATAAATGAATAAAGTGTTATTCGTTCCATGAAATAGACATCTTGTATTGATCAATAAGTACGTGACTTATTTATGAGACTCTTTATGTATGAATCTATTTCTAAACGATCCTCGATCATATGTCATATTGTTGGAACAAATATGATTCTAAGATCGGCATGTTTATTGATTGATGATCATGTCTCATAGATCATGGGTATGGAGATACCAAATCAATAAACATGGACACATGTGTTGGAGAACACATTGTTGGATAGACCCATCATGAGACACTACGAAATTAATGTGCCATTAGTTGGTCTCGGTAGTGTTGGTACAAAGTCCTTAGACCGATATCACCATGGATTCCAACATGTGTAGTAGCCTACTTTGGGACTACCAAACACTATTCCGTAATCGGGTAGTTATAAAGGTAGGTTTCGGGTTTGCTATGAAACATGGAGTGGGATGTGAGTGATCAAGATGAAATTTGCCCCTCCTTTGGAGAGATATCTCTGGGCCCTCGAGGTGATGGATTATGGAAATGCATGGCCATGCTAAGTTGATTGAGGAGTCAATCAATGCATGATAATCCAATATGGTTCGAGTGAATGGTTAAGCTATTGAAGGGATGGCACACATCTTGCCTATAGCTTAACCGGTATCGTGAGGCAAAGGGATTTGTGTACACATTACAGGTTCGAGCTGATATTATTCTTGTATACTATGGTGTCAATATGTGCTGCTAGGCGCCGTCGTTGACGGGTCGGCTGAGTTGGACTCGAGCCGACGATCGCTAAGTTAGACTATAGCCGAAACCGAGTATACCTGAACCTGGGTCGCACGCTTAAGGGGATAGAATAGATATTCAGTTGGACTCGGATACGGCTCGATCGGATAGGGATCCGATCGGATAGAGTCCTATGGGCTTACGACGTGTGGGCGGCCAACTCTATGAGATACGGATGAGATCCGATTGAAAATAGAGTCCTAATCGGCCACTAGTCCCAGTCGGCCAACTCTATATAAAGGAGGGAGGGGTGGAGAGCTGTGGTACGTCAATTGCATCGCGTGCAACAGAAGTCGCCGAGATCAATCTCCACGGAAACCCTCCCCACCTTCGAGCCAAACCCTAGCCTTGCATCGCGTGCTAGCACACGGGTGTACGGCGTTCTGTCCCCGGACGTGTGGATACCGGTAGAGGCGCTGCTACATTGCACGCTGTTGATCGGCTTCGGATCGGCTGCAATCGGAGCGATCGGTTGTGGTGGGATCGGCTGCGGTCGGGCGCATCGGAGCGAGGCGTGAGAACGCGGCCGGACGACTCGAATCGGCTGATTGACGTATCGGCTGTCTCCGGGAATCGGCTACACTGTTCCGGATCGGATTGCCCTGATTGGCTATTCCGCTGCACTCTACTCCAATCGGTAACGATCTATCGGCCCTTACTTGCAAGTGTTCCTGGTTTGCGCGGTTAAAATTTTTGTTTTCGGCTAGCGTAGCCTCCGCGCAACCCTTCAGTCGCCTGGGTCATGGCCTTTGCCTTTCGCACCTTCAGAGAGTCGGGAAGGCAATTGAGTGCTCGCTCAATGGCCACCAGGTTGGTCGCCAGTGTTCGAAAGACCTGTTGCCCCTCAAACTCCATGGTGAAGTCGAACTCTAGGCTCCGGGGTTGGATGCGAGGGTGTTGGGCCTGTTCACGCCGCGCAACCCATCCCGCATTGCGATGACGGCGGGCGTTTCGATTGGCATCGGACTCCTAGAAGCCCGTGACCTCATCTTCGAAAACCGTACCCACCATCATGACGAAGTTTGCCGGCTAGCTGTTGCCAGGAATGAAGATTGGCACACACAACCGTTTCGTCGGCGCCGAGTGTGGAGGAGAAGCTTGGTGGCTGATCTTCTGAGCGCTTACCGCCCCGGGGAGTGCGGGAGTCCTCGTGGCAACGAATAGTGTGGATGATGGGATCCCCCATTGTGGGGAAGCCGAACGCGGGGAGCGGCGTCCTTAGGGCGCTCGACCCGGATCTAAGCTAAGTCCACGCTCGAGACCTCCGGGCAAGCAGTTGGGCGCTTCGGCTGCCAAGCCTACGCAGTCAAGCGATCCGTAAGGGTTAAGGCCGTCGAGCACGAAGCCGCGTGCCTCAGCCTCCCCACCTCGTATTGTCGCACAGTCGCATGCTCCAACTCGCACGAAGCCACCTGGGAGAGGGTGAGGCGGCTGAAGTTGTTAGCGTGGAAGACTAGGCTCCCGAAGATGAACGTCGCCCCAACGGGTGCCGTGAAGTCGGTGGAGAAGATGACAGCCATCAGGTCACCAAGAACGAAGAAGAAATGCTCCCCTACCGGGTGCGCGAACTGTCGACGGGTTGGTCGGCAGTCCTCCAAAGGGGATACCAAGGAGGTGAGTGAGAGTGGTCGGGAGGTGCTTTTCCTCTGGATCTGATGGTCGACTCAAGTCACTAAGATGAGACAAGAAGATAAGAGACATAAGATTTATACTGGTTTAGCCCTCCCGAAGGATAATAGTCATACGTCCACTGTTCTTTGTTGGGGTGGATGATGAACTGGGATTACAAGTGCGAATTCTTGGGCTTAGATTAAGCTGGCCAAGAACTGAGAATGAGATGTCTTTCTCCCCCTTCTCGGCATGTCCTGCACTCCCTTTTATAGTACAAGGGGCAGTTACAAGGGACTTGGGAGCCAAAAATGCTAAGACTAAAAATCTAAAAAGTAAGTATAAACAACATCTGAAAAGGTACATGAGATGCTATCTGAGTCTTGCGCGTCATGGGTATCTTGTGCCTTATTCTGCCTTGGGATCCATCCTCCGCAAGTACCACCTGTACTGTGCTGTCGGGTGACATCATTCATTGCCGGGGTTATCCCCTCCTTGCCTTCTTCAGCTATCCTTGCAAACCAAGTCTTGTCCAGAGAAGGCCGTACGTCGAGAGAGGAGTGTCGAGGTCGGACCCGGGGAGGTCGGGACGGCCGACCCAAAAGGGAGGTCGGCTCCCGACCATGCCCCAAGGACTCGCAATTCCACTCTGGTCCAAGTGATACCCCGGGGTGACACCCCCATAGCTACTAACACCAATCAGGACTTAAATAATGAAGATCTGACACGGGCTGCAGGTTTTTTGAACTGTGACTAAAAATAAATTTTTGTCTCGATTGATGTTATCAACTGGATTAAAGATTTAATAGGGAGTAAAAATATTTTTAGTCTTAGTTTCTATTGAAACCGAAATTATTATGGATTTTGGCAGATGGATCAAATACCCTTTTTTCAGTAGTGCAAGTTTCAGAAGAATCAACAGGAACCATCAATAAATTCTGAACAAAGGAAACCTCGATGGCTGGCAAGGCGCCGTTGGCCTCCGGGCACCGCCTCTCGCCGGTGTCGCTGTCTGAGCTCGAGCATGTTTCCATCGTCTGTGACATTATTGATCGAAGGATGTGGTTACAAGAAGCAAAACTTAGGCTGCATTCGAACAAGCAAATTGCTTGAGCTTTTTTGCTCAGTGCAAAACAAGGTGAGTACTCAAGATGTGATTAATGGAGTGTTACATCCTCCATCCTAAAAAAACTAACTTTTAATTTTAAATTTAAACATAAGCTTTTTAAGAAAGAATAACTATTATAAATAAAAAAGAATTATTTGATTTACAAAACTTCTATATAAAAATTTATTTCACAAAACATTCAAACTATATATTGTTTAACAGTTTGAAAAATATATTTACAAACAATAAGATATTTGTTGTTTCAAGTTAAAAAAAACTCAACCTTAGTAACTGCATGATTAGGAGGTATCAACAATTAATTTGTATTAATTAACTAGCGAGTGGGTCTCTTCCACGCAATGGTAGCTACAGGAACCGAAGTTCTCACGATCTAATTGAGAGTGATTGATAGTGACTGTCCACAGTTACCTATCAGAAATGAAACTGTGTTTCAAGTTGAGAGCGCAGAGAATTTCTTTCGGAGTCCTTAATTACGACATAGTTTGGGTAGATGGACGTTAGCACTAAAGCTTCTAGAGATTGTTGCATTAATTAACTAGACTTCTACATATCGTTCGAAGGTTTTTTAGTGGAAACTTGCTCCACCATTACCCCAAATACACGTGATTTGCAGTTTTGCAACGACAGTGAGGAGTTGATTTGTTGGCCATAATTTACACATGTCCAGAAGCTCGTCAACAACTTTGAGGAGTTGATGTTTGACGGTGTCGATCCTCTCTAGGTCTAGCAGTGACCGGTAGTGTTAGTCCTCCTCGTGAATTATGCGAGATGCCGTCGATTTGTAATCTTA
Organism: Oryza australiensis; assembly: GCA_019925245.2. NCBI lineage: Eukaryota > Viridiplantae > Streptophyta > Magnoliopsida > Poales > Poaceae > Oryza > Oryza australiensis. The sequence continues at coordinate 24,964 of JAIFGZ020000194.1, forward strand.
TAATTTTTTTTCTATTAAATTAATATAAAACTTCAAGCCGTCTAGTGCACATCATTTAAAAATAATAATAATATAGACATGTTGGAGTACAAAAGTTTCATAAAAACTTTATTAAAAAACTTAATTATTAGAAATGTTTAAAATAATTTTATGTGGGTGCTTTTGTCAACTGAACCAAAGGTCACGCCCAAAAATTTTAGAAGTCCATTGTTTGTGACATACATGGTAGAAAGGTGTCATCACGCATCATTCGTGATTAGAACAAAAGAGATTTCGTTGCACAACAGAGCAAGACTTTAGATATAGTGTCCTCGCAAAAAAAATTGTATCAATATATTAAATTTTTTATGATAAAAAAACTAGTTGTTGTATCAATATATCAATATATGTCTTGCTAAAGTGTTGTCACAATTTTCTATAGCAGAATTTACATTAGTAATCAAGTGCTCCCGGCACCGGCGGATCAACGGGTTGGTCCTGGGACCATCAAACAAAACTACTCGTAGATTCTAAACTCTGCTGAAGAAACCACATCTCTCTTGTTGGGATGTCATCTAAATAATTTTAAACTTTTTAAATTTTTTTTTAATAAAATAGACTAATATATGATAGATCACTTCATAAACATATAAATTAAAACTTAACTTGTAAAAAAAATTAAACTATGGCTAGTGAACGTATATTCATAGTCAAATTTGTTTTCTTTCGTTGCAACTTATAAAAGTTAAATTTAACCTATGTGAAATGATTTATCACATACTAATCTATCCTTTTGAGTTTTTTTAAATTTTTTCATAATCATTGATGGCATGTATATCACGAGAGGATGTCCCTTTGAGATCATGTATGTATGTATGCATATATATTCTTGAGGAAAAAAACTCTCTCATTAATATATTATGATATATCTTTTGATCAACTTATAATTATATTATCTTGTTATATTTATGACATTTTAAACAATATATAAGTTGGATCATCCAAATATATATTACTGGTTCCCGGTATACTAGCTAGACAAAAAAAAACAGAACGGCACTACACACCGCAATCTAAACATCACCACAAGACAGTTCCAAAGAACCAAAACATGACTAAAACATCTTCAGCAAGCTGCAAACTCTAGTGTCCCAAAAGAACTTTTATGGTACAGTCGGCCGATTTGTTTTAGTCAAACAATATATACAAGATTCTGCCGCCGACTAGGGCTAGAAGGAGAGGCCGTCGCCAGCAGTACATCATCCTATGTGTGCAAATTGGTGCTGTGGTTCTAGTTTCCTTTATTCTGGCATTAACTTTTCAGAGTATGGATGGAAAAATACTTCTGGTTCTTGTTTATTACTCTTATAGTTAAGCAAAGTCTGTGGATCCCCCGCTGCTATGTAAATCTGTTTTATCTAGGCAGGCATCTTGTTAATTTGATGAGGACGACTGGAGCACGGGATACCATCGTGTGATGTTCTGACAAGATGACCCCTGACCTCACGCACCTCTGTTCCTCCATGTATTCTCCCACGAGAGTGCGTGTTGCTGCCGAGCACCATCTCCGCGCCTGCGGGCCGTGCACTCTTATCGCTGCTCCCACAAAATCCACAATAGGCTGGTCTATGCCATGGTATGAGCTGCACGTTGGTCTAGTTGGCCAGGTATGTATATATTTATACTAACAGCTGTGCCCGTGCGTTGTAACGGGTAAAGTCAGGACGCGATGCGGATAGAGACGGGAGAAAAAGACGTAGATCTTAAATTTATGTGGATTAATATATACAACTCTCAGCGTTCCAAATATAAGTATTTTAGCGTTCCAAATATAAGTATTTTAGGTTGTTTAGCAAATATTAAAGTTAGAGGAAAAAATTCTTTCTCAATCACCTCAGTGGTTAAATCTATAATCTATAATCTATAACTAATTATCTATAAACCAAACAGTGGTTCTATCCAAAATTTTCGTCCGCCTGACTATTTTGCAAAAAACTCCAAAAGTGTTCATAAAATTAATTACCCGCAGTCCCAATGCTAAAAAGAAAGGGAGGGCTTGGATAAAAAAAGACCTCATACGCCCCTCCCGTCCGTCCCCATCCCTCCCATCGTTGTTCGGAGCTCTCGTGCTGCGCCTGCGTCCCTCTCTCCCGTCCTTATCCGCGTCGCGTCCCGATTTCATCCATTGCAACGCACGGGCCCAGCTGCTAGTTAATTTTAAATTGCTTAGATTGTTCTTCTAAGTACCTGATTGGCTGAAAAAATATGGATTTTAGTGGACCAGTGTCATAAAAAATGCTTATATTATGGTGCAAACTTTTTAATGTATAAATGCTTATATATTGAAACGATGGAGTAAAGGCAATATGGATCAATGTTTGGTGATTCATTGGGTATCCCAGTTCTTGTCTAGTTCTTGTCTGATTCAATGATTTGATAATGATTTGGCAGAACAAAATATGATATTAACTCTTCTCCTAAGCATGAAATAATAATCATTTTTAACTTTGTAATATATTGTGCCATTGATAATTTGTTAACATCATACGCATACATATATGTTATAAATATAGTCATAATTATTATAATTATTGTGCATGCGCACAATGAAGATGTGTCCAGGAAGAAAGGCCTTGTATTTTATTAATTCAATATTTTATGAGGTTTAGCATTATAAAAGTCTTTTAGGAGTTTTAGGGGCAGATCCCTTGCCCTCTGCCACGATGCGTATCTCGAGTGAGCCGATGGACCTGTTGCACGCACGGCCCTGTTGGTAGACGTTGTTCAGTGCCTCCTCCATGGACAGGCAGCACTCCTCGAACACGGACGCCGGCACTGCCATGCTGCCGGCGCGCAGCTCCCAGAACAGCACCCGGGATGGTAGTCGCGTCCGCGTGGATCGTGTACTCCACCAACGACGCGCTGAATGGCACCAGGTGCTGCACCGTGCCGCTCACCGCCGCGTGCAGCTCAGTCTCGTCTGTGGGTTAATTTCGAAAAAAACTCAAGAGATTTTCTGTAAAATAGCCAGGCAGAACAAAATTTTAGGTGGAAACACTACTTGCTTTATAGATAGTTATAGATTTTGTTTCTTCGAGGTTGGACCAAACTAGTGCACAGACATGGAGAGTTTTGCATCAGATGCAACATAGATAATATCTCTACAATACTGACATACTGAGATACCTAGATGTGAGCCATGATGCTAATTGGTTTCAGACTTGTTACCTATAACATGGTACCTATGAAGATCATACATGATACACATAGGTATCAGACTTGATACCTATGTGTATCGGACCTAGTACCTAGGTATTGGATATGGTACCATGGGTATCAGGTCACCCTTGAGTATCAAATATAGTACCTGGATACATATCATATATGGTATACCAACCGCCATCGGTATATCAAACCTGTATCATACATATGCCATGTATGGTACCTAGTTACCAAGGTATCCATCAGTGCTAATATAGAAAAATGCCACTACTATTCTTTATATCGCTTACGTGCCACTACTATTCCACCTAAATTGGATCATGCTATTGTGTACCCCACGCATGCTTTTTAAGGGTTTAGCCTACCGTACTTTCATATGGATGAAAATGCCCCGTGTCGAATGTGTTTTGACCCATCATGGTCTGGCCCGAGCAACTCACCCATCCATTCCCCACCTCTCGTAGAAACCCTAGCTTCTCGACAGCGATGGTGGGAGGTGGCTCCACATGCGACGACGATGGCAACGACTATGGGCATGACTGCAAGCGATGAGGAGGTTTTGGTCACCGCTAATGGAGGAGGGGCGTTGATGAGTCTGGTAGTCCCTACGACCCTCCTCATCAGCGACAGGGGTATGCACTGGCCTAAGAGATCTGCTTAACTCTAGTGCACGTCCAAATATATTACTTGAAGTTCGTAGGTGTGCCAGTTGATTTGATCCTGTAATAAAGAAGAAACATTAAAATGTATTAGCTTGAAAACGATAACCGATCAACTGATGGCCGTTCAACCGATCGACTGGTGGCCGATGACGTATCGTCTAGGGTTAAGCCGATGCGGTATACACTGAATTGGCTGAGATAATTAAACCTAATCGATCGACTGAAGATGTTCATAATATATAATCAAGATATCAAAACATATTTACACCAAGTGATTGGGATAGATCGGTAGTGTACCGAGACAGTATAAATCACTTAAATCTAAAAGTGATCCAATATGCAGATTATGTATATATTTCAATCATAGCCGATGTCATAGATTTAATATGTATCAGCTAGTACTCCGATACCACTTTATACTAAGATATCGCTACTAGCTAAATATATTAAAGAGGGATCGATCATATACTAAGATGACTTAACAGATCGATTACAAGCTTAATATATTTAATTATAGAGAGATCTTAATATAAAGGGTAGCTTTAACATATCAAGTAAATATAAAACATACAAGATAGTTAAAACAGATAAGATCGGCTGAAACTCTGATACTATCTCTAATAATGGTCATAAAACAACATAAATCTGTTATGACTCTAAAGGTGACTTAATAGATCGAACCTAACCGATGCTGCATTAAGTACCAAAAGAAGCATAGGATCTATACGAGTCTATGAACATCTTTCAAGATGGTAGATATACTATATAATCCAGATTAACACTATAACCTAAACCTACCGGCTATCATCTAGCGATTAATGCTAGCCGATTAGGGTTTAGACCATAATATCGATCTAAATTATATAGCATATATGATAATTGTGCAGATTACGAAGACAGGATTAGAGTATCATGATGGAAGCACTAATCCCGATAACGCAAACCGCTGGGACAAGAATTACCTTTTCGCTGGAGATCAAACGATGCAGCCCAACTAGAAGCAGGAACTCGTCGAAACTATTAAAGGAAAAAGGTGGTGATGCGCCGAGACTGTATTGATTGTGTGATTGATTCTCTCTAAATTACATGGTCTCAGGTCATATTTATACCCCAATTACAAACAGAGTCCTTGTAGGACACAACTCTTATCTCTAACTACTATTCAAAATACGACAAATATCTGGGACAGGGTCCCCCGATGTAATCTACAAGGAAACTATACAAAATATCCTAATTTAAAGATACGATTTCCTTTTCAGTACTTTATCCATAGATGGCAATATCTGTGAAGCACCAAAAACCAAATCCAATGATGATCTTCACACTTTCGCATCGGAATCGATCAAATTTGTTATCCCAATCGGAATCGGCTATGTCGATATCCGATTCGGTCTCAGCCGATTGACTCCTTAGTCGATTCATACTCAGCCGACGCGCACTCTGTTGCCGGGAATCATGCACTCCAATTCCGCTTCTATTGTAGCTCCAAACCCGGGGATTTGGCTTACCAAATTTGGTCGTTAACACATGCCCTCCAAGTCCACAATTTTGATAATGTTGCGGATTTTGTGAGATTCTATCCTCCGAGAAAACCTAGAGCATTTCCGTTTCGGCCGTTATCGCACCTCTTTAAATAACGCCCAAGTGTATCGAAAAAACTCACGCCATCAATTGCGCACTCAACACCTTCAGCCAGAAAATCCCTAAAACCTCTCTGGCGATCTCTTCGGAGCTCTCAACAAGCTTGCGGCGATCTTCCTCCCCGGCGACGAGCTTATCTCCTTCAATGGCATCCTCATCTGCTCCCTCCGATGCCCCATCGGCCGAGTTCGCTGAGGTAAGTTTCATCTGCTAGTCCTTCTTTCTTCTCTGTCTGCCGCCATAGATTCGCATTCTTATCTTCTAAAATTTGCTTCTTCTTTCTTATTGTAGCACCTCGCCCATCAAATTGTTGTCCTCAGTTTACTCAACAATGAGAGGTACTTTCTAGGGCCTATCGGCAACTTAGATCCCATAGAAATCATAAATGCCGAAACAAATAGGATGCCTTATAGGATTTCAAACCATAGTCTGGTACCCTGGAATGGAACCTTTAAATCTTGGCCTTCAACAGACAAATCCTGGCCAGCCTGGTATAAGAGGATGGTAGCCAGCAAACAAACCCACTGGGAAGAAGTAAACATAGCTCAGTGCTTGGCTCTCACAATAGCTGACCAACCCAAGGATAAACCTCTCATGTCGGCTGCAGCTTATTTCTGGAATAATACATTCAATTCTTCCTTTTCCAGCAAGGACCCATGACCCCCACCTTGATTGATGTATTCATGATAACTGGCCTAGACATAATGTCATCGGCTAACCCTAACCGATTTGATGGCAAGTGCCAATACTCCTTTAAGACCAAGTCAATTGAGGGTTGGAATGGCTATATCAATATGAACATGGGCACTGGATCTGTTAGCCCTAGAGAACATGCTGCCTTCCTCATGATGTGGCTAGAAAAGTTCATCTTTTGTAGATCTAGCTGACCCTACAACCAACTGGCAACTTATAGCCGAAGCTCTAGTGCCAAAGACTAAAGTTCCCTTAGGCAAATTTCTGCTAGGCTATTTGTACCAAACCCTCAACCAGGCAGCGACAAAAATTGCAGCTGATTCAGTCATAGGAACTGGGGGTCCCTGGTGGTTTCTGCAGTTATGGCTAGTCTTGCTCACCCAAAAGATCACTGACAGACCCAATCTAGTTGATGCCAAGTTCCCAAGAATAGAGCCAATTGAGGATGATGAAGGAGAAGAAGTGACTACACGTAGGTGTATGTCCTTTGGAGAGGCTGCTGCTGTCCACCCTGGCTCCAAGCTATCCAGCGCACTCCTAGCCGATTGGTTCAGTTTGTTTTATGATGGATTTGCAAAGAATAATTGGACTTGGTTCTTCTATTCAGGCTACCCAGAGTTCGAACTTCCCACAAATTTTAACTTCGATGAGCTCAACTCAGAAGAATTTCCAAGGCCAAGGGAAATTTTCACCACAGCCATCACTCCCTGCGTCTTGCCAATCGGTATTCACCAAGGCAGAAACATTTCTAGGTCCTATGAATTCTACTATCTAGCATCAGCTGCCAGACAGATTGGACTAGGATAACTGCCGATTGGATTGTACTTCTCAGACAAAATCGAGACAAGGGGCGAGATCACTTCAAGACTGATGATGGATCGGCTGATGAACATAGAGAGTCCCCCTCTTGGCAGCATAGGCACTTTGGAATTGGCCCTTAAGAGGAGCCTAGCTTTTGAAAATGATGGGTCGAGTTGAAAAGACACATCTTCTATCAACCATCTTCTATGTACCTCACCACGCTCCTTCCAGAAGGAATCCCTGATGTAAGTACCTCTTTTCTCTGTCAATTTTAAAAATCATCGGTTGACTCTTGCCCAATATTTAACCAATGTTTTCTTTCTCTGCAGACAACTGATTCTCCGCCCCCCTCCCTCATGAGAGCAACTCAGGGGTTGAGATCCAATATGCCACAGGGCAAATTCCAAGTGGAGGACTCTCTCCATCTATCATCGGCTTCAACACGTTGATGGTGACAACACTTCTACATGGCCAAACCCGTGAGGCGCTGTTAAGGAAGAAGAGACTGAAACCATCGGCTGCACCACAAAAGAAAATGAAGAAACAAAAGACTACACCAGCTGACGACTTGCCTTCACTTGACCCGACCGTGGAAGAAGCCCTCAAACAAGAAATCATGGAGGAAGAAATTGATCAAGCCATTGAGGAAGCTACAGCTGAATCCAGCTATTCAAGCAAGTATGCACAAACACCATCGGCTCATGATCAAGCTCAACAAACACCATCTCCTCCTCAGCATCCTGCTCGTCCTCAACCAGTACGCATCTTTCCTTTCTTGAAGTTTTGGCAATTTAAACTTTCTTGAAGTCTCTTTGTTCTTAACCAAAACCCTTTGCTTGCAGCGCAAAAGACTAGCTCATTGGCACCAACGCCCTGCTTCACCGGTAAACTCAAAACTCTATATATTCTCTTTTGGTTGCCTTGCCGATTTCAACTACCACTTGTTGATATAGCCCCCTCATTCTCCATTGGTTGTCCCCATGTATCAAGCGAGCACACTCCATCGGCTAGGGGTAGCCATCACGTCGAAGAAGAACAGGCACTGGCTCCCACAGTTAAGGTAAAAAATCTCCTTAAGAGCATATTGGCTATTTAATTCCCTTGATACTTAAACAATAATGAATCATGTCTTTCAGGCTTTAGCCGACATGTTCTCCTTCGACATAAGGGTGTTCATTGGTGAAGAAGAAGAGACCACTAGCCAGGCCCAAGCTCCTATAGCTGACGAACTTAAAGAAAAACTTCTGGACATCGCCCGTCGGCTGGACAGCTCTATAGACTACTTGACCACCGACTGTGGATCAATCAAGGCCAGATTTGAAGAAATTGAGAGCCAGCTCCCTGACGACGTGGCTGATATCATCTCTCAAGCAGCGTACCTTGACCTGCATCGGCACAAACTGGAAAGAGCATGGCAAAGGATGGCCGCTAGACAAGAAAAGATTGGCCTTGAAGTCATGATCGAGACCAATCGGTAGGGCGTCATCGCTGAGAAAGCCAAGTTAGACAAACTAACTACTGGTCCATCGGCCATCCAATCCAACATTGATCGGCTGAAGCAACGTCAGGCTGAACTTACTGCCGAGTTGGAGAAATGCAATGCTGAGCTTCTGAAGAGCAAAAACAAGCCGACCTCCCAAAGGCCACTGCGGAACAGAAGGCAAAGCGAACATCTTTAATACAATACTTGGGAGATTTGAGGAAGTTGTTGAAATCGGTTCCAGGCACCGACACAGCCGACGCCAATACAATAGAGAACATTGAGCAAATCAAGCAAAGGGCGATATCAACCATCAATGACCTAACCGGCAACTAAGCTGATTTTTGTAACAAGGCTAGCTCTTCTATGACTTCACAACACTTGTAATATATTCTTTTGTAATCGGCAAACTTTAATTTTAGATCATGTAATATATTCTGTCGATTTTTGGAATCTGTATTGTCCTAAAAATTTTCAAAGTCCACAATAATTTTGAAGTCCACTTGATTCTAACTTTGTATATGTATATGTCCCCCTAATTTTTTCGAAGCTGACTTCATCATTGAAAAAATTATGGCTCGAGGTCAACACACGAAATCGGCCACATTGTATGTGATAAATCATAACCAATTATTGTACGGAGTAAATGACTAAGGGCGATATAGCTTATATCGGCCATCATACATCGGCAGCGCACAACCGATTATGATAATAATGAAATGACTAAGGACGATATAATTTATATCGGTCATCTAAAGGCAATGTAAACACATCGGCTACCATGTATCGGCTCAATACAGCCGAATCATGACTTGATCCATATAATGGGATAATATTTCTTCAAATATTTTCCATTCCGAGCCCTTCCAAACACCTCTCCATCCAATCCTTCTAGCATGTAGGCTCCCTTGGAAACGCATTTGTGGATCTTGAAGGGGCCTTCCCAGTTAGGTGACCACTTGCCGAATTTATTATCTCTTGTATCAATCGACAAAATTAACTTCCAGACTAACTCGCCTTCTGAAAATGATTTGGCACAACTTTCTTGTTATAATGACGAGCAACCCTTTCTGTGTCCCTGGTCACCTTTTCCAAAGCACTCATTCAGGATAAACCAAATCTTCTGATTCACCACCATTAGGTTGTGATAATTATCGGCTGTCAACTCATGTTGCAATTAAATCCTCCTTGAACCAATGACACTTTCCCATGACAGCACATCTTCATGCCCATATACCAATTTGTAAGGAGGCACTTGGATTGATCCATCACAAGCCATTCGATAAGACCACAATGATTCGGCCAATCGGCTGTGCCATTGCTTTGGATATTCAGAGATCTTTCTCTTTATCAATTTAATCAAACTTTTGTTGGATGCTTCTGCCTGTCCATTAGCTTGTGCATAATATGGTGAAGAATTTAAAAACTTAATCCCCATGCTTTCTGCAAACTAGACAAACTCATCCAAGACAAAGATAGATCCCTAGTCGGTTGTAATTATCTGAGGAATGCCAAATCGGTAAATAATGTGTTCTTTGACAAACTTGATTGCGTCTCCATAATCAACTTTTTTCAAGGGAATTGCTTCCACCCACTTTGTAAAATAATCGGTTGCCACCAATATGAACTTGTGTCCTTTGCTTGAGGGTGGATTAATCTGGCCGATCATATCAATTCCTCATCATCGGAACGACCAAGACTTGATAATAGGGTTCATAGCCGACGCTGGTGCTCATTGGATCGCTCCAAATTTTTAACAATCTTGGCATCCCTTGTAATATTTGAAACAATCTTCTAGCATCGTCGGCCAAAAATACGCAGCGAGCCGATTAATGAGTACGACAAATGCCTTCATACACTTCTCCCATTACAACTTTTGCTTGATTGGCACTCAAACATCTGAGTAGCACTCCATCAATCGTTCTATAGTAGAGATCGTCGTCGAGCAAAACATAACTCAAAGCCTTGTAACGTAACTTCCTCAAAGCCGATTGGGAAGAATTCTGCAAATAATAAGAAATATCATACCTCCAATCATCAGTTGTGATTGTTGCAACCTCAGCTCCCACATCTTTGGTCATCGGCTTGTAGCCTGATGCACCTTGAGCTAAATCATTTACCTCAGCATTTTGCTCTCGAGGGATATGTTTGAACATTACTAGCCAAAAACCATCCATCAATTCTCGGCACTTTTGATTGTAGATCAACAACGTGTCGTTCTTGCATTCATATTCTCCTGCTAATTGGCTGATGACCAACAAGGAATCGCCCATGATCTCCACAGCATCGGCTTCGACCACTTTCAAAAGTTGTAAACCTTTGAGGACTGCTTCGTATTCGGCTTGATTGTTTGTAGCGTAAGGCACAATAGTATAAGCGAATTCAAAACTCGCCCCTGGGTGATATGATAACCAAGCCGATGCCACAGCCGTGAGTGCAGACTGATCCATCAAAAAACAACGTCCAAGGCACTATGTTAACTGAGCCGATTGAATCACCTCGGTGTTACGATGAAATCGGCTATAGCCTGTCCCTTGACTGCCTTGCGTGCCTGATACTTTAGGTCAAATTCTGTCAAGGCAAAAATCCACTTCCCAACTTGCCCTTTCAAAACTAGAGCCGATAGCATGTACTTGACTATGCCGGCTTTGCAAATAATGGTGCACTCATTGGATAATAAATAATGCCTCAAATTTGTACAAGAGAAATATAAGCACAAGCACAACTTTCGACAGGAGAGTACCCTGTTTCTATATCCAAAAGTCTTCTGCTGAGATAAAATATTGCTTTTTCCTTGTCTTCAAACTCCTGGATTAAAACTGAGCTGATTGATTTTTCATCGGCTGACAAATACAACTTAAAAGGCACTCCCTTCTGTGGAGGGATCAAAACTGGAGAAGAGCTTAAATAATCCTTGATGTTGTCCAAAGCTTTCTGCTGCTCTGCCCCCAAGTAAACTCTTGATTGGCTTTTAACCTTAGCAAAGGCTTGAACAGCTCTATCTTCTAAGATAAATTAGCAATGAAGCGCCTGATGAAATTTACCTTGCCGATCATAGATTGTAGCTGCTTCTTGTCTTATGGAGGTTGAATACTCTTGATTGCATTAACACTTCTTTGTGTCACCTCAATCCCCCCTCATGAACAAGAAACCAAGAAATTGCTCAGCTGATACATCGAAAGCGCATTTGGTAGGATTCATCTTCAAGCCATATTTCCTGGTTCTTTCCAATACTTTCCTTAAATCGGCTATGTGGTCTTCAACTTCTTTTGATTTGACAACTACATCATCAATATAGATTTCCACTAAGAAGCCGATTAAATCATAAAAAATATAGTTCATGGCTCTCTGATAAGTAGCCCCAACATTTTTCAAGCCGAATGTCATAATAACCCATTCATATAGGCCGATTGCACCAGGACACATAAAAGTAGTCTTATGAATGTCTTCTTCAGCCATAAAAATTTGATTATATCCAGCGTTGTCATCCATAAAACTTATGAATTTATGCCCTGAAGCTGCATCAACCAATAAATCGGCAATCGGCATGGGGTACTCGTCCTTGGGGGTGCCTTTGTTCAAGTCACGAAAATCGATGCACACCCTGAGCTTGCCGTTCTTCTTGATTACTAGGACTATATTCGACACCCACTCGGCGTATCGGCATGACCGAATAAAACCAGCATCATATAGCCAAGTAATTTTGGCCTTAATCACGTCATACATATCGGCTTTAAACCTCCTGGGAAGCTGTTTGTATTGCCAATATCCTGGTTTAATAGGGAGTCGATGTTTCACAATCGATCGGCTAAGACCTGGCATCTCAAAATATTTCCAAGCAAAACAATCTTTATATTCCTTTAATAAACCAATTAGCTTGGTTCTAAAATGAGAAGACAAGTTTTTACTAATGTATGTCAGCCTAGGCCTACCTCTTGGACTATATCAACTTCTTTGAGCTCATCAGCCGACATAAAACCTTGTCCTAGCTTGCCATCGAGATCATCCATGGTGTCCTTGGCCTAGACGCTTGAGCCCTCCACGACGCCCTCAAACTAATAATTGAGGTTCTTCGTCTCCAATTGGTTGTATAGTAGAATCGAACACCTTTAGAAAATCAGCCTCCCAAACTTTGTCGGACAAACAATCGATGTTGTCAATCTCCCAAAGTGTTAAATCAGCATCTGCCATGTTTACTGACCTGTCGGCTGAAAGGATTTCGATCTTGTCGCCTTGCCATTAGATCAAGCTTTGGTGCATGGTGAAAGGGATGCAACAATTTGTGTGGATCCAATCCCTCCCCAGCAGCAGGCTGTATGACCCCTTCTCGTCGATGACGAAAAAGGTGATAGGCACTATCTTACTACCGATGGTCAATTCAACGTTGAGAACCCCTTTGGTCTCAGATGGGTTCCCGCAAAAATCCTTGAGGACCATGTTTGTCTTTATGAGATCGTCGGCACCCTTGCCCAACTTTCTAAAAGTAGCATAGGGCATCAGATTGATGGCGGCTCCCTCGTCAACCAGCATTTTTGACATCGGCCTCCCATTGACGAATCCCTTGACGTAAAGAGGCTTGAGATGCCGATGTCCTGTCCCTTCTAGCTTTTCAAAGATCGCCTTGCTCTGGGGACAACACAAGTTTCGCCGATGATTCCTCTACGACGTCCGCATCGACTTGGGCCGCTTCAAATTTGGCTGGTAACACAAAAACCATATTAACCGATGCAGCGGCCACAGCCTTTCCCTTGGCCTTTCTTTTTGCTTGGTCGGCTTGGTCTTCATCGGCCGACATAGTCTTGTTCTTCACACGCCATTGTTTCCTTGGGCGCTCTTGTTCCTTCTTCTTTTTTAGCCGATAGTCGATTTCGGCTTGGACCTCTTTTAGCCGACCCTCGCTCTTTAGCCGCTGTACCTTCCACTTCTGGGTCTTTGTAAAAGTGTCGGAGGGACACCATTGCGGGTTGGTGAAGCATCTAGGCCCCGTTATTTGTTTTGGTAATTAATGACGAGTGCTAATTGTGGACTAACGATGCTTTTGAGATTCATATATTTGAGTCAGGTTCACATGATAAAAAGTGCATAGATAATTACTGAGGATTATTTGAGATGGCATAATGCAAGAAGATTGAAGACGATAAAATTTACAATTTATTCTTATTGATCGAGGAGTTTGGGCGATCAAATTTCATAGATTATTTTTATAGCTTTGTCGTACTATCAAGAGGGGTAATGGCCTAAGCAAAGAGATGATCAAAATGTCACATTAGGTCACTTGCATTCCAAATTCATTTTCTTCACCTTCCGACCAAGGCCAGTCTGACCATGAATGTTGATCCGGTCTGACCGGGACTTGAGTGCGGTCTGACCGCAAGTCTTTGAGCGGTTTGACCGGCCCTTTGTGGCGGTTTGACCAGACATACACCTCCGGTCTGACCGGCCTCCTTGATCCCCTCCGGCCTGGCGACCCAGAGCCGCCAGAGCCGCAGTCGGTCAGACCGAGCCGATGGCGGTCTGATCGAGCCGAGGGTGGTCTAACCGGCCATTTGGCCTTCGGTCTGACCGGACCCCCTATTGTCAGAGCAATGATTGCACTGTAACAGCTAGTTTTCTAGCCATTGCAACTAAGGCCGGTCTGACCGGCCACCCTTCGCCGGTCTGACCGGTAGGCAGCAGGGTTGGAGGATTTTGACCCCAATGGCTATTTCACTTGGTTGTAGGGTATAAATAACCCCCTTGTGGCTGCAAGGGACTTCTTCTTTGCACTCTCTTCAATTGCATACACCCTTGCACTTCTCTCACACTCATTTGGGCTTTGTGTTCATCCACTTAGTGTGTCTGAGAATTGATTTAGCCAAGAGCCAAGTGCATTGCTTCATTGTAGAGCTAGTGTGGCACTTGATCATCTCCAAGCCGAGGGATTACTTGTTACTCTTGGAGGTTGTCGCCTCCTAGACAGTTTGTGGAGGAGTTGCCCGGTGACCTCTCTGAGAATATTGTGGAGGAGGCTCGGTGCCAGATTGTGAGTGGCTTGGAGTTCACCACCTTCGAAGCGAAGAAATAACTGCCCCTAGTGATCGAGGCTTGGGTAGTCCTCTCCGTGGGCCGGCTCCCACCTTGCCCACCCCTTGACGAAGGGGGCGTGCGGTGGCTTCGTGGTTGAGCGGTGGAGTTGGGCTCGCCTCAACGGGGACTAGGAAACCGGCGAGTTTCCTAACCTCGGTGAAAAACTCCTTGTCTCTTGTCTCATTTACTTGTTGCATTTACTTTTATGCAATTACATTTGTAGAGACATAATTGAGCCACTATCACCCTAGAATTGCAAAACTTAACTTAGTTGCTTAGTTAGACTCTTCTCTCACCAAGCCTAGCAACTTAGGTTAGTTTTGAATTAGTGTCACTTAGTTTTAAATCGCCTATTCACCCTTCCTATAGTGGATATCTCGATCCGACAAGTGGTATCAGAGCATGGTCTCTCTTGATTGGGCTTCACCGCCTAGAGAGAAGATGTCGAACGAGGTGAACCATGTAGGAAAGGCTCCCATGTTTAATGGCACAAATTACTCCACTTGGAAATTTAAAATGTCTACTCACCTTAAAGCTATGAGCTTCCACATTTGGAGTATTGTGAATGTAGGTTTTGCTATCACCGGCTCACCTTTGACGGAGGTTGATCACCGCAACCTTTAACTCAATGCTCAAGCCATGAATGCGTTGTTCAACTCCTTGAGCCAAGAAGAGTTTGATAGAGTGAGCAATCTTGAGACCGCCTTGAGATTTGGAATAAGTTGGTGGAGATTCATGAGGGCACAAGTGAATATAAGGATGCCAAGCTTCATTTTCTCAAAATCAAATATGAGACATTCTCCATGTTGCCTCATGAGAGTGTGAATGACATGTATGGAAGGCTTAATGTCATTGTCAATGATCTCAAGGGGCTTGGGCAACTTACACCGATCTTGAGGTTGCCCAAAAGATGCTTAGGGCTTTACCGGAGAAGTACGAGACTCTTGTCTCCATGCTTATCAACTCCGACATGTCAAGGATGACACCCGCAAGCCTCTTGGGGAAGATCAACACAAATGACATGTACAAGTTGAAGAAGAAGGAGATGGAGGAAGCCTCTCTATCCAAGAAGTGTATAGCTCTTCAAGCCGAAGTAGAAGACAAGGGCAAGAGCAAAGTTTATGAAGCAAATGATGACTTGGAGGAAGAAATTGTTCTTCTTGATAGAAGATTAAATGATGTCTTGGGAAGAAGAAAGGAAAGAGGAAGGGGCTCTAACTCAAATAGGAGAAGAAATATGAGACCCAACAAGACTCTCTCCAACTTGAGATGCTTTAAGTGTGGTGAGAAGAAACACTTTGCTTCCAAGTGCCCTTCAAATGATGATGATGAAGACAAGTCATTCAAGAAGAAGAATGGAGGTTACAAGCTCATGAAGAAGCTCAAAAAGGAAGGAAAGAAGATGGAGGCTTTCATTGGGCAATGGGATTCAAATGAAGAGAGCTCCACTTCTTCCAGGTCCAAAGAAGAAGAAGGTGATGATGATGCAAGCTCCAAGAAGAAGAAGATGGCCGTAGTTGCTGTCAAGGAGGCTCCATCACTCTTCGCTCCACTTTGCCTCATGGCAAAGGGCTCTTCTAAGGTAATATCATTTAGTGATAGTGAAAGCGATGATGATTGTGATGATGTTTCCTATGATGAGCTTGTGAGTATGTTTGAGGAGCTCCATGCTTATAGTGAGAAAGAGATTGCCAAGTTCAAGGCCCTAAAGAAGGATCATGCTTCTTTAAAGGTCTTGTATGAGAAGCTAAAGACTTCTCATGAGGAACTCACCATTTCTCATGAGAAGCTTAAGTAAGCTCATGACACTCTCCTTTCCACTACTCAACATGAAGCTCTCATTGATGTTGGCATATTGTGTGATTTGCTTGATGATAGTGCTATTTGTCATACTACTCATGTTGCATCATCTAGCATCTCTACTTCTTGTGATGATCTCATGGATATACCTTGCTCTAGCTCTAGCTCTTGTGTCTCTATTTATGATGCTTCACTTATTGTTGAGAACAATGAGCTTAAGGAGCAAGTCGCCAAGCTCAACAAAAGTTTGAAAAGATGTTTTAAGGGTAAGAGTACTCTTGACAAAATATTGAGTGAGCAACGGTGCATCCTTAACAAGGAATGACTTGGATTCACTCCAAAAAGGGGTAGAAAACCTTCTTACCGTGCCACTCGGTTTGTCAAGAGCAATGGTAAGTATTGCTCCAAATGTCGTGAGGTTGGGCATTTGGCAAGTGATTGCCTTGGTAGTAAGCCATCTAAGACATGCATGTTTGATTCACATTATATGCTTAGGAGGCTCATGATGGTCATATTGTTGCTAGATATGTAGGTTCCCCCATACTTGGTGGTAAAAAGAATGCCATTTGGGTGCCCAAAGCCTTGATCTCTAACCTCCAAGGACCCAAACGAGTTTGGGTACCTAAAAGAGCTTGATCTTCTTTTGTAGGTGAACTACCACACCGGTGGGAGCCATTGGGTGCTAGATAGTGGGTGCACTCAACATATGACCGGTGATAGAGGAATGTTCACCACATTTGACGTAGGAGATAATCAACAAGAGAAAGTCAGTTTTGGAGATAATAGCAAAGGAAAGATAATTGGGTTAGGTAAAGTTGCTATCGCCAACGATTTATCAATCCAAAATATTTCTCTTGTTGAATCACTAAATTTCAATTTGCTTCGGTTGCACAAATTTGTTATCTTGGGTTGTCATGTGCATTTTTCCCGCAAGAAGTTATTGTTTATAGTCTACATGATAAGTCTTGTGTTTTCAAAGGTTTTAGATATGGAAATCTTTATTTTGTTGATTTCAACTCTAGTGAAGCAAATTTGAAAACTTGTTCGGTTGCAGAAACTTCATTGGGTTGGCTTTGGCATAGGAGACTAGCTCATGTTGGTATGCATCAATTAAGCAAACTTTCAAAACGTGATCTAGTTGTGGGCTTGAAAGATGTGAAGTTTGAGAAGGATAAACTTTGTAGTGCTTGTCAAGCCGGCAAGCAAGTTGCATGCTCTCATCCTTCTAAGAGTATCATGTCCACATCTAGGCCATTGGAGCTCTTACATATGGATTTGTTTGGCCCAACAACCTATAAGAGCATTGGAGAAAATAGTCATTGTCTTGTGATTGTTGATGACTATTCTCGCTACACTTGGGTGTTATTTTTGCATGATAAGTCTATTGTTGCCGAGCTTTTCAAAAAGTTTGCAAAAAGGGCCCAAAATGAGTTTAATTGCACTCTTGTGAATTAGAAGTGACAATGGTTCTGAGTTCAAAAATACCAACATCGAGGACTTTTGTGATGATCTTGGTATTAAGCATGAACTTTCCGCTACCTACTCACCACAACAAAATGGTGTAGTAGAGAGGAAAAATGGTACATTGATTGAGATGGCAAGGACTATGCTCGATGAATATGGTGTTTCCGATTCTTTTTGGCCGGAAGCCATAAACACCGCTTGCCATGCAACCAATAGGCTTTATTTGCATCGTCTCTTGAAAAAGACTTCCTATGAGCTAATTGTTGGGAGGAAGCAAAATGTTGCATATTTTTGAGTTTTTGGTTGCAAGTGCTATATTTACCGAAAGGGTGTTGACTAACCAAATTTGAAAGTCGGTGTGATGAAGGATTTCTTCTAGGGTATGCCTCAAATAGCAAGGCGTACCGGGTCTACAACAAGAGCAAAGGTATTGTGGAAGAAACGGCCGATGTTCAATTTGATGAAACTAATGGCTCCCAGGAGGTGCACGAGAATTTGGATGATGTAGGTGATGAAGGCTTGATGAGAGCTATGAAGAACATGTCTATTGGAGACATCAAGCCTATTGGAGTGGAAGACAAGCCATCCATCTCCACTCAAGATGAGCCATCTACTTCCGCTACGCCAAGTCAAGCTCAAGTTGAAGTGGAGAAAGACAAGGCACAAGATTCACCTATTCCACCAAGAATACACACCGCTCTTTCCAAGGATCACCCAATTGACCAAGTTTTGGGTGACATTAGTAAGGGTGTCCAAACTCGATCTCGTGTCGCTTCAATTTGTGAACATTACTCGTTTGTTTCTTTTCTTGAGCCAAAACATGTAGATGAAGCTCTTGGTGATCCGGATTGGATTAATGTTATGCAAGAAGAGCTCAACAACTTTACAAGAAACAAAGTGTGGACTTTGGTTGAAAGACCTAGAGACCATAATGTCATAGGGACAAAGTGGGTTTTTAGGAATAAACAAGATGAGAACGGGTTGGTGATGAGAAACAAGGCAAGATTGGTTGCTCAAGGCTTCACCCAAGTTGAAGGTTTGGACTTTGGTAAAACTTTTGCTCCCGTGGCAAGACTTGAGGCAATTCGCATCCTTCTTGCATTTGCATCATGTTTTGATATAAATTTATTTCAAGTGGATGTGAAAAGTGTCTTTCTAAATGGTGAAATTGCTGAACTTGTCTTTGTTGAACAACCACCCGGCTTTGAAGATCCTAAAAATCCTAACCATGTCTACAAGCTCTCAAAAGCTCTTTATGGGTTAAAACAAGCTCCTAGAGCTTGGTATGAAAGATTGAGAGATTTTATTTTGTCAAAGGATTTCAAAATTGGAAAAGTTGACACCACCCTTTTCACAAAAATCATTGGTGATGATTTCTTTGTTTGCCAAATTTATGTTGATGATATTATATTCGGTTCTACTAATGAAGTGTTTTGCAAGAAATTTGGTGATATGATGTCTAGGGAATTTGAGATGTCCATGATTGGAGAATTGAGCTTCTTCCTTGGACTTCAAATCAAGCAACTCAAGGATGGGACGTTTGTGAGCCAAACCAAGTAAATCAAGGATCTACTCAAGAGATTTGGCTTGGAGGATGCAAAGCCCATCAAGACACCTATGGCAACCAACGGGCATCTCGACCTTGATGAGGGAGGTAAACCGGTAGACTTAAAGCTTTATCGTTCCATGATAGGTAACTTGCTTTACCTTACAGCATCTAGGCCGGATATCATGTTTAGTGTTTGCATGTGTGCACAGTTTCAAGCCGCTCCTAAGGAGTGTCATTTAGTGGCCGTGAAAAGAATTCTAAGATATTTAAAGCATTCCTCAACTATTGGCTTGTGGTACCCAAAAGGTGCTAAATTTAAGCTAGTTGGCTATTCCGATTTGGATTATGTCGGTTGCAAAGTGGATAGAAAGAGCACATCCGGTAGTTGTCAATTGCTTGGTAGATCCCTTGTATCATGGTCATCCAAGAAACAAAACTCCGTAGCCCTCTCTACCGCCGAGGCGGAATATGTTTCGGCGGGTAGTTGTTGTGCACAATTGCTTTGGATGAAACAAACCTTGTTGGATTATAGGTATATCTTTCACCAAAACACCACTCCTATGTGATAATGATAGTGCCATAAAAATAGCCAACAATCCGGTCCAACATTCTAGAACCAAGCATATTGACATTCCCCATCACTTCCTAAGAGACCATGTTACCAAGGGTGACATAGTCATTAGCCACATAAGAACCAAAGATCAACTAGCCGATATCTTTACCAAGCCTCTTGATGAAACCCGCTTTTGCAAATTGAGGAATGAATTAAATGTCATAGATTTCTAAAATGTCTCTTGAGATCATGCACCATTGTTGCTATTTGTGCTTATTTGCTTCATTTTTGTTCTTTTCTTTGGGTTTTATTGTTATTTGGTTGTTCTTTGTGAAAACAGAACTTATCACATTAAGGGGGAGTCTTGCATTTCTTCATGTGCTCTAGTATTCCTTATATGTGAACAAATCAAACACAAGTGCTAGTAGAGCTTTCAAAAGTCTCAAGTCAACATAAGTCAAAATTTTTGTAAAATCAAAGTAATTTGAAAACTATCTCTTGGAAAAGGTTTAAAAAGGTTCCCTATATGTTTTCCAAGCCTTTCATTGCAAAAAAAATGGAGTTTGATTGAAAATGTCATTTTGGCCTCTTTTTGAAGAAACTAGATTTTAGTTTTGGCCAAAATGAGCTTTATCTCCAAAATGAGTTTGAGAAGGTTTTTGAGAAAAGTGTCAAAACAAAGTTGGTAGAGAAGACATCTTTAAATGTTTTTAATATTCAAATCAATTTCAAAAACTAAATCTTTCAAAAGATATTTGGAAATCAATTTACCCCAAAACCCCTATAGACCATAAAAGGTCACCTCCTAGCACTTAAGTGAGTTAAGTTGCAAATCATCATAATTTTTAATGATTATGGATGGCTAGCAATATTTTAACTCATACATTTCAAAATTGCTCCAAAAATTGAAATTTTATTGGAATTCCTTGTGTGGGGGTTGGCGGCTTGTATAAGGGCTGTGCACACCCGGGGGCCGGGCGGTCCGACCGGCGCTATATGCCCTGGGCTCGACTGTCGGTGCGGCTGTGTCCCGACCGGCTGAATAGCACCGGTCGACCGCCGATCGTGGGCCCGAAACTTTTCCCCTTCTTCTTCTACCCAGCCTTTTCTCTCTCCTTCTCATCTCCTCACTCCTCAACCCGAAAATCCTTTGCTCTCTCTCTCTCCCTCAAGCCCTAACTCAAATCCCTCTCGATTCCCCCCGGTTTGACCGCGGATTTCTCTCCGGTTACACCGTAAGTGAATCTCCTCCTCTTTCTCTCTCTATTCCATGGATTAGATTGGGTTTTTATTGATTTTGTGATCCATGGATTGGAACCCTAGGTGAAGGAAGAGGTGTTCTTGATTGTGCACAATTTAGGGGTTTAATCTTCATGCAAATCAACTCCTACAACCGGTAATTTCCTTCCCCTCTCTTGTGCTCATAATTTTGTCTATTTCAATCTCTAGGGTTAAGGGTAGTTTCTCCCTCTGTATCAAACTCTTGATGAAATAGACACCTCCTTGTATTCCTTGTACAAACCTTAGTCTTAGCACATTTTAGACTCACTTTGTGGAAGTGAAATATTTGGAAGATTTGTGCTGACTGCCACCGGCGGTCTGACCGGTGTCGACAGGCGGTCTGACCACTGGAACTCCTACGGTCTGACCGGCCGTACGCTATCGGTCTGACCGGCAGTAGGCCATCAGTCTGACCGGCCTTGGCCACGGTCTGACTGCCCCTGGCAGGCAGCGAATATCCATTTTGACACTTCCAAGTGATTTCTAAATTAGTTGCTAATATCCACTCTTTGATCTTTTGCCTTCAGAAATGCCTCCTTGCACTCGCCATGGTCGTCAAGCTCAAGACTCAGAAAGTGAGCATGAGTCCAGTGAAAATCAATATGCTCTAAGTGGTGGTGCTGAAAGTGAGGAAGAGCAAGAAGCGGCAGATTCTGAAAATGCAAGTGAGGACAGTGGTGATGAGATGGAGGTTGACCCAGCCATTCAATTTGTGCTTAACATGAGAAATCCAACTCAGTACACCATTCTCAGACATCATGATCAGTTAAGAAGGCCTAGAGATTGCACTGACCCAAGGTTCCACACCACTTTCCAAAAGGCGGTGTTTGAGCAAGTTTATAGAGGAAAGGCCTTTGCTGAGCATAAATGGATTTCCTGGAGCAACATAAATGACACACAGGAGTTTGAGTGTTTGCAGGATATGTTCAAGACAGTGGGCATTGACCGGATTGTGACCCTAAGCAAGATTATGATGAAGAGCTAGTTCGTCAATTCTATGCCATAGTGTGGGTTGCAGGGGATTTCTCTCAGATGAAGTGGATGTCAGACACTCTTCAATGCTCTATCTCAAGGAAAGAATTCCGAAGGCTGCTCAACATCCGCTTTGACTTTGGGGATGATTTGCATGAGGAGCACGCTCACAATCCTTTCTCCATAGATGATCTTGAGAAATTCTATGAGGCTGGAGGGCGACACACATATGGAAGGGTTGCAGGTCTAAGAACTATTTTCAGTGTGGTCAACAGGATAGTACGAGCCACCATTCTCCCTAGATGTGATAACAACGATGAGATTAGGGGAGTAGCTTGGCATGTCATTTATGCAATCCTCCAGGGTCGTAAGTTTTATGTGATCAACCTTATGATGTAGGAGATCGCTATCTCCAAGGGCACCTTTGGTCAAGGAGTCTATTATGCACCATACATCATGAGAATAATTCAGGAGAAGCTTGGACGTGCTAGAAACAACCTAAAGGAACCAATACAAGCCCCATCTTCAGCTCAGCACTCCTCGTGTTTCGAGTGTGCCAACCACAGTTTGATCATGGAACGAGTTCAAGTGCGGCACCTCCACCACCTCCTCCTTCTCAAGGTTTTGATTCCTATTTCACTCCTCAGTTCGCTTACTTTGGCATGCCCCCTCAGGATTATTTTAACCTAGTGCTAGATGCCATTCACTCCCTTAATGACAATATGGCAAGATTGAGCACTGGGCAAGAGGCCATGTATGAGGATGTTAGGGGGCTAAGGATTGATGTGAGCAGCTTAAATGCCAATGTGGGGAGATTATCAAATCGAGTGGATTCCTTGAATCGGCACATGACTTCTTTGGAGAGCTCTCACGCCTATGTCTATTCTCGTCGTCAGCACTCCGGTTCCTCTCACTATCCCATTCCTCGCCCGCCTTCTCCTCCTCAAGAATTATGCTTTTTGGTCCTTGATGCCAAAGGGGGAGAAGTCTACCTAAGGGGAGAAGACCAAACTTCTTTCTTACATCCTAGGTGGGTTGGGACTAGATTTAGTGAGGTTAGTCCTCCTATTTAGTAGGTTAAGGTGGAAGGGCTATTTATCTATGTATTGGGCTATTACTATTATCTATTGTATGTTCTTTATCGTTTGTTGAACTCTTTTGAGATTCTAGGCCCTTCGAGGTCTTGTAATAGCCTAGAGAACTTTTATGGATTGATGATCTTTATGGATATCTTGTGATGGATGTTTATTGTGTCATATGTCATTCGTTCGAAAAATCTTTTGCATTCTTGATATTTGTATTCTTTATGCATTTGTTTAGGGGGAGCTTATATTCATGATTCATGCATATTATATTTGTGAGGTGTTTATCATCAATTACCAAAAAGGGGGAGATTGAAGCATCTAGGCCCTGTTATTTGTTTTGGTAATTAATGACGAGTGCTAATTGTGGACTAACGATGCTTTTGAGATTCATATATTTGAGTCAGGTTCACATGATAAAAAGTGCATAGATAATTAATGAGGATTATTTGAGATGGCACAATGCAAGAAGGTTGAAGACGGTAAAATTTATAATTTATTCTTATTGATCGAGGAGTTTGGGCCGATCAAATTTCATAGATTATTTTTATAGCTTTGTCGTACTATCAAGAGGGGTAATGGCCTAAGCAAAGAGATGATGAAAATGTCACATTAGGTCACTTGCATTCCAAATTCATTTTCTTCACCTTCTGACCAAGGCCGGTCTGACCGTGTATGTTGACCTGATCTAACCAGGACTTGAGTGCGGTCTGACCGCAAGTCTTTGAGCGGTCTGACCGGCCCTTTGTGGTGGTTTGACCGGCCTCCTTGATCCCCTCCGGCCTGGAGATCCAAAGCCGCCAGAGCCGCAGTCAGTCAGACCGAGCCGATGACGGTCTGACCAAGCCGAGGGCGGTCTAACCGGCCATTTGGCCTCCGGCCTGACCGGACCCCCTGTTGTCAGAGCAATGATTGCACTGTAACGGCTAGTTTTCTAGCCGTTGCAACTAAGGCCAGTCTGACCAGCCACCCTTCGCCGGTCAGACCGGCAGGCAGCAGGGTTGGAGGATTTCGACACCAACGGCTATTTCACGTGGTGTGGGGTATAAATAACCCCCTTGTGGCTGCAAGGGACTTCTTCTTGGCACTCTCTTCAATTGCATACACCCGTGCACTTCTCTCACACTCATTTGAGCTTTGTGTTCATCCACTTAGTGTGTTTGAGAATTGATTTAGCCAAGAGCTAAGTGCATTGCTTCATTGTAGAGCTAGTGTGGCACTTGATCATCTCCAAGCCGCGGGATTACTTGTTACTCTTGGAGGTTGTCTCCTCCTAGACGGCCTATGGAGGACTTGCCTGGTGACCTCTCCGAGAATATTGTGGAGGAGGCCCGCTGCCGGATTGTGAGTGGTTTGGAGTTCACCAACTTCGGAGCGAAGGAAGAACTGTCCCTAGTGATCGAGGCTTGGGTAGTCCTCTCCGTGGGCCGGCTCCCACCTTGCCCACCCCTTGACGAAGGGGGCGTGTGGTGGCTTCGTGGTTGAGCGGTGGAGTTGGGCTCGCCTCAACGGGGACTAGGAAACCGGCGAGTTTCCGAACCTCGGTGAAAAACTCCTTGTCTCTTGTCTCATTTACTTGTTGCATTTACTTTTATGCAATTACATTTGTAGAGACATAATTGAGCCACTATCACCCTAGGATTGCAAAACTTAAGTTAGTTGCTTAGTTAGACTCTTCTCCCACCAAGCCTAGCAACTTAGGTTAGTTTTGAATTAGTGTCACTTAGTTTTAAATCGCCTATTCACCCCCCCTCCCTCTAGTTGGCATCTCGATCCTACAGTTGGCAGCCTGTTCTTCGTCATCCTCAAAGTTCTCCTGAAAGAAATCTTCATGGATTGGGGCCAGCCTTTGGTGCACAGGACGTTTCCTCTTAACCGTTCGATTCTTTTTAGGCGGCAATCGGCTGGAACTCTCAACATACTCATCTCCATAACCACTGCACGCTGGACAGTCTTGGAGTGATGGCAATCTCATCCCCTGATTCCAGCAAAACCTGAAGAATTTACAGCTCCAATAGGGATCGAAGCCATCATGCTATCGATGGTAAGCCTCCTCCTGTCGATCATGTTTCCTTGGATGCACTTTGTAGACTCTGCTCGTCTCCCTCTCTTCATGTTCCTTCATGAATTTGACTAAGCTATCCATTTTTTGGGGATGATGATCGGCTGATCGGCGGCTGGCACAAACCATGTTAACGAGAAAAGAATTCCCGTCAACCTTCATCGGCTTTTTTGGATCTTCAAATTTGATTTTCCTAGCCTCTATAGTTGATTGGATTTGCTGGCGAAACACCTTACAGTCGTTTGTACTGTGGGAACCGGTGTTGTGCCACTTGCAATATTTTCTCTTCTTCAACTCCTAAGCTGATGGGATGATGTGATTGGCCGGAAGTTGGATATGTTTTTCCCGAAGCAGCAGATCGAATATTTTATCGGCTTTAGTAATGTCGAAATCATACTTTTCCTCCTTAGCCGAATTTTTCATCCATTGGCAGGTTATGATCTTTTTGTTCCCGGCCCATTCGGCTGCTGCCACCTCTGTTTCGCTGTCGGTTGAGTCGGAGTTGAAAGCGTAAGCAACGTGGCTAACCTTCTTAAAGGCTTTCTTGGCCTCCTGAAAACGTTGTTCATGGGCAGTGATCTTCTGTGCCAGGTATGCCAAACTTACAAAATCTTGAGCCGAAAATCTCTCCCTGATGGGTGTTAGCAAACCCTGGAAGGCAAGATCGGCTAGCTGGGAATCGAAAAGCACCAGGCTATAGCACCAATTTCTCATGTCTCTGAACCTTTGAATATAGTCTTGGACTGACTCGTCGTGCTTTTGCCTGATGCTGGTTAGGTCGAACAGCTTCATCTCATGGATGCTAGTGTAGAAGTACCGATGAAATTGCTTCTCCAAATCGGCCCTACTCTGTACAGAATTGTATGGGAGCGCAGAAAACCAGGTAAAAGCCGATCCAGAGAGTGAGAGGGGAAAAAGCCTAACCCTTAGGGCGTCTGTAGCCGATGCCTCTCCACACTGGGCTAAAAATCGGCTCACGTGCTCATAGGTAGAAACATTGTCCAGCCTTAAGAACTTGGAAAATTCTAGCACCTTGTATCGGTTAGGCAATGAACCCTTTCAAAGTACTCAGGATAAGGATACCGATACATGTTGCCTATGTCCTTGGGTTTGAGGCCGAATTGCTCTCTCATCACGTCGGCTATCAAGTCCACCCAAGGCTTGTTCTGTTGAGGCACCTCCTGTGCTTGTTGCTGCATCGGCTCGTATTGTTCAAACTGGAGTAGTGGTTGTCGATACTGCATCCGAGACGAATGAGGCTAGTAGTGCTGATTAAAGTTGCCTCCTGGGTAATGCTGGGGAGATTGGTGCCCCATGGGAGGTTGTCGATCATGAAAAGGCTGAGAGCTGACAGGTTATTGTGTGAAGTTATACGGGTAAGTGCCTACCGACACTTTTGGAATCAGCTGTGGAGGTGGCCGATTCGGTTGAACATGGCAGCAACCTGCTCTTGAGTGATCTGAGGGATCTCATGTCCCATCTACTGAGATTGCTGCCTAGATATCAATATGGGGCTAAATTATGGTTGCTTTTGTGCCGACGGTGGGATGACTGACTTCAAAGGGGTTGATGCTAGAATCGTCGGCTGAGTGGAGGAAGGCCTGAGGCAGCCGGCGATCCATCTGTTACCAAGGTCTTGTACTGAGGAAATTTCCCATGAAGGAGGAAGATTGGGCCCCTGGCTTGATGCTCGGCAATCTTGGAATCGACAACTGTGCTGATTATGTTATTAAGGGTATTGACCAATATTCCAGATCGGTTAATTAGAGCATGATGGACAGCATAGTCAATCCTATCTTGCAAATTGTTGAGTTTTGGGGCCTCCTCCTGCTTGACTTCCTAGGGCTTTTTGCCCTTGTCCGAGCTGGTCTCGGGTTCGTCGTCAGCTGGCAACTTCACTTTGTATCTCTGGACGACCGTACCGGACCGAGTTTGGGTAAAGGAGTATAGATACTGACTGCAGTTTGTTCATTATCTCCTCAAGCTCGGCCTTTTGTTGTGGTGTCAGTTTGTCGATGGTGACGGGAATAACGTTGTCTTGGTCAACCTCGGAAGTCTTGATGTTAACCATTGTGCCTAGTTCGTGATCTTTGGTCCCATTGGGCGTGCCAAAAGCGTGTTGATGAGAAAATTTCCCACGCACTAGCCTGAGAGATCTGCTTAACTCTAGTGTAGGTCCAAATATATTACTTGAAGTTCGTACATGTGCCAGTTGATTTGATCATGTAATCAACAAGAAACAATAAAAAGTATTAGATTACAAACGATAGCTGATCGGCTGGTGGCCGATGACGTATCATCTAGGGTTAAGCCGATGCGGTATACACTGAATCGGGTGAGATAATTAAACCTAATCGATCAGCTGAAGATGTTCATAATATATAATCAAGATATCAAAACACATTTATACCAAGTGATTGGGATAGATCAGTAGTGTACCGAGACAGTATAAATCACTTAAATCTAAAAGTGATCCAATATGCAGATTATGTATATATTTCAATCATAGCCGATGTCATAGATTTAATATGTATCGGCTAGTACTCCGATACCACTTCATACTAAGATATTGCTACTAGCTAAATATATTAAACAGGGATCGATCATATACTAAGATGACTTAACAGATCGATTACAAGCTTAATAAATTTAATTATGGAGAGATCTAAATATAAAGGGCAGCTTTAACATATCATGTAAATATAAAACATATAAGACAGTTAAAACAGATAGGATTGGCTGAAACTCCGATACTATCTCTAATAATGGTCATAAAAAAAGATAGATCCGTTATGACTCTAAAGGCGACTTAATAAATCGAACCTAACCGATGCAGCAAGTACCAAAAGAAGCATTGGATCTATACAAGTCTATGAACATCTTTCAAGATGGTAGATATACTATATAATCCAGATTAACACTGAAATCTAAACCTACCGGTTATCATGTAGCGATTAATGCTAGCCGATTAGGGTTTAGACCACAATGTCGATCTAAATTATATAGCATATATGATAATTGTGCAGATTACGAAGACAAGATTAGAGTGTCATGATGATGGAAGCACTATTCCCGATAACACAAACCGCTGTGACAAGAATTACCTTTTTGCTGGAGATCAAACGATGCAGCCCAACTAGAAGCAAGAACTCGTCAAAACTATTAAAGGAAAAAGGTGGCGATGCGCCGAGATTGTATTGATTGTGTGATTGATTCTCTCTAAATTACATGGTCTCAGGTCATATTTATACCCAATTACCAACAGAGTCCTTGTAGGACACGACTCTTATCTCTAACTACTATTTAAAATACGACAAATATCTGGGACAGGGTCCCCCCGATGTAATCTACAAGGAAACTATACAAAATATCCTAATTTAAAGATACAATTGTATTTTAGGACTATATCCGTAGATGGCAATATCTCTGAAGCACTGAAAATGAAATCCAATGATGATCTTCACACTTTCGCACCGAAATCGGTCAAATTTGTTATCCCAATCGGAATCGGCTATGTCAGATATCTGATTTGGTCTCAGCTGATTGACTCCTCAGCCGACGAGCACTCTGTTGCCAGGAATCACGCACTCCAATTCCGCTTTGATTGTAGCTCCAAACCCGAGAATTTGGCTTACTAAATTTGATCATTAACACAGGGGTGGTGGATCTAGACAGATATCATCCATGCATTGCTCTAAACCTTTAGTATCTTGCCCCTAATACCTCAAAGTCGAGCTATAATAAGTGATTTGAGTTATAGTACGCCATGTTATGCACGATTTGAGTTGATTTTTTGTCCTTTATTGGGTAGGAACTGGTTCTCATTTGATGTTAGTGTTCAAGCCTATGCGATAATAGATTGTGGTGACAGGAAAATTTACACTAATTGCGCCACTAGGCAATGAGTTGCCGATTTAGAGAGTTTTTCCATTGATTTTCTGATGAAAAGTTTATGTGCCGAGTTTACTTGGAACTTGAAACAGTCTCCTTCAGTTTATATTTTTTCAAAATTATTGGTGAGGATATTATGCTCTAGGAGGACATTCCGCTGCCAGATATTTTTGAGATATATGCAACCGAGAGCAGTTTCAACCTTGTTGTAGCGATTATTGACAATGGCATGGCTGGTATACTGAGCCATTTGAGTATGAACCCACATCTGTGATCCCTCCTAAGAACCCTACACCAAATGCTGGTTTCGGACAAGCTGCTACTAATGTTGGAGGTTATGCACTTCTTGCAAGAGAGGAAGCATATGTTAGAGAGCCAGACATCTTTGATAATGACAAGGAATATGTTGGTGTTAATGATGAGCACTCCATATGTTCCTTCAAAACCTACACTGCCACCTAAAACCCTCGCCAATCTTCTTAGCTTGTTGCCACGGGGGTTGAAGGCCAATCTTCTCAGCCTGTTGCCACAACTTGAGCCTCTTGAACTAGAAGTTATTGATGAATACCCTTAGGTTATTAGAGTCATACATGATCCAGAGAATCCAAACATTGAGAAGGATGCTTGGTTCCCTGACATAATATTTTTCAGAAAAGCAATTTGAAAGGTTTTGAGTTTGCTAATTTGAAGATAGGCCCAACAAGAGTCATTGCTAGTTGTTGTGTTGAAGATTGTCCTTGGTGCATACATGTTTTAAGAATCCATGATAAGAAAACAATTAAGGTAAGATGTGTTTATATGCCATGGTTAAATTAGTGTTGAAGTGTTAATGTTACTAATTATTTCCATCATGCCATGCAGATTAAAGTGCTATCCTTTGAGTATAAATGTGCATCAACCAAAACTAAGAGAAGTGTAGATGTCTACACAGGGTTGGGTTGCTGATAGAATTGGTGATAGGGTTGGGCGCACACTCATCATGACTCCTCCTCCATTGACGACAACCAACACCTCCTCGTCGCTTGTCGTTATGCCCGCAGCCATCGTCGTCATTGTTGCGCAGTCGCCTCCCATCGCCACCATTGAGAAGCTAGGGTTTTGGTGAGATGTGGGGAACAGATGGGCGAGCTGCTCAAGCTAGACCACGACAGATCAAAACATATCCAACGTGGGGGCATTTTTGTCCATAGGTCAAAACACATCCGACACTAAATCCTTGGAAAAGCATGCGAGGAAGAATACTAGTATACAATAGCATGGATCCAATTTAGGTAGAATACTAGTGGCACGTAGCTGATATGACGAATAGTAGTGGCCTTTTTCTAACTCAACACATTTGCGGCAGCATGGATCCAACCCTTAAAAAATAGATTAATAATAAAAATATCCATACCACATTCAATATCTCTTTCTCTACTAGAGACATCCTCCTACTTGTCTATTCTTTGGCATGCCTTCTATGACACAAGAGCTCCACACCCCTGTTTCATCCATTTTTCTACCAAGTGGCATAATGTATGACCTACAATGACAACCATCTCTACCTCAAACTCACTCTTAGAAATATCAACTTCTATAATATTTCATCATTTTATATCACTTATAAAATCTAATTAAATAGCCATCATTGATCTTTTTATATGGCATCAATTTCTACAAAAATATGTGTTTCTTTTTCAAGCTTGTGTGATCTATAAACACTAGAAAAATGCTCACACTTTCTATGTATAAAAGAAAATATATTTTTTATAAAATACTACTTATGTTAGTATAGCTTGTCCACTTATTCTAATCTATGGTGTCTATTTGTTTGAACCAAGAATTGGACTATTCTATAATGTCAGAAAATATAAGGGCCTAGTTAAAATTGTAAATCGGTGTTAGGTAGTAGATTCGCTACCACCATCACTGTAGCCTTTTAAAGGAGTATAGATGTTGCCTGTGTATGCACACATAGGAAGATACTTCTGCCGTACAACACAGCGTGACTTCTTACTACTTTCCATACCAATTTCAATCCCGTACACATATACAGTTTCATATATGTCATCTCACGCAATTTGCAGATTCCACTGGGTCCTCTTCGTAATTGATGTTGGCAGCTCACGGATCCATGTGTACGACTCAATGGATAAACCAGAGTCTACATTCGCAAAATTTTTTGAAGTGTTAAACAGTAATGTCATCTTAGTTGCTATTGCATATATGCGGTTCTCGGATAATTACTCACTAGCTTGCAACTGCACGTAGGGCATGGGCACGGTGACGTGAGCAGGTTCGCGAGAATTGCAAAGAAAAGCTTGCTGTGAGGATGAACTTTCCAGTGAGTAACACGCTCCAAAGTTATACTGAATCATTAATTTGTTGTAAAATAGAAATATATATTAAATCTTTCGTCGTTTCTCCTTTAGTGTGCAAAACAAGCGCAGGGGACGAACTTGTGCGGCTACTACGTCTGCGACTACATTCACCACCCAGTTCAACAAGTCACATGTCCCGATGATCTGGAAGTACGTATAATAGTCATTCATACATTCGTCTCGATTTCTTATTGATTTCATATATTTATTTCTCATTTTATTCAAATGACAAATTATTTGTGACATAAGGGATAAACTCCCCCACGCGAGTTTCATACAGGCTCCTCAAGAAGAACTGATGAGATTTATCAACGAGCAGGTTATTGATCCCGCAAAACATTATACTGGGATTGAAGTGGTCATGGATCCACATCGTAGAGAAATTTTTGTTATATACGATATAGAACAGTAAAAATTAATTAGGAATATAATATATATGTATATTTATGTGTATATATTTTGATGATACATATATATATATATATATCTACTTAATTAAGTGTAGTTATAAGTGTGTAAAATATATATTTATACATATATATATATGCATATTGCATATATATATATATGTATAAATATATGTGTGTAAAATATGTATTTGTACATATATATGCATATTACATATATATGTATAAATATATGTATGTGTAAAATATGTATGCATATATATAAAATTAATTAACAAGGCAAGCTAAGAGTAGAAGCAAAATTAAAAAAAAAGAAAAAAAACCTTTAGTCCTGGTTGGTAACACCAATCGGGATTAAAAATGGCAGAGCCAGACACGTGGCGCCGTCATCTTTAGTCTTGGATATTTTAACCGGGACTAAAGAAAGCGATCTTTTGTCGCGTTTCGTAGTCCCGGTTTGAAACCTGATAAGGGGTTACAAACTAGGACTAAAGTCGCTTTCCTCAGCAGTGTTTGATGGAATTATGAGAGACGGAAAAGAGATATAAAGAGAAAAGATGAATTGGACTTCTCAAAAGAAAAATAAAATGAGGTTTGAGCTAACGGTAATTTTTTAATGGAATTTGAAATGCTCAAATCTTTTGTTCCAAACAACACATATAGGAAAAAAATCCGAGGTTTAAAAACCTTTAAAAGTCGTTTGAATTTCATTACATCCAAAGGAACCAAATCATCAATAGGATTTTCAGAGTTTCATTGCTTCAACCCTAAGGACACTATAGGAATAAAATCCCAAGAATGTGAGTCCTCTACAAATCTTATTGTTTGTAGTGTAAAGTGCCCTGGCAGAACAATTCAAGGGAGTAACATGGGGTTTTCCTATCAGTTTGAACCATACTAGCTTGGAATATCGTACTGGGTAAGGATATCTGCCAGAATATTATGGTTGGCTTTTTCCAAACAAGGTATAAAACCTAAAGTAGAAACTTTTAAACAAGGGATAAAACCTAAAGTTGTCGAAACTTGGTTTCGGCAATATATTTTATGGGGTCGCAGTCAAGATCGCCAAGCACAATGGGTTAGAAGAAGAAGAAGATTTAGACAGGTTCAGGCCCTCTCGTGAGGTAATACCCTACTCCTGTTTCGGTGGAATCGATCCGCCGAGTGTCTTTATTGATCTCGCGATCTAAAGCTCTCGCTTATGAAGTTGTATCTCAGATCTCCTATTGGAATATCTGATCTCCTATTGGAATATCCCTCAAGGGACGCCCCTTACCCCCCTTATATAGTCTTGGGAGGAAAGGGTTACAAGTCGGAAACCCTATCTTACTCTAAGTTGGTTTCCTCAATCTTACCAAACCGTGACTATAGGCCGGTTGCCTTATCTCTATCGGCAACCGTAACACCTAAGTCAAGTTCGGCTTACAGATATAGCAGGCGCAATCTATCCCTACCTCCAGTCGGATAAGCTTGCCATGTAGATACCCGATTGCCACAATCTCCACAGTAGCCCCCGAGTCCTTTTCAGTCGACGAGACAACTCAGCTTCAGACCAAAGCAACACTCAACCAAAAAATCTCTTTGACTGAGTGCTTTTGGCGCCGAATGATTCCATCATCTCTGCCTGAATCTTCCCGAGTGGCTCCAAAGACTCGTGAAGGGCTGAAAAATATATATAAAAATTTCTCAAAAATAAATATCTAGGTGCATCTCCCGATGCCCTAATTATAGGTGTAGCCCCGACTATGTGGTTAGTCAAAAATAGACTAAGCATATAGTCAAGAACTATAAAAATATTCTCATGTAGATGCTTAGCTCACGCTAAAGCAATCACTGAAATCTTGTTACTCGGCAAGTTCATACTCATCCGAGTGAATTTGTCCGAGTCATCTCAGAACAAACAATCCAATCAACCCTCATGGGAAAAAAGCACTCGGCAAGCTCTTGCTTATCCGAGTGGATTTGCCCGAGTAATTTCGGAATAAATATTTTAATCATCCCTCATGGGAAAACAATTTCTTTCACTCATATGAAAAATATGACCAAGTTATTAAATAGCTTTTGCCATAATATTGGTCTCAATCTATAAAGATCTTCACCAAGGTGGAAAACAAACAGCATTGGTAAGATTACCCGACCAAATGCCAAAAAACCAAACAGCCCTTGTTCACCAAGGTAGCTATAAAAACTCAGCTGTTGGTCACCTTCCAAATTGCATCGTGCCAGCTTCTCATGAAGTCAAGCAAACCGCGGTATGGAAGGATCTTTAAAGGTATTGGGCACTCGGACACGCGCATATTGCCAGGGCAAATCTGCTTAAGCACATCCGCTTAAGTCCCTAAGGACACGTATCGGACCACACCTTAGTTGGGCCGTAGATTTTCTTATGGGCTCGGCCCACTCTCCGAAAACCTAGCGCAACCCTCAAATCTTTCTTATAAAGACGCGAGGTCGTCCCCGCCTCTTTGTCTTCCAAACGATTCCCCTTCTCACGATGCTTGTTCAACACCCACCGCGGAGAACCCTAGACTCGCGCGCTCCCAAATCCGTCCATCTAAGAGCTCGATCTCCGCAACAACCAGCCTCCACAGCCAACTCTCCCACATTCCATCACCAAAGATCCAACTTTTTCCAGCCAGATCCACTTCCCATCAACCCATTCTTATGGCGGAGGAAAAAAGGATCCCCTTCGACCAATGGGCCGCTTCGGAAGTGAGGGAATCTACCCTCAAGGAGATGGTGAAGCACGGCGTGCTTCCGCCAAAGGAGCTTGTGGGATGGCGCCCGGCGGCGGGGGAGGACTTCCCGACCCCAAACACCGGTGAGCTCGTTGTCTTCACTTCTTTTTTCTATTGCGGGTTCAGCCTTCCTACCTCCGAGTTCTTCCGGGGGCTTCTTGACTATTATGGTCTTCATCTTTACCATCTGAACCCCAACTCGATGCTCCACATAGCCATCTTTATTCATGTGTGTGAAGCTTTTCTCGGCATTCTTCCTCACTTCAATCTGTTCCGTCGTATGTTCTACCTGAAACCCTATCCGAACAAGGACCAACCTTGCGTCGTTGGCGGGGCAGGCTTCCAGCTTCGCGGATCTCTCCGCAAAGACTACTTTTCTCTCCCCTTGAAATCTTCCAACAAAGGCTGGCACGCGGGCTGGTTCTACATTAACAATCTCGAACCCAGTCTGCCCGCCTTTGTTGGTCTTCCTCCTGTCCCCAAGCCGTCTTGGAGTACCGTCCCGGTAGCCCAAGATTGGGACGAAGCCAACGATCTGCTCGCGAAGATCCTAGCGATGAAGAAGAGGAATCTTCGCGGGGAACAAATCACTCGGCACTTCATTAGGTGCCGACGGCGCCGATCAAGGAGCGGCCGAAGCCGCCTTCGAGTATGAAGGCGGGACGGACCCCAATCGGGAAGACCCGACCCACTCACATACGAAATCCTGAAGATCCGGATGTACAAGCTCTTCTCATCCGGGATCTCAGTCGAGCGGGCCCTCATACTACCAGTCCTCCCATTCAGCATCCATCGACCTTCTCCTCCGGTAAGCCGATTGGTTGCTTCATTGTATCTTTTAATCTTGGCGTCTTGTCGCTTAATATTGCACCTTCTTTCTTCTGCAGGAAAACGCCTCTATCACTTCCAAGCCATATAGAATGGCTCATGATGACGCGCAGCGTCGCCCCGCCAAGAAGCCGACTGGCGGGATAAAAATCCAAGCTGATCCAGTCGTGAAGCGGGCGGCGCCGAGTGAGGACTCGAACAAGCGCGCAAGCAAAAGACGGCTGATCATCGAGGATTCGGATGACGACGCCCCGGCTCCTCCAGTCGAGACCCCGCCTCTAAGGTGATCGCCGCGGACTGCACCGAAGATCCGCCGGTCATCCAGGTAAGCTCTGAAACCAAAGTCCTGAGCTCTTTCGCAGAAAACTTTTCTTTATCTTCGCTGTATTCACTTTCGCAGGAGGCCCCAGGACATAGACCCTGCCGGAGGGGGTGAAGGGCCGACTCCGGCCGCTGCTCCCGAAGTGCCAAAGCCATCAGAGCCAAAACCCTGGAGCCCGCAACCGAGTGCGAGCGTTCCGGAGAAACATCCTTCTCCTCAGAAGGAGAGCGCCCCTAGGGAGGAGCCCCCGACTGCCAGTCAAGATATCCCGACTGGAAACCAGTCGGCCGCCGGGGAACCTACGGCTGCGACCCAAGCGCCCCCGACTGGGGGTCATTCGGCGCAAAGCCCGAAGAAGAAGAAGAGCCCGGCTGCCCCACCTAGGCAGGCAGCCACCGAAACCGGTGAGACTTACTTCGACGCATTCCTTCGTTCTTTCAATTCTGAATCTTTCATGTCTTCATTTGTCTTTCTTGTTTGCCAGCCACGGTAGAAGAGATCCCCCGGTTGCAGTCTTCTGAGACCTGGGTTCCTCCGATCAGAATCGAGTGGCGGGACTCGAAAGGCGAGAGACAGGGCATCATCCTCGACCGGCAAGCTGAAAAGGATGAAAGGGATGCCCTCGTCGAGAGCCTGAATGAGGCGACTCGACTGCTCAACGTAAGCCTTCGTCTTTCTTTTTGATTATATCTTCGTTATTCTTCAGTCGATCATTCTTCTGCTTTCGCATGCAGAAAGAATACTGCCGCTCAATGGCAAAATCCGAAGTGCTAGAGAAGTTAGTCCCCCACTTGAACTCCTTGGAGGACGTCCAGCGACAGCTAAAAACCACTCGGGAGGAGGCCGCATCAAGGGAGGCCGCTTTAAGGAGGGAGATCTCAGAGCTTCGGGAAGCGAACCTCGACCTCCGCGGATCAATCGGAAGTAAGCTCGCCTCTCCCGCTTCATTATGATTCTTATGTTGATCTTGGCTATTGTTAACCCTCTTTCGTTGTAGGAAATTCTTCGGAGGTCCACTCGCTTCAAGTCCAGTGGAGCGGTCAGCTCGCACAAGGCCGAGATGGAGGCCGAATTTGAAGGTAACCTTCTTTGAAGTTGAATTTCATGTGCTGCTTCATTTCTGAGTGCCTTGAATGATCTGGAACTCCTTGCAGCTTATAAGATGAAGACCCGAGCCCAATACGACGTCTTACTTGGGCGGATCAAGTCCAGCGACGAAATACGGGAAGAGGTCGCCAACGCCGCTACGCCGATCTTGACATCCTTGTTTGATCAAGGAGTTGGGGCCAGCTCGCTGGAGCCAATCGAGATCTTCGACAAGCTTCGGCTGGCTCCTGAGCAGTATCTAAAGAACATCACCGAAGCGGCGAACATGGGGGCTGGTCTGGCTCTTGCACAGACCAAGTCCCTCTACCCCGAGTGGATATCCACTCGGTCGGGGAGGGCTTCGCGAGGGGACAACAGACGAGCGAGGCTTTAGATATGCTCGAGGCGCAAGAGGCGGCGAAGAAGATCTCGTTGGATGTAGTGAACAATTTTAAACTCTAATCTGTATTCTGACTTTGCTTTGTAGATATCATGTAATTGTAACACTCTGACGTGCTACTTTGTGACTATTTTAGTTTATTTATGTCAATGCCTTGATTCGAGCTTTTGCGTGAAATTTCTTAAGTAGTTTTCGTCTGGCTGTCATCAAGCCTAGGCTCGATTAGGTCATCGGAAAACTCTCGGTCCTTAGACACCGAGCTCGAGTCGAAGGACATTAAACAATGATAAACCAAATTGTGCACAAAAAATTTGATGAGGGAAATTTGAGCTTTATTGATATGTGTATCAGCCCCGACCGCTAGCTCAAGAAGTCATCTTGCTTGAGGTTGGCAGTCAAGGAAAACATGAGGCCTTAGCCAAATTAGGCGTAAAACCGTCGAAGATGCTCGATGTTCCAGGAGTTCTCCACCATGGATCCGTCTTCGCGCTTTAGCCGTAAGCACCGGCCGAGTCACTTCGGCGACTATATACGGTCCTTCCCATAAGGGAGATAACTTGTGTCGGTCTTTGGTGGTCCGGATCTTGCGTAGGACCAGTCGCCAACAATGAAAGCTCGTGCTCGCACGTTGCGACTGGTATCTTCTCGAGCCCTTGAAGGTATTTGGCCGACGGATGAGGGCGCCTCGCGGGCCTCTTCCAACCGGGTGAGGTCATCCACTCGGCCGATGTCGTAGCGTTCATCGTTGAAGCTGCGGACCGAGGGACTCATACTCCATCTCGTTTGGCAACATGGCTTCGCGCCATAGACCAAAAAGAAAGGAGTTTGGCCGGTGGCCCGACCGGGTGTAGTTCGCAGCGACCATAGAACCGAGGAAAGTTCTTGGACCCACTTGCCGGCGTAAGGGCTTAGCCGGTCGAAGACGCGAGCCTTGATGCCTTGAAGGACCATGCCGTTTGCTCGCTCGACTTGCCCATTGCTTTTGGGGTGAGCTACTGATGCGTAGCAGATTTTGATTCCAAAGTCTTCGCAGAATTCCTTGAAGATGCCTCCCGTGAATGGGTCCCATTATCGGTTATGATTCTGTTTGGGACGCCGAAGCGGTGCACGATGTTGAGGAAAAATCCCGTGCTTTGTCAGCAGTGATTGTGGCGACTGGCTTGGCTTCAATCCACTTGGAGAACTTGTCGATTGCGACGAAGAGGTGTGTGAAACCTCCTGGAGCTTTCTTGAAAGGGCCAACCATGTCCAGCCCCCATACTGCAAACGGCCAAGAAAGTGGGATTGTTTGGAGCTCCTGGGCCGGGACATGGCTTTGTCGGGCAAAAAACTGGCATCCTTCGCAGGTTCTTACGACTTTATCCGCGTCGGAGACCGCGGTGAGCCAGAAGAATCCTTGCCTGTAAGCTTTGCCGACTAGAGTGCGTGCCGCCGCGTGGCTTCCGCATATGCCCGAGTGGATATCTTGGAGCAATTGTTTCCCTTCTTCGGGTGTGATGCATCTCATTAGAATTCCAGAGGGGCTTCTCTTGTATAGATCGGAGTCGACCATGACGTACGCTTGGCAACGACGCCGGACGCGTTCGCTTCATCCCGGTCATCCGGCGGCTCTTCCGAGTTAAGAATTTGATGAGCGGCGTCCTCCGGTCGGTATCGATCATGGTGACTTCGTTCGTGGTTTGCTCGTTGGGAGCTGTCTTTGCCGTGACGGTTGGCTCGTAGAGATGTTCGACAAAGACATCCGTTGGAGCGGCTTCGCGCTTGGATCCGAACTGCGCTAGTTCGTCGGCAGCTTCGTTGTTATGTCTCAGGACATGTGAGAGTTCTAGCCCATCAAACTTGTCCTCAAGCTTGCGGACCTCTTGTCGGTAGGCCTCCATAGTGTCGTTCAAGCGGGACCGTCTTTCATCACTTGATTGACGACCACTGGAATCGCCTTTCACAATAAGCCGACGAATCCGAGTGAGACTGCGAGGCGCATCCATGTAAAAGAGCTTCGTATTCGGCGACGTTGTGTGAGGCGGAGAAGTGGAGGTGAAGGGCGTATCTTAGCCTTTCCCCGGTCGGGAGATCAGCACAACTCCCGCTCCCGGGCCGGTGATCCTCTTGGATCCGTTGAAGTGCATGGTCCAGTGTTGGAGGTCTTCCCGAGGCACGTGTTCTTGCTGTTCAGTCCACTCGGCCAGAAATCCGCTAAGGCTTGTGACTTAATGGACGTCCTGGGCTTGAAAGTTAAGTCCAGGCATCGGTTCTAGGGCCCACTTGGCGATGCGCCGGTTGCCTCGCGGTTGTGGATGACGTCGCCGAGTGGGAAGGAGGTGATGACGGTGACCGAGTGACCCCGAAAGTAGTGTGCCAATTTCCTCGCGGTTATCAAGACACCATAAAGCAATTTTTGTACCGAGGGTATCGGATTTTGGCTCCTGCCAATACTCCCGACAAAGTAAATTGGCCTTTGAATCTTCGGGCCCGTCCTTCTTCTTCTCGTTCAACCACAAGGACCGTACTAACCACTTGGTGAGTGGCTGAAACGCATGACAACAGGGTTCCTGGGCGAGGTGAAGCCGGGGCGGGTGGCGTGGTAAGGAACTCTTTGAATTCTTCAAAGGCCTTGTCGGCTTCGTGGTCCACTGGAAGTCGTCTGTCTTCTCCGCCGAAGAAGGGCATGCCTCGTTCGCCGAGTCGGGATATGAAACGGCTCGTGCCGCCATGCAGCCGTGAGCTTTTGGACGTCTTTTTGATTACTCGGGGCTTTATGTTTAAGATGGCGTTGATCTTCTCTCGGATTTGCCTCAATGCCGCGATGTGACACCATAAAGCCAAGCAGCTTGCCCGATGGGACGCCGAAGGTGCACTTTTCCGGTTTAACTTCATTCGAAGGCCCGGATGTTTGCAAAGGTTTCTTCTAAGTCGGCGATCAGGTCTTCTTTCTGCTTGGTCTTGATGACAACATCGTCGACATAAGCTTCAACGTTTTTGCCGATCTGCGTCTGGAAGCATCTTTGGATCATGCGTTGGTATGTAGCTCCGGCGTTCTTCAGGCCGAAAGGCATGGTGATGTAGCAGTATGCCCCGAACGGCGTGATGAAAGATGTCTTCAGGCAGTCGGATTCCTTCAAACTGATCTGGTGATAGCCCGAGTAACAATCCAAGAAACTCAGAAGTTCGCAGCCGGCTGTTGAGTGGACGACTTGGTCGATGCGAGGCAGCCCGAACGGATCTTTGGGGCAGGCTTTGTTGAGGTCGGTGTAGTCAACGCACATGCGCCATTGCCCCGTTTTCTTGCGGACCAGGACTGGGTTGGCTAACCAGTCGGGATGAAGGACTTCTTTGATGAAGCCGGCAGCCAAGAGCTTTGCGAGTTCTTCTTTGATCGCGTCTTTTCGATCCTGAGCGAACCTGCGTAATCGTTGTTTTATTGGTTTGGCGTCATCTTTGACGTTCAAAGAGTGCTCGATCACCTCCCTAGGAATTCCAGGCATATCAGATGGTTTCCAAGCAAAAACATCTTTATTATTTTGGAGGAAGGTGACGAGCGCGCTTTCCTATTTAGGATCTAGGTCGGCGCCGATTACGGCAGTTTTGGAGGGATCGGACGAATCAAGGGAGATCTTCTTGGTCTTGGCGTCGCCGGATCCCGATTTGGCTATCTTCTTCGCGGGGACTTCGCCCTCGCCGAAGTCGATGCAGCCAATCGGACTTCTTGTTGGCCACGTAATCTCTCGCGAGATTGGGCCATGTCGCAGCTCTCCTTGTCGCAGGTGAAGGCTTGCTTCACGTCGCTGCGAAGAGTGATGACGCCGTTGGGGCCCGGCATCTTCATGCAGAGGTAGGTGTAGTGAGGGATCGCCATGAACTTGGCAAGCGCAGGCCTTCCGATGATTGCATGATATGCTGTTTCGAAGTCGGTCACCTCGAAGGTGACGTTCTCCGTTCGGAAGTTCTCTCGGGCTCCGAAGGTGACTGGGAGAGAGATATGCCCGAGTGGTGTTGAGGATAGCCCCGGGATAACTCCGTGGAAGGGGGCTGAGCTTGCTTTGAGTTCGGTCCTCGGGATCGCATTTCATCCATAGTCTTGGCAAACGGATGTTGAGGGCGCGCCCGTCGATGAGGACGCGCTTAAGCTCGATGTTGCGGACTACGGGGTCCGGGACGAGTGGATAGCGTCCCGGGTGGACCACTCGGTCGGGATGATCCGATCGGTCAAAGGTGATGGCCACCTCCGACCATCGCAGATATTGAGGGACTTCGGGTTGAGCCGCGTTGACCTCCCGTCGTTAGCTTTTGTTTCCTCTTGGATTCATAAGCTAGCGGGCCCCGAAGATGTGGTTGAGCTCCCCACCGGGTCTTGAAAAGGTTCGGCATTTTCAGCCGCGTTGTTCTTTTGGCGCCGATGGGCCAGCCTCGTCGCCGGCTTCTTGTTGAGTGCGCCGCGTATTGTTCGTGAACCGCTTGTAGATGAAGCGAGTCCTTCGCCGCGTGCTTGTGATTCGGATGGTGGGTGCACTGGGCGTTCATGATGGCGTCGTAGGCGGCGACTCGGGACGGCGTTGAGTATTGGAGGTTGCGGCCACTAGGTCTTCGGATCGGCGCTTGCGATCTTTCGGCCCTGGTTGCCATTGTTGCCGCCATCCTTCTTAGGATTTCGGCTTCCTCCGCTTGCTTGTCCTCCTTTCGTCGGGCCGGTCTTGACGGGCGGCTTTAATGGCGTCGTTTGATTTGGCGTATGAGTTCGCCGTCTCAAACATCCGCTTCACCGTCTTCGGTGGTTTGCGCCCGAACTTGCCGATAAGCGCTCATCACGGACTCCCTTCCGGAAGGCGGCGATGATGATGTCATCGGTGATGTTCGGGATCTTGTTGCGCTTCTCGGAGAAGCGACGAATGTAATCCTTCGGGGCTCGTCCGGCTTCGGATGACGTTGTAAAGGTCGAAGTGCGTGCGGGCCTCTCGAAGGTGCCTTGGAAGTTGGCGATGAAGTGGTCCCTCGGCTCGCTCCACGAGCCGATTGAGCCTCTTGGCGGGCTCGTGAGCCAATTTCGGCCGAGTTTGCGAGGGCCACGGGCGAGTAGTTGGCCATGGCTTTGTTGTCGCCACCTGCAGCTCGGATGGCAAGGGTATATACAGTTAACCAAGATTCGGGTCGGTCTTGCCATCGTACCTTTCAATCCCTGTAGGCTTAAAGCCACTCGGCCAATGCACTCGGCGGAGCTCCCGAGTGAAGGTCGGTACTCCATCGTCGCCGCTATCGGGTGATCCCCTCCGATCTTCCCGAGTGCGACGGTCGCGCTCTTGGTAGCGGCGGTCGAGGATTTCCGCGAGATCACTCGGCGGGGTCTTCGTTGGCCGGTTGGGTAGCTGGAACTGTTGCGGCGGACTCGGTGGTGGACGGGTGGACGTCCATGTCGTTTGTGGCGGGAGTCGACCGTCTGCTCTTGGTGCCTCGGCGTGGACTCGCGAGGTGGGCCTCTTGGCCTAGTTGACGACCGAGCCGGCTCGGGCCTCCTGTAGTCTCCTGACCTTAGGGGTGGGAGCCGGCTCTTGTCCGGCGTTTCGGCCACGGATTCGATCGGCCTTCGTGCCGAAGTGGTGGGAGGGCCGTTAGCCGTGGCAGCAACGATGGTCTTGATCTTATCAAGTATAGGAGTCACGTTGGCCGGAGCCGTCTCCATGACGGTGTCCAAGAGCGTGAGTGCGGCGACAGCGTTCTGCTGTGGCGTCTGGAAGATGTTGGTGTTGCGAACCCGTGTTTGGAGGATGGCCTCCTGGGCAGATCGTCCGGCTGCACGTAGATCCTGCTTCCTTTTGTCAGCCTCGTCTTTGCGTTGTTTGTCCTCCTCGGCTGTCTTGCGCTCAAGCTCCACTCTAGCTCGCTCCTCTTCGGCAAGCCTTCTGGCCATGGCTGAGTCGGACTCATCCGGCTCGGCCATGAGGACGTCAAAGCACTTCGGCTTGCAGTCCATATGGCAGTCGGAGTTGTCGGCTTCGTCGGAAGGGATGCCGTAGAGATTGTCGAAGCCGGCGGAGCGAGGTATCCGTTGAGCTCGAAG
The DNA here is from genome assembly GCA_019925245.2 of Oryza australiensis. Taxonomy (NCBI): domain Eukaryota; kingdom Viridiplantae; phylum Streptophyta; class Magnoliopsida; order Poales; family Poaceae; genus Oryza; species Oryza australiensis. The sequence continues at coordinate 68,352 of JAIFGZ020000194.1, forward strand.
ATGAGCAGGAGCCAAAGGACGGGAGGATGACGGCGACCTCCCTTGATCCGGGAAATTCGGATCCGGATCGCTCCGGTCGAGTCGGAGCTTGGGGATTAGGCTCCTCCGAGTGGATTGTCGCCAACTCGGGGGAGAGCAGTTGACTGTAGATCTTGGCAACGTTTGGTAACCCAAACGGCACCGAGAGGTCTTCAGCTGAGTAGATTGCTTCCGTCGGGGAGGCAAGAAGATTGGCGCAGATCTCGGCGGCATTCAGTAATCCGAATGGTGCCGAGTGAAGTCCGTCGTCGGAGAAGGTGGATCGCATCTTGGTCTTCAAGATGTTGTCAAAGATCTCGGCGCTGTTGGAGAGCCCGAACGGCGCCGAGTAGGTTTTTCCCTTCGACTGGTTCGAATCCGAGTCGAAGGAGGAGTCGTCGGCGAAGTTGGCGGCAAAGTCGCCGAGTCTTGAAGGAGATCCCATCACGCTTGTCGGCGAGATTGTTGAAGAAGTCTTGACGCGCGGCCCCCTACCTGGCGCGCCAACTGTCGAAACTTGGTTTCGGCAATATATTTTATGGGGTCGCAGTCAAGATCGCCAAGCACAATGGGTTAGAAGAAGAAGAAGATTTAGACAGGTTCAGGCCCTCTCGTGAGGTAATACCCTACTCCTGTTTCGGTGGAATCGATCCGCCGAGTGTCTTTATTGATCTCGCGATCTAAAGCTCTCGCTTATGAAGTTGTATCTCAGATCTCCTATTGGAATATCTGATCTCCTATTGGAATATCCCTCAAGGGACGCCCCTTACCCCCCTTATATAGTCTTGGGAGGAAAGGGTTACAAGTCGGAAACCCTATCTTACTCTAAGTTGGTTTCCTCAATCTTACCAAACCGTGACTATAGGCCGGTTGCCTTATCTCTGTCGGCAACCGTAACACCTAAGTCAAGTTCGGCTTACAGATATAGCAGGCGCAATCTATCCCTACCTCCAGTCGGATAAGCTTGCCATGTAGATACCCGATTGCCACAATCTCCACAGTAGTAGAAACTTTTGAACGAACGGTTAGACGGTGCAAAGTTTCTGTCGATAAAACAAGAGAAAATATAAGATTATAACTTAGGAGGCTATAGTCAGAAAACAACTAACACTAAATTACTCAGGCAAGTGGGCAACCACATGCTAAATACACACCGTTGAGGAAGAAAGCTAACACCGAACCGCTAGACGTACAACTTGTCCAACACCAACAACACTAGACCACTGAAACAAATCACAAAGGTTTCCGGTTGTTATCCTACACTACTGGAGAAAACCACACTAGTCCCGGTTCATAACCCTCAGTAGTCCCGGTTGTCAAATCGGAACTACGAATCCAGGACTAGAGATGGGCGACCTCTAGTCCCGGTTAAATAACCGGGACAAGAGATACATCTTTAGTCCTGGTTGATGGCAACAACCGGGACTAAAGAATTTTTTATATTTTTTAATTTTATTCTTTTTTCAATAGTGCTACATACTACATATTACACATATACATATTTTACACACATATATTTATACATATATATTATATAATATATATTTATAAATATATAAGTTACACACATATAAATGAACTTAAGAAAGTAAATATATACATGTAATATATTACCAAAACATATACACATATGTACAATATCCACATATATTTCGTATGTTATAAAATATTGTCTATTTTGTGGATCCGGTGGTTAAGTTACTTAAATTAAAATAGAACTCCCCCGTGGGATCAATGATCTGCTCGTTTATAAATCCCATCAATTCTTCCTGAGAGGCTTGTATGAAAGTCTCATGGGGTAGGTTGTCTCTTACTTGCATAAGCTGTCATTAATTCTATTAAACGAGAAATAAATATATGAAGTGAATAAGAAATCGAGACATAATGTATGAATGGCTATTATTCATACATCTGTATCGTCGATAGTTGTGACATCGGTCACAAAGCGGTGAATATAGTCGCAGACGTACTATCCGCATAAGTTGGTGCCCTGCGACTGTTTTGCACACTAAGGAAGAAACGACGACAGATTTAATATACATTTCATATTTTAGAACAAAGTAATAATTCAAAACAACTTTGGAGCATGTTACTCACTGGAAAGTTCATCCTCACGGAGAGCTTATCTTTCCAATTTTCGCGAACATTAGTCCGAAGCCGTTCCCATGCCCTATGTGCAGTTGAAAGTTAGCTAGTAATTATCAGAGAACCGCATATATGCAATAGCTAGCAAGTAAGATGGCATTACCTATTTAGCAGTTCAAATATATTTGCGTACGTGGACTCTGGTTTATCCATTGAGTCAAAGACATGGATCCGCGAGTTATTCATGTCAATTACTAACAGAACCCAGTGGAATCTGCAAATTGGTTTAGATGACACATATGAAAATTTATGTATGCACACGGGATTGAAATCGGTACGGAAGGAAGAAAATACTTACGCTGTGTTGTAGGGCAGAAGGATAAATGACCAGAAGTGGTTTATCACCAGCGACTTGTAAATGTTGTCCAGTGTTGGATCAGGAAAATGATCAACTAATTCACCGTTGATTTTGCGTGGATCCATGAATCCATGTTTGCTACAGTCGTGCATGTTGCAGTATTGAATTGCCATTCTACAACGGTTAAAAAGAATTTTAGTCAGCTAAATACAAGAAGGTAGGAAACGAAATAAAAGAACGATACTTACAGAGCCAGCGTGGCTAGAAGTGAGACGTCGAGGGCATCAAGCTGGTACAGGTCGAATATGTCTTCGAATCGGATATAGAAGTCGTCACCTCCATCGACAAAATAGTACTGTGAATATTTGCCCGTTACCATCTCTCCACCCTTGCTGGATTCTTGCATGTACCACTTGTGGAAGCGGTACATCTGTGTTGGTAGCTTTTTCACTTGATCCGGCTTTACAAGAGGCTTTCCAAGTTTGAACTTGTATTTCAGCGGAGCCTTCGCAAGGGGAGCACAGCCATGTAATTGATCCATTGAAATTCCAGCAGATTCCATAAATTGTCTTAAGTCTGATCTGACATTTGGAACACTGAACTGAGGTACATCTTTGCCCGTTCTCTTCGCCTTGAAAGCAGCCTTCTGAATAGTCCTGTCATAGTCGGACTGCGGTTGAGGTTGCGGTTTAGGCTGTGGCGTTAGGTGCGTCTTCTTGAAGAAGTCCTTGGTCTCCTGGGGGATTTCAGGAGGCTTCTCAAGAGACTTCTTTCTGAAGTGAGCCCTGACTTCAGCTTGGACGGCTTCTTCAAGCTCCTCTGGAGTATTCTCGTATGAAAGCTTCTGTGCGGGTGGCGGCGTCTTCTCAATTCTTTGAATCTTTCTTCTTGGATGACCGCTTGATATTGACGGCGCGCTCTTTGATGATGACCGTTTAGGAGTCGGTACTCGTTGTGGCGACGGAGGAGGGTTGGAAGGCGGTGGAGTTGGAGACGACAGTTTAGGAGTCGGTGCTCGTGGAGGCGATGCAGGAGGTGGAGGAGGCGGAGGCGGTGAAGGAGGCGGTGGAGACGGCCCACGTGGAGGCGGAGGAGACGGCCCACGTCCGGGGAATATTATGAAGATCTTCCTCCAGAGAAATATTTCGTGAGTTGTTTCTCGTAGCGTCAGCTCCCCGTCTCCTCCGGGGATATCCAGCTCGAGATCTTCATAGTCGCGTTCCACCTGTTCAATTTCAACTTTTGAGTACGCAGGTGGAACGGGTCGAGAGTGGTAGGTGCCGTCTCATTCTACTGGAATGGCCATGCCCGACGCGACCTGTTCGAGAAGATTGTTTATTAGTTAGTAATGGACATTGATTGACAAGTTATTCAACGAAATATACGTACAACATAAAAGTACGAACATACCTTTATTGTTATGTTCTTTAGCGGAATGTGCAGCTCACATGGGGTCCGTTGTGTGATGTCATCAACGGGGCATGGCGGACCCGGTTCATCTTGTGGGGCCAAATCGCCTTCATTTCCAGTTGAAGCGCAGCTGCTGCGCTGCTGCTGTAGTTCGGCGGTTGTTGCTGGATCCGACTGTTGGCTAACCCAATGGCTCTGCTCCTCTGCCAACCTTATGGTCAGCCTTTCGTCCACAATCTGATCAATCTGCGAGAGCCCTCATTTCCATCTCTGCGAACCTCGCATCGTGCTCTCGCTTTGTCCCGCTTTGGCTCTTGTATGTGTCGACGTCAGCTTGGAACCCATATTTCTAGGGGACGACGCCTTTTCCTTGCGTTCGCCCTGGGTGCTCTGGGTTTTGGAGGGCGAGCGTTAGCTCGTCCTTCTCTCTGTCAGGCCTGAACGCGCCCGAGGAAGTGCGCTTCCTCTAACCTCCGTCCGACTTCTTGAATTTCATCACCAAAGATAAGCTGTGTCATCGACGGGATTAAGTGAGCCGCCGTGAGCATAAAAGCAGTGCTTTGCTCATTCCGGCCAGGTGGCTGTGCCTGGAACTATACCTCGCGCTTCAAGGTCGGCTTCCATTTTCTCCCATTTCTCCATTGCTTTCTTATAGCCGCCTGACCCAAGCTTGTGATGGTATTTCTTTTTAGCTGCATTGGTCTTGTTCTTTTCCATGATAGCTTGTGCTTCTTCCCCAGTCTTGTGTTCAACAAAAGCATCTCAATGATCTCTGAGCTTTGGGAACTTGTCAAAGTCAGGGGTCTGGCCCTTCAGGATATATTTCTTATGTAACTCTTTCTTGTAGTTCCTGAAGAGCTCTGCCATTTTCTTTAAAGTCCATTCCTTGAACCTTGCTTGTTGTGAGTCTGGGATGGTGAACGTTTGCAGCATTGTAGTCCACAGCATTTCTTTCTCTGAGCCTGGGAGATAGCTCTGCTCATCTCCTCCTGTCCTTGATCGCCTCCAGTTGGCAACGCTTACGGGCACGTGATCCCTCACCACCCATCCGCTGTGCACCACAAACTTCCTTGCGGCGTCCTCTGGGGCAATAGGGCAACCGTCAGATTCTACCTCCGTTATGACATGTCGACCCTCTATGCGCTTGTTGAGACCGCGTTGCCCGCGTGCCCTCTTCTGTCCAGCGGAGGCGGAGGCGGAGCCCTCATCTCCTCATCGTTCCCCTACTCGTCCCCCTCCTCGTTGAGGTATTGATTTGTATCTTCATTCCCCTCCTCGTTGTAAACCTCTGTTCCTTGTGCGATCTCATCATGGAGAAGTTGTTCCTCGTTACGATCTGCCATTTGATTGTTGTGGGTTGAGGACTTAATCAAAGAATTCTGAAAAAAATTATTCAGTTAATACATGTATCAATTATTCAGAAAAATCATGTATGTCTATGTAAAAAAAGACAAAACGAAGAAGATGGATTCAGAATCATATATTATCTCAATCGTAGAAAAGACTTGTGAAGAAGATCACGTTCTATATTTTCCTTTTTCTCTTTTTTTTCTCTTTGCTAGAACACGACCGACCGACCGTTCGTTATATCATTCACGTCCGTGAGTATGTTCATCCGGAGGAGAGGAGAAAAGAGAGGAGAATGATGTGAGGGAGATAAGGAGGATGGGAGTTGAAGTGGAGAGGAAATGAAAGATAGAGGAAAGGATACGTTCGTTCGTCCACGTTCGTTCGTCCATTCGTGAACGTCCATTCGTCCACGACCGAACGAACGAACGAACACTCGTTCGTTCGTCCGTCCGTCCGTTCGTTCACGACCGTTTGTTGATTTTAGCGTTCTCGTTCGTTCAAAAATACAAAATTCAAAATTCACATAAACATTCAAATTTCAAATTTAAATACATATTCAAAATTCAAAATTCTCAACAGTCCAATAACGGTCCATTTACATATAACAGTCCATTTACATACAAAAATCATATATTCAAAATATCCATACATACAAAATCCATATATTCAAAATACACATGTACTCAAAATTCATATATTAACATTCACAGAGTGCGGCGGCGGATGCGTGGGCGACGGCGGCAGCGTGGAGTGGACGGCGGCGCGCGGCCGTTTAGGGTTTAGGGGCCGGCCGGCTCAGGGGGCCGTGGGGAGGGGGCACAAGGGGAGTGGGCGGCGTGGGGAGGGGGCGGCGGCGACGGCGACGGCAACGGCAGCTGCGGCGGCGACCGCGACGATGGTGGTGATGGCGATGGCGTCGACGGCGGCCAAACCCTAGCGCATAATGTCGAGAAATCTTAGGGGGCAGCGGCGCTAACCTGCGACGGCAACGAAGACGGCGGAGACGGCGTGCGCGGCGTCGACACAGGGCTCGGCGACGGCGACGAAGACGAAGACGAAGACGATGCAGATCCGAAGTGCGAAAACGGCTAAGTGTTGGATCCCCAGTGAGGCCCTTGCTATATATAGTCACGGCGTCATTTGTCCCGGTTGAAGCCAACAACCGGTACAGAAGATACTTTACTCCTGGTTGGTGGCTCCAACCGGGACAACAGATATGAACATTAGTCCCGGTTGAAGCCACCAACCGGTAGTAAAGATGTGCCCGGTTGGTGGCTTCAACGGGAGTAAAGATCATATCTTTTGTCCCGGTTGAGTCCACCAACCGGGACAAAAGATTGCGGGGCAGCCACATGGCGCAGGTAGGTGGACATCTTTAGTCCCGTTGATGGCTCAAATCGGGACTAAAGATGTTTTCCCGCCCAATGAAATTCACCTCTAGTTCCGGTTTTTTAACAAACCGGGACTAATTGTTACAATGCCCTATTCTATTGTATTTTATATTCATATATAATTATAATATTCATATGTTAATATATTTTATATTCATATATAATTAACATATGTTTATATATAATTAACATGGTGTTTCAGTAAAAAATCAGGTGGATGGGGAACCTATATTACTATGGATAGTACCAAGGTTCCTGATGTAATTATAGATCTTGAAGAAGTTCAAGTGGAAGACATGGATCTTTCAGATTAGATGAATAATATTCAATGATTTAATTTAATTTACATCGTCCATACATAAATTTAGCTACGTAACATTTGTCCTCACATACTTTCTCCATACAATTATTCCTTCGTTATGATCGTTGCGTGAGTAAGGGGTGTCATCATTTGATAGGAGGATACTCGGGTCAACCGCCACCGCGAACGGAGGTTGCCCGTCAAACTGATCGTAATCTTCGTCAGTTCTATCCTCAACTCCCACGATTTTCCTTTTGCCTGGGAGAACCACGTGGCGCTTTGGCTCGTCGGACCCTTTCCCCTTCTTTGATTTGCTAGCCATGTCCTTGACATAGAAAACTTGTCGTACATCATTGGCAAGGACAAAAGGTCTGAGTATCCAACCTTGCTCAGGTCGACCGTTGTCATCCCACTTGCATCAATGGTTACGCCTCCACCACTGAGCCTAACCCACTGGCACCGAAACAGAGGGACCTTCAGAGGTCCATAGTCCAGCTCCCATATGTCATCGATGTTGCCGTAATATGTGCTAGCCATACCGTCGTATCCCACGGCATCGATGCGGACATCGCTGTTCTGATTCGTGCTCTTTAAGTCTTGGGCCCGTGTGTAATATGTGTACCCATTGATTTCATATGCCTGGAATGTGGTGATCGAGCAAGATGGTCCCCTCGCCAAGAAGGCTAGTTGTTGGTCAATGCTCACGTTGCCCATGAGACGATGTCGCAGCCAAGTAGGGAATGCATCGATGTGATGACGTGTAATCCAGGCATCCGTCTTATCGATGTTTTCCAAGCGAACAATCGCCAAGTGCTCCTCGATGTAAGGAGCCACCAAAGAAGATTGTTGCAGCACGGTCCAATGTGCTTTCCTGTACAAGTCATTGTCTATGTTCATTATTGCCTTCCTTACAAGAGTTCCCTTCCCCCGTAGTCTACCTTCATGGCTTGATTCAGGCACCCCGATGGGACGGAGGTCTTCAATAAAGTCGATGCAAAACTCGATCACCTCCTTTGTTCCATATCCATTGGCGATGCTGGCCACCAGACGCGAACGGTTACGAACGTACTTCTTTAGAACGCCCATATACCTCTCGAAGGGGAACATGTTGTGTAGGAATACCGAACCGAGGATGCGGATCTCTTTGACAAGGTGGCATAGGAGATGCGTCATGATATTGAAGAAGGAAGGCGGAAAGATCATCTCAAAGCTGACAAGACATTGGACCACATCATTTTGAAAGTCTTCTAGTCTATCTGGATCGATGATCTTCTGTGAAATTGCGTTTAGGAAAGCACATAGCTTTGTTATTGTTGCCCGGACATTATCGGGAATGATACCTCGAATTATAACGGGAAGCAGCTGTGTCATCAGTACGTGGCAGTCATGGGACTTTAGATTTATGAATTTCTTATCCTTCGTGCTTATTATTCCCTTTATATTCGAGGAGTATCCAGACGGTACCTTGATGCTCTCTAGGCATTCAAACATTATTTCCTTCCCTGCTCTGCTCAGAGTGTAGCTGGCTGGACTTAGGTATTGGGCTCATTTATCCTTTGGTTGCGGGTGAAGGCCGTCGCGTTGTGCCATATGTTTCAGATCGTTACATGCCTCAAGTGTATCTTTTGATTTTCCGTATACACCTAGGAAGCCAAGCAAGTTTATGCAAAGGTTCTTGGTGAGGTGCATCACGTCGATTGCGTGGCGGACGTCCAAGACTTCCCAGTAGGGCAACTCCCAAAAAATTGACTTCTTCTTCCACATCGCCGCGTGACCACCTTCACTTGCTATAGATTGGTTGTCAGGTCCCTTTCCAAATACTACTTTGAGGTATTTCACCATGGCAAACATGGCCTTTCCGTTGCTGCTTTGGTTTAGTACGATGGTCTGCCTTTTGATTAAAATGTTTGCCTCTTCTCTGGACAGGGTGGCTTGCAGCAAGAAAGCGACGATGGCCCATGTACACTACCTTCTTACAATGTTTCAGGTACGTACACTCGTCTCATCCATACGGTGGGTGCAAGCGTTGTACCCCTTGTTTGACTGTCCGGATAGGTTGCCAAGTGCAGGCCAATCGTTGATGGTAACAAACAAGCAACCCTCGTAGTTTAAACTGTTCCTGTTTATCTTCATCCCACACGGGAACACCTTCTTTCTTCCACAGCAGTTTTAGATCTTCGATCAGCGGTTTCAGGTACACATCGATGTCGTTACCAGGTTGCTTCGGGCCTTGAATAATAACCAGCATCTGAATGTACTTTCGCTTCATGCATATCCAAGGCGGGAGGTTGTAGATATACATCGTCACAGGCCAAGTGCTATGCCCACTGCTCATCTCTCCGAAAGGATTCATGACGTCCGTGCTTAAGCCGAACCTTAGGTTTCTTGCATCCTCGCCAAAGTCTTCAAATGTTCTGTCGATGTTTCGCCACTGTGACCCATCGGTGGGATGTCTCAGCATGCCGTCATGTAGGCGTTCTTCTGCGTGCCAACGCAACAATTTTGCATGCTTCTTGTTCCTGAACAGACGCTTCAGCCGTGGTATTATAGGAAAATACCACATCACCTTAGCAGGAATCCTTTTCTTCGAGGGCCGTCCGTCAACTTCGCCTTGATCATCTCGTCTGATCTTGTATCGAAGTGCTTTACAAACCGGACATGCTTCTAGGTTCTCATACTCCTCACCGCGGTAGAGGATACAATCGTTAGGACATGCGTGTATCTTTTGTACCTCCCGTCCTAGAGGGCAGACTAACTTCTTAGTCTCGTACGTTGATTTCGGCAATTCGTTTCCCTCTGGAAGAATGTTCTTCACGAGTTTTAGTAACTCGCCAACTGCCTTGTCACTGACATCATTTTTGGCTTTCTATTGTAAAAATTCCAACGTGGTACCTAACTTTTTGTGCCCTTGTTCATAGCCTGGGTACAAGGACCTTTTGTGGTCCGCCAACATACGCTCCAATTTCTGCACTTCCTTTACTCCTTCGCATTCCCCCTGTACGTCACGCAACATCTGACCAAGGTCATCGGCACCGTCGTTTTCTTCAGCATCCCCGTCCGCCTTGCCCACTGTATTCTCTTCAAACCCACTGTATTGACCACAGTCCGGAATGTTGTCGTCGTCTTCTTCATCTTCTTCCATTGCAACCCCTACCTCTCCATGCGATGTCCAGCAATTGTAGTGAGGCATGAATCCCGACTGAAACAAGTGGGCATGAATAATTCTTGATGTAGAATACTCCTTATCGTTTTTGCACTTTTTACATAGACAACGTGTGAAACCCTTATGCTTGTTGACATCGGCCACACTCAAAAAATAATGGACGCCTTCAATAAACTCTCTCGACCGTCGATCCACGTTGTACATCCATTGCCGATCCATCTACATGGAATGCACAAAAATCGTAAGAAAATTCCACGAAATTCAAATCATTTAAATATAACATCAATACTTATATGTATATAATCAGACAATTATTATATACTAATCTAATATACGTAATATGTTGTTTAAAAAAATAGAATTATCTTTAAAAGGTCTTTTAAAGTGATAAGCATAAAATTAATTAATTATTTTGCATCTATTTTAAAAGTTCCTTTGTCATCTATTTTATAACTTTTTTGTCCAAAAGATTCTCTCTCATCATTTTTCATAAATATTTTTTGAGATAAAATTGTACGTACTAAATTCCTATAAATGTTACGTGTTAAGCTTACTTTTCTTCCTCTTTATTTTTCCCAACTTTTTTCTCAACACAATATAATGTGCTTAGCAAAATAATTAGTCCAAACAAATTTTCTCTCTCCTCATGTTTACAAAAAATCTAGAGATGATTAATGTATAGAAAACAATCGTAAAATATAAAGTGCTAAGCATAGATCATAAGAGGAAGAAGTTGCTAACCTTATAGATAGCAAAGATTTGTGTATTATCACCAAAACAAAATCACAAAAAATTTTGGCAGCACCTCCCCTCTAGCTAGAGAAAAATTTTGAAGACAAGTGTAACAGGCTCGGGCTGGAGGAGGAAGAAGGAGTATAAAAAGCAAGCCATCTTTAGTCCCGATTGGTGTTACCAACCGGCACTAAAGATCATCTCTAGCCCCGGTTGGTATTACCAACCGGGACTAAAGATGGTGTCAGAGGCTGTCAGAACCTGTCAGAGCATCAGGCATCTTTAGTCCCGGTTGGTAGAACCAACCGGGACTAAAGATAGCATCTCTAGTCCCGTAGGTGTTACCAACCGGACTAAAATGCCCGCGCTCGACACGCTCGACAACATTTGAACCAGGACTAGAGGTGATCTTTAGTCCCGGTTCGTGACATGAACCGGGACTAATGTTCCTAGAGAGCCGTTGAATTTTTAAACCGAGACTAGAGATCATCTCTAGTCCCGGTGCAACTCAAACCGGACTCGTGATTTTGCCACTTCAACCAATGATGGTTTCTCCAAGAATGCTAGCTTGGAGATCTAGAGGAAAAGGACGAGAGAGAAGAGGAACCGCTCTCTTCTCTTAGGATAATCCAGTGGAGAGTTTTATGAGGTTTCATGCATATTAATTAGATGAAATCTCTTTATCAAACGTATGATTATTTGTTGACAGGCATAAAATTAACTTTTTATAATAAAAAAATTAATATAAGTCATAAAATTAAATATGATTTTGATCTTATAAATTATATCATAAAATAATTATGTATTGAAAAAGATATTTTTAAACATCATTTTATTTCATTATAAAACTTTTTTATTGGGATTAGCAACTGGCGCCGAGCCAGACAACGAGGAGTGCCGCAACCTGTTTACACTTTTGCTGTTGACTAATTCAAATGATCCCAGGGACGCCGAGGCGGACGCATAACACATTTTTCACTGATATAAAAGTTGAAAAACTGCATGTATAATTAAACGTCCACCAACATAATTAATGTAAGAGCAAAATAATGCCTTCTTCCATATCTTCATGAATTATATAACGTAGTAGGAAAAATGTACAACACGAACTCAGCATAATAAAAATACATAATAGATTAATAGAGAGCGCTCCTAATTAAATTAGCATCATGCAGTTGCTGGTACTCTGCTCGAACTGGTCGGCTTCTGAATATCCAAAGAGCATTGTAACGAGTTTCAGTACTGATCGGGCCAGAGGAAGGTGCCCATGGCGAACCTCCGCTTGTCCTCGACGCCGCCGGAGACGGGGAGGCCGTACTCCCGGAGGAGGCAGTCGACGCGCCACTCCGGCATCGCCTCGTAGTCCGCCTTCTTGTACCGCGGGTAGTGCAGCGGCATCTGGAAACCCCCGGCCCCGCCGCCGCAGTACACGCCGCCGAACGCCGACGACGTCTCCTTCCTCTCCGTCGCCGTCTGCTGAACGCCGCCGCCGCCGGCCATCTTCGCCGCGCTCGCGCTCAGCACCACAGCAGGGCCCAACGATCCCATGTGTGAATGCTGCTGCCGCTGCTGCTGCCTCACTGAATCTTGCGAGCTCAGCTCGTGGTGTTGGTTGGTTGCAGTGAAGAGGAAGTAGAGACGAGTGCGAGGGGTTTTATAGGGGAGGAAAGGAATGATGTACTGGAGAGTGCTAGAGAGGTAGAGAGATGGAGAGATGGATTGTGGCGTGGAGAACTGGAGATCGCGAGTTTTAGTGGTGAGATGTTGAATTAAGCATAGTTGGCGCGCACCATTTAATTAGGGTTTAATTAAGAGGCTCTGCCCTGCCACTCATGCTGCTGCTAATCATTTATTTTTACTGTGTGGAAATCTGGTGATCCATCTTTACTTGATTTTATTCGGTACTTCTGAATATCGATGATGGATTATATATGAAACTTAGTTTTTACCATTATTTGAGGGGTATAAATGAACAAATTAAATATTATAAGTTGATAAATTTATTTTAAAAAGTTTTCTGAGAGAATACATATGAAGTTTTACTTAAAAATCACACTATTTATTATATTTATTAGGTTGGAAGGGTGTCCGAACAACATGACTTTAGACTCTCTGTTTTTATAAGTTGAAGACACGTGACAGTGATAAGAACGTATCACGTGTAGATAAGTCTTTTTTCACACAACTAACAAATATCATCGAAAATTTAAAAAAAATTATACATGTATTGAAATTACAATTTAGCGACAAAATGATAAAATTATAACAAATTTAACTGTTAGAATTTGTTTTTTATGTCTAAAATATAATGATTTTGAAATTTTACATACATGTATAGTACTATTGCAAGATTTTTTTTACAATTTTTGATAATATTTGTTAGTTGATGTGCACCGGATAATGTTCCCACATATGATTGATAAAAAAGTTATTTTTGGGTGTTCTTTTAATTGCTATTTATAGTGGTTTAAAAGTCAAAATAGAGTGACAAAAGACAAAAGATTAATCCTCTAAATTAAATTTTAAAATTCAAAATTAGCTGTGGCTGAAAGAAGAACCTAAATTCAATTTGGGGACGGCTGATGGGGAAACTTTAAAAACTGTTAGGACATAGGAGGGGATAATGGAATGTGGTTCGGCTGAGCGTGCACGGGTTTGGCATGCAACACTAACTAGCTTGTGGGATAAGCATTTCCGTTCCACCGATGTGACTTGCTGCTTCAGTCTCACGCACTGCACTGGGGACGCTGATGCTATGGGCGACAGCAAACTGGTGGGCGCCGTACGTGTGCTTGTGCACAAACAGCATCCTTGTTCAGGCAGGCAACACGGTAAACCCACATTTCTTTCTCTGTTTTCAGATTGTGTCCAGTTGAAACAAGACACCTTTGGAACACAAAAATGTATATGTATATATAGGAAAAAAAGTCTGATAGGATTCAGAAAAAAAAAAGAGAGTTCCGCATTAAAAACAACACCAAAAACCACATCCAGCCCTTTCTTAGCCTTTTGCCCGCAATTTCGACCATAGCGCAACATGTAAGAACAGAGAAGGAAGAGACCTCACTGTAATGGCAGAGGCGACATCCATTCCATGTACAGCATGTCTCTTTCTCCAGTGCCATGTAGGGCATGAAATGATGTACATTACATGGTCAGTTTTGCTTTGCCTTTTCCTCTACTCAAGGAGAAGAGGTGAAGGTCAGGACACAGGAGGAAGGGAAACCAGTGGACTGGGAAAACCACAGCTGATTTCCACCGAACAGAGACATTCTTTTCAGGTCATTCATCGGTGGTGGCTTACCTTATCCAATTTTTTACATATCACTTTCGGCCCTTATGGTTACTTGGGATATTTCTTTTCTTCTTTAGCAATGCCTACTTGAAATATCAAACACAATGCTGTCATGACAGGCCATATTGCCCACCTTACCTTTTTCCTCCCAACAGCTCCAAAAGGAACGATCAAGAATATAATCCGCAAAAGAATGTTCGCTCAAAGAAATCGCTTGATTAAACAAAAATACAGACATTTATATACAGGAAGAATTGATATAATCGATTGATTTTTCAATTTTTAAATCAGTTCCTTCCCCTAAGGGATACAGTTGCATTACGGTACTGACATCAGGTAAAAAAAAGAAGCATTTGCATAATTGTAGTATGACACCTGTCAAGTTCCATATGAGTATGCAGAGACAAATTTCCAGCTGATACAGGTAACTTAAGTTTGTGACAGCTGACATTTTGCATCTCAATTCTCACATATGAATGAAGTGAACATTTATAGTGTTGAAAAAACCAAACATGCATAAAAGAACTAAATCTGAGAAAGCATTAGACTCATTTTTGTGTACATGGCAAGCAAGTTATCTCTTAACCCATACTAGCCAGATAAAGGAATGTCCACTGTTCATGTGGCCAGATGGGTAAGCCTTTAGAACCCTACAAAGTAGACTACAGCTAGCTCAACTGGAAGTGAAAAGCTTTCTTGAGGGAGGGGAAAGAATCCCACTATCCTGAAAAATGCCACTCGAGATATTTCTTGATGGAGGGGAAAGAATACTAAAATTCAATCCTGGAAATGCCACTCAAAAAAATACATAAACCGCCTGGGTTTGAATGATAAGCTCAGGACTGGAGGGCACAGAATTAGCAAAAGATTCACATGTGTGGCTTCTAACAATATGTCAAACACACAAAATCCTGACTTTGTCCAAGGTAACAGTGGCCAAATTTCTGAAACTGAAACTAGCAATTATCCTAATCATCCACATGTTTCACTGTTTCCAAAGTCCAACATACAGTGCTAAGTAGTGAAAGTGTAAATAGTATTACAGAATGAATGATACAAGGCTAAGCAGCCCAAATATAAATAGAAGGAGGTGAGCCTGTCCACCTCTCTGCCTAAGACATGAGGAGATGCCTAGGAATACGAGGAGACGCCTGGGAGTCAAATAGCTCAGGTGGCTGGACTGAAGGGTCCAGTAATGTGAAAGGACCACTAAGTGTGAAAGGTCCAATAGGTGTGTCCGTCTAACTGTCTAACAAGTAGTTACTAGTACTACTGTAGTGAGGAACAACAAGATACACTAGTTATACAGGCTAACATGGACTTATATTCAGTTTGAAACCAGGCACACTATTCAAGGGTTCTGGGCAGAACTAAAATTAGCAAAACAAGGTGCGGCCCACAAACCCTAGCATCAATTTTCAAGCACATTTACACCAACTTATATCGTTTTCCAAGGAACAACAATAACCATCTGACAGTTTCAAAGATATTTCAGTGGCCACTGACCAGCAAGCTTGGTATTGCACGCAAGCCAAAGACAACATACAAACTCCATCCTTGGGAAAGCATTTTACATCATTCTAGGAACGGTACTATAGGAGTTGCCCTTCATTTCCATGTGCAAATTTTATCTGGACATCATAACATTCTAGTTTTGCAAATCATGGGATGGGGACAGAACAAGGGTTAAGCAACTGCAGCAGCATGACAAGAAAACAGAGCCTAATAAACAATCTGATTCATTAACAACTTGGAAAGTGAATTGATTTTGCAATGTTATAACTTTGTAAATCAAATGAATTTGACAAGTCCATGCCTCACAATAAGCTTAGATAGTTACTGCCAGCAGGGATGGAAAACCCTTGTGTTCAATTGTTGATGATCCAAACACACGGTAATAGAAAAAAATATGCTAGATACTAGTCCTGGTGGAATATGTCATCAGACATATTGTCAACTACACTATTTACATCGTAAAAAAACATAGATTATTTGATTCTGATGTCAAATATGTATTGTTAAATCATTTTAGTCTTCAAAATAATGCAGGAGCTCTGCTCAGCATGTGATAAAAATAATGTAGAAGTTCTGCATCCTACCTGAAGCATAAAAAAATAGAAACAAAAAAGCATGGATGCTGCTGTACTGCAATATTGCAACAGACAAAGGAATCCTAAATTTTCTGCAAAGATTTAATATTTCATGTTCACTCACCAGCTTTGCATCTACTGAATGTCAAAAATTTAGATACAAGATGAATATACCGTTAAGCACTAACTAAAGAATGTATATGGATTTCAGATTTCCTTTTCCAAGGCAATCAGCTTTCATCTCTTCGCTAAAAAATTGGCAAAGCATAGAAGTAAATCTTTTGTCTACTGATATTCCATGTTTGCTCCACTCTTCTTTCACGTTATCTGAAACATGACACTGTACACATATGCTGTGGAGATTGCAGCCTCCAATTTCCATGGGATTACTCACTAAAGCTATAAATAATCAACTAACCTTGCTGCTTCAATCAGAAGACCGTACACACTGATCAGCAGGTTAAACAACAGTGGCATGTACCTACTTTGAAGTAACTGGCAATGTTTGTGGCAACTCAACAAGCATGTTCACAGGCATAAAATACATCTGCAGGGAAATTATGCAGATGACAATGCCTAGGAAAAGCTGCAAAAGGGAGGGGATAGAGCATGTGTAAGTATGAACAGTAATCTACATGGTTTCATTTCTAACATGTAAAAAAGAAATTGAATAAACTGAAACGAATAAAAGGTCTCCAATAACAAAAAAAGAGGTACCTGAAGTGTTGCTCTCACATTGAAAAGATATACGGATAATACCATTGTTAAAAGCATGGCCATTGAAGTTGAGTACACCTGTTCAATTAGAGGTTCACAAAACAATCCTTCAACTTCAATTGTATAAGATAAAAAGGCATATCCTTCTTACTGTCTACAGATTTGTGATGGTATTAACACTTTACTAAACCCAAATACTAGTACCACTGAAAAAAGGTCTATTAATTTCAATGAATCTGACCACAAATCATAATGTCCATAGGAGAAAGTTTGAACTGCCGCTCCATGGGTCACTTGATTGGACAGGAAAATGGAGTTATCAAGGAGTGGCCAGTAGAAGGCATTGAGAATGAATGGCAGCTTTGCCCAACCAAGGAGAGAGAGAGAAAACAGAAGAAATAAACAGCTCACAAAAAAAATTAACTAGTTCAGCATGGTGAAAATCTTATGTTTAGCACACATGAATAACCACATTATCCTGCTTTAGGACACCAAATATACTTGTTTTTCCATGTTTTCTTAAAGACAAATGTACAGTACTAAAGCATGCTCTCTAAAGATTGATGAGTCCGGTCAACTCGTTTTCTTTGACAAATAGCAAATACGTAATTGGCATGAAATCAAAAACACAGTATCAATTTGCAATGCAGGCATTAGAATCAGGCATATCTTGATTCTTTTGCATGTGTATATGTAGGTGGATCCATGGATTTTGGATCTGTGGATAACTTATTTTTATATTTTGAACTTTATCTTAATTGGCGTCTTTCACTGTATTCTGGCACAACGCTAGTAAGATGAAAAATTTGCTGCACAGCTAAGATTAAGAATAAACTACTTCAGTATTTCACCTTGACTATATTGTCAGAATACTTCATCAGCCATGAGACCAGAAGGCCAGTAGACCCTAAATTGAACACAACCATCCATGTTATGATAGAATAACCATTGAAAAGACGCTGCCACCATGGACCCCTCTCAAATCCAGCTTTGAAGTCACCATAGATAAGCCATCCCATGTTGAATACAACACCAAACCTGACAGTGCATAAGAGAAGTATGAAATAGTGTTTGCCACACCAGGTGTGACAGCACACCAGATAGCTTTAAAATTGTTTTGATGCAACCAAATGCATAGTCATAAAATATGCGCACTGAAAATAGGAAAGGAATTTGTCCTGTGCAGGTCTGTGACAATGGACCAGAGTTAGATATAGATACCTACGTATATAATTGTACATTTTGCCAGTACAGACTATCATTATTCTTCTTCATCAAATATTCAGTGTAGACACCAGCTAGTGCAGAAAGGCAAGCAGAAAGTATCCCAAGCATGTAACCCTGCAATGGGGCCGAAAAAAGAGAATCACATGGAGCATCACCACATCCTTTAACCTGTAAGAGACAGAAAGGTAGTAAAAAAAACAAATTTAGTGATTTAACACAGTTACAGTAAAATATTCAAAGAAAAATTAATGGTATTGCAGTGTATTTTGACATGAAAAAAGGAGAAGTGCCCAAAAATCAGTGGATCTTTCATATACATTCAATAACTTGCGATCATCTAATAAACATCAGAAATCTGATATTTTATATGTATATCTATTGGAAATTATATTAATGCCTGAGTAAGTGTGAAACATTATGAAACATTCAATCTTGGAGCATGTATGTCAGGTGTAAATATATCACACCAGAGAATAGAAGAAAAAAATACGGTCATACATTACTCAGTTACATGTTCACAAAGTTTACAGCCATCAAGATGAAACATATCAGTTAGGCAGACTTAAATATGTTTTCTATAATCGGAACATTTGTGAAATAAATGATCAATCCTTATCACAATTACAAGGTACAGTCATCAATGGTATCGTAGTATGAAAAAACATAGATGGTTGAACTGGTCATTTGCTGGATCATTGTTCGCTGATCTGACCGATAAACCAGTGAACTGGCCAGTTTGGAAATGATATTTCAATAGATTTGAGGCTACACATAATAAATACATTAATTAAATATCTACAAGATCTCCAATAAATCAAATGTGTAGCTCAGCTCAGTTGGTTAGACCAATCCATGCATTCGGGGACTCAAGATCCCAGGTTTGAACCCCCATAGCCTCAACAGTAGCAAAAGCCAATCTGCCTGGATTTTCTCTCAATCATTCTTTTCTGTAAACCGGACCAGACTAGATCGTTTTCCAGTCAGACCACCAGTCCATTTTTTGTAACATGTTTGTAGTTTTTTGAGATAACATAAGCATAACCCAATAGTATATGCTAAAACAAAAGGGAATAAAGTTTCAAAATGTTCATAAACCTGACTTGTAGTAGTTCCAACAGCCAGTAAAACTACTGCCATCCATTGTAGATTTGACAGCTTCCTTTTTAGGACAAGCCTATACAGTTTAAGAGAAAAGGAGTCTTAATCAATCAAGCACCAGAAATTAATTTGGTAAGCATGTTGGCTGGTCAACTAAATGAATTGTCAATATCTGGTTACAATGTATAAGTTTTGAAACACAAACATAAGATATTGATCTCTCAATTGTCACAAATTCAATGGCTCTACGACATTTGTGTGCACCTACTAGTTCAAATTCTTACTCTGTGGAGCAAGCCCAATTAAGATGACAAAATGTATAACTATTTCAGTGGATCGATTGCAGTGTAGCAAATTAAACTGTTTTATGACCTGAAAAAACGGACATTAAGTCTACTGAATTCCCAGGATCAAGGCAAACCTTAAACAACAAACAGTGTCATATAGCGAACCACCAGAAGAGTTGCAAATATAGAATTTAAATTGTCACGAATCATCAAACATACAGATTATATATGCTAATGACAGTTGGTATTATGGGTAAGCTGCTTAAAATTTGAAGACAAGCTAAAAATTTCTATCATGTACTTCCTCCATCGTAGAAGAAGATCATTTTTGGCCCCTCCCGTTTGTCCCATAATAAATTCATTTTTTAGCAATCATTGCATCAGAGTTTTGCATTGGGAGTAGATAAAGTGGAGAATCATTGCATTGGGAGTGGGTATTCTAGTCCTTTTGTATTGGTATGCATGGGATGGGTGAAAAATGAACTTATTTTGGGACAGAGCTAGTATGTTATTTTGGATTAGTCTTTGACTGCTTTCAAGTTCAGAATGCATTTGAAGTTTGAATGTTATCAAATGAAGCAGACCACAGAGGGATATTTAATATATATTCTATCATGCAAATAATATCAGGAAGAATAACAGTGAAATATTTGACAGAGGTACAAAAGAGTCACCTGAACAGAATTCCAGTTGTGACAATTTTCAGGTTTCCCATTATCTGATAGGTAGATGGATCAACATAAGTCAAGGTGGCAAACTGCACATTGTTGTGGACGAGATATATGATTGAAGGGACAAGGTATAGTCGTATACTCCTCCACTCTTTTGTCATCCTTGGTGGAGATGAAGACTGGCATTCTTTCCAAAGAAAGAAGCTTGAGAAAGACAGCTGTATCAAGAACAGGTTAACAACAGCATGCAGAATAAATAAATAGATGAACGTTATCTATTGCATGTCTGCAGTAACTAGGATATACAGATATCAATGTAAACAATAGCATAAACTTCAGGGGAATAGCAGTACATGTACCTTGAAGAGTTCTGCAAGAAATGGGATGGTTGCATAGTCGTACTTATATTTGCCATTGCTCTGTGAGAGGGTAGTCAAGATACCCTGCACATATGCAAGAGAATTAAAAACACTAGATCTTAGAAAATAAGCCATGCAATTGAGAAAAAAAACAAGTAATGGGCAACTTCTAGAATAATTTAAGTTAATTTAACTATGACCTTGAAGGCTGCTCGTTAACCTCCAATGATTGGGTTTTATACATCAATTTGTCAGTTTTGTTCTATGGGTCATTCTGGTTTGGCTCTTGGAATCGGCTATTTCAGTATCATGCTATTCTGGTGTACCTTTCTGGAGTATACTACTATCTCATTACTGCTGGGCAAGCTCCAGAGAAGTCACTCACCATCTTAACCTCCCTAATGCCACACTATTTCTAGCCCAAGCTTCTTGGTCAGGTCATAGCCCTTGGTTGCGCGCTGAAGATTGGTCATGTTCTTGATTTCTTTTGCATCTAATATCTTGGTTTCTTCTTATCTTTCTGCTCAGAAGGATATTTTACTCCTGTTTTTCCATTACTGGAATTGACTGTAAGTTGAATTCTGTTTGGAAAACCAGGAAATATGCAAAATAACCAGAATGGTCTGGATACTTGTCTAGTATGAAAAATGAAGGGCCTTCTTCATGCCATATTAACCAAACAGAATGACACATTCCGGCAATGGAATTGATAAGTTTGTTCTACATTGTGCATCCCCATTTACATCAACTTACAAACACCTAGAGTACTTCACAATTCCACCAAATGGACACCTGCAGAACACGCTTGTTCAGGTTGCTGCTTCCTGAAGCACCCAGGCCACCCTTTGCCTGAGCCGCATGTCTTCAAACCACAACTCCAAAGGATCAATTATGCACAGCGCAGCAGATCGAAGCTCCTCGACGCCTCGCCGGAAAAACTCTAAACCACGGACTAAAATCGAAACTACGCAGCCGATTCGCGTCTCTCGGTAGATCTGGACCGCGCTGCTGTGACCGTGTCGCCGGAAGAGGATGGAGGGGATGAAAGGTAGGGAGGGGCTTGCCTGCGAGCTGGTGAGGACGGTGAGGAGCGCGGCCACCAGGTACCACCGCATCGTCGTCTCCTCCTCCTCCGCAGCCGCCGCCTTCGGCTTCTCCCCACGAGGGACGGAGGGAGAGAGGGGTTCGGCGAGTGTTGAGCAGCAGCAGCGGAGTCGACGAGACAGTGGTACGCCTGCGGTGGCCTACTTGCGTCGGCGCGGCAATGTGGTGTTGGACCTAACTCCACTTTAGGGCCTTAGCTACGGGTTTGGCTTGAAAAGGCTCGAGGCAAGCGTGTAGAGATGGAATTCCCCGTCGGCTAATGACTCCCCATACTCGTACCCACGGGAAGAAAAATTCTCCATACCCATTCTGGCCAATGCTCGTGGGGAAGCTTTTCTTTCCATCCCCGTTCCCTACGAGGATTTTGTACCCGACGAGAAACACATCCCCATGAAATAGGATAAGATCAGGACAATACAACAAGACTGGGCAGCAGTTTACACAAAAAAGATACATGTTGGCAGCAGTTCACACACAAAAAGATATATGCTAGCAGCAGTTCACACAACAAGTTCACACAAAAAAAGATACATGCTGGCAGCAGTTCACACAACAATTGAAGCAAATATCACAAGGATATAGTTCATGTTAGACCCTAGTTCATGCCCAGCAGTTCACACAACAGTTGAAGCAAATATTATAAGGGTATAGTTCATACAATAGTTCAAGCAAATAACACAAGCATATTGTTCATACAGTAGTCCAGCACATAATAAATTAATTCAGAAGATAGCTTTTGATGAAATATGGCAATGCAAGTCCATTTCTCATAGCAAAGGTTTGTAAATAAGACTTTCGGAGTTTCAGTACTCCATTTCTCATAGCAATGCAAGCCCCTGCATATAGCAAAAATGAGTGTCAAGTGAAGTCAGTGATCATGATGTTATGAAATGAACTGTGTGCAAACAGGGGATATTTCTAGTACTTCACCTCAAACCCATCTTGAATCTCCTGAAGACAACTCCAAAAGCTTGCAGTTTCCTCGCTATTGCCACCTACAAAACAAATGAAAGATTAAATCTCTAACCATAACAATCTTGTGAAGTGAAATTACTAAAATAGATTATGCACCTTAGATATTTGTTTCGAAGCCAATCTTGTGAACACATTAAGGCCTCCAAGATTTATGGGGTCAGCCGGCTACGATGCTCACTAAGGACCCTTCCACTAGTGCTAAATGTTGATTCAGATGCAACTTTAGTAACAGGAATAGCATATATATCTCGCGCTACCTTCCTTAATGTAGGATAACGTGTTCCGGACACCTTCCACCAATCAAGAATCTTAAAATTTTCAGTATGTATTGGAACCAATTCATCCTCCAAGTACCTATTTATCTCAGATTTGAATCTTCCTATTATTGGCCTTCTACTAGCAACACGTGCAGTAATTGTAGACAATACATCTGAGCTTGTAAGTGGGTTAGTTGATGACTCCGTATTATCTTCATCATCTTCCAATTCATACTCCTTCATCAAATCACATAGTGACTCCTTAACCATTTCAAGTTTTTCTATGCACTCACTACTGTCACCGGTAAGTGTCTCAAGCCCAAGGAGGTAGTCAGTTTTGAACCTAGGATCAAGAATAGTGGCGAGTCCCATTGGTCCTTGAATATCATTCCAATACTTATCAAATTTTGCAACCATTTTAGCTGACATGTTCTCTATTGTAGGATTTCCATATGCTGTCCATTGCCTAATTTGTTCTTTAGCCTCAAAAATTTTAAGAAGTTGAACATTTGCAGTAACATAATTTGTTCCAGAAAAAACTTCAGTGATGTCATTAAACAATTTGAGTCTACCAACTACCTCTGTAGCAAAAGTCCATTCTTCTTCACTTGGAGCACAATCAAATAGCTTTTCAACACGTGTTGCACGATTAAAAACAGGTTTGTAGGGTAAAGCAATCTTAAGCATCTTATAGGTAGAATTCCACCTAGTTTTGCAGTCAAGGCCTAACTTGTGTTCAATCTTCACTTTTACATGCTTAGCTATTTCCTCAAATTTCTCTATTCTTTTAGGTGTGGCTGTCCAAAAGGCAACACTTTCACGAATTTTTGCAATTGAGTCTTTAATCACCTCTAAACCATCCCTCACAATCAAGTTCAAAATATGGGCAGCACATCGCATATGTAACAGTTTGCCATCTAACATTAGCTTAGACCTTCCAATCTTCCTCACAAGTTCAGGAATTACCTTGTCATTTGTGGTACAATTATCAAGAGTCAACGTAGACACCTTCTCATCAAGATTCCATTCCACCAATGCTTCATAAAGTGCTTCACAAATAACTTCAGCTGTGTGTGGTGCAGGCACATATATGAACCTATATGTAGCAGCATAGAATGTCAAACGACACAAATTATGAATCGAAAATGTATTCAGCAACAAAATTTTCAGAAGTACCTCATGATGATATTTCTTAAAGTCCAAGAATCATCAATGAAATGAGCTGTGATAGCCATATACCCTCTCCTTTGATTTTCAGATGTCCACATATCTATTGTAATAGCTACTCTTGTCTTAATTTCAGACATGTAATCGATGGCCTTTTTCTTTTCAGTCATATATGTATCCATAATGTCCTTCCTAACATGATACAATCATAATAATTTCAGATTTCTTTTAGCAAATTCAGCAATGAAACAAACTGAAATAGAAGTTCACAAATGCATCAAAATAATACCTAATAGTGTTTCTGGTCACCATCTTGAATAATGGCTGCAATGCACTCACAAATCTCTGAAATCCGGTATGGTCAACCATAGACCAAGGATACTCATGTAGTACAATCATGGCTGCAAGTTCTCTCCTAGCTACTTCTGGATCAAAAGTGTAATTCTCTACTTTCACTTTCCCTCCCTCTTGGGAATTGAACCCTAAAGAAGATTGTGCAAGTGTTTTGTTCTCTGCATTTAGCTTAATCTTCCTCAATGTGCATATCTTCAAATGGTCATGCAGATGTTTTGTTCAATTGCAACTTCTCCCTCCAAGCTGCTTGTGACAGTGAAGGCATTGGGCCTTGACATCATCTAAGACCTTGACCTTTTTAAATTCCTTTCAAACAGCAGATGTAAGCTTCCTCTTTGTACCAAAAGCCTTTTCAAGTTTCGGGTCACTCTCTATTGTAATTGGTTCAGAGTCATTAACAAACTCTGGTTGCGACCGTGATTCTTGTTGGCTGCTACTTCCACTACCCCAAATACATATGCAGTGCATTTTAGTTTAGATCTAACGTACCATAATCAAAACCAACAACCAAAAAAGCAAGCTAATACCTTCTCACAAGTGGTGGGGGACGACGGTGGCCGGCGAGGGCCTTTGTGCTGCAGCCGGAGGAGGCACCGGCGGTGGCAGTGGTGTCCTCTTGTGGGGTTGGAGAAGGCACAGTTGGAGAAGGTACGAGCGGAGCACTAGGTGGCGACGGCGCAGCCAATGCTTCATCACAGTTCATGGATACTTCCGAGGGTGAGTCCATCCGTAGGTGGTCTTGATCAGGCACTGCGCGGTGGCGGCAGCAGTGCACTGCGGCGGTGGCGGCTTGCTACTGCGGCGGTGACGATGGCGGCTGCCTGTGGCGGCGACGACGACGGCCTTGCACTCGGCGCCTAGGGTTTGGACCGTCAGGTACTCGGCGTCGAGGAGGAGGCGCCGAGGCGGGCGACGGCGGCTTATCCGCTTGGCTCCTAGGATTGCGTCGCTCTCAGATCGGATGCATGGGGGGAGGGAGAGAGAGACTCACTCTGTGGCTCAGTCAGATGTGTGCGCCGCAGCGTGAGGGAGAGAGAGGGTAAGTCACGTGAGGGTAGCTTAGCTGGGCTGGGCTGGGCCGTAAGTCACACGGCCGACTAAGGTAGAGTCGGGTATGCGGGTTCGCGGGTACGGGGAATGGTCGCCCGTACCCGCACCCGCCATACCCGATGGGGATGATATTTCCCCATTTCATTCCCCGTGGGGATGAATTGTCCCCCATCCCCGTCCCTTAATAGGTGAATTCCCCGCGGGGAATTGGGTATTGGGTCCCCATTGCCACCCTTACAAGCGTGACTGGTAGTCGCCGGGGGAAAATGGGGTGGCGGCCCGCCGGAGCCTTGCCCTAGGTCGTGGTCGAGGTTGGGGCGAGACCGAGAACCGCCGGCGGGAGCGGTGGGCGGTGGCGGCTATAAAGGGTTACGCGGAGGCTACGCTAGCCAAAAACAAAAACTTTTTACCGTGCAAACCAGGAACACTTGCAAGTAAGGGCCGATAGATCGTTACCGATTGGAGTGTGCAGCGGAAACAGCCAATCAGGGCTATCCGATCCGGAACAGTGTAGCTGATTCCCGCAAGCCGACAGCCGATACCCGGGGACAGCCGATTCGCCAATCAGCCGATTCGCAGATGCCGTAGCCGATCCGAGTCTTCCGACTGTGTTCTCGCGCCTCGCTCTGATGCGCTCGACCGCAGCCGATTCCTCCATAGCCGATGAACAGCGTGCAACGTAGCAGCGCCTCTACCGGTATCCACACGTCCGGGGACAGAACGCCGAACACCCGTGTGCTAGCACGCGATGCAAGGCTAGGGTTTGGCTCGAAAGTGGGGAGGGTTTCCGTGGAGATTGATCTCGGCGACTTCTGTTGCGGATTCGGTTCAATGCGATCAATTGATATGTCTCGCAGCTCTCCACCCTCCCTCCTTTATATAGAGTTGGCCGACTAGGACTAGTGGCCGATCAGGACTCTATTTTGAATTGGATCCTATCCGAATCTCACGAGTTGGCCGCCCATACGTCGTAAGCCCATAGGACTCTATCCGATCGGATCCCTATCCGATCGAGCCGTATCCGAGTCCAACTCGAATGCCCGTTCTTATCCCCTTAAGCATGCGACCCGTAGGTTCGGTATACTCGGTTTCGGCTATAGTCTAACTTAGCCGACCGTCGGCTCGAGTCCAACTCACACTGTCAATAGCGGCGCCTAGCAGCACATATTGACACCATAGTATACAAGAATATAATATCGGCTCGAACCCGTAATGTGTACACAAATCCCTTTGCCTCACGATACCAATTAAGCTATAGGCAAGATGTGTGCCATCCCTTCAATAGCTTAACCATTCACTCGAACCGTATTGGATTATGCATGCATGTTGATTGACTCCTCAATCAACTTAGCATGGCCATGCATTTCCATAATCCATTACCTCGAGGGGCCCAGAGATATCTCTCCAAAGGAGGGGCAAATTCCATCTTGATCACTCACATCCCACTCCATGTTTCATAGCAAACCCGAAAACTACCTTTATAACTACCCAGTTACAGAATAGCGTTTGGTAGTCCCAAAATAGGCTACTACACATGTTGGAATCCATGGTGATCTTAGGTCTAAGGACTTTGTACCAACACTACCTGAGACCAAATAATGGCACATTAATTCCTGTAGTGTCTCATGGTGGGTCTATCCAACAATGTGTTCTCCAACACATGTGTCCATGTTTATTGATTTGGTATCTCCATACCCATGATCTAGGGACATGGTCATCAATCAATAAAAATGCCGATCTTAGAATCATATTTGTTCCAAAAATATGACATATGATCAGGGATCGTTTAGAAATAGATTCATACATAAAGAGTCTCATAAATAAGTCACGTACTTATTGATCAATACAAGATATCTATTTCATGGAACTGAATAACACTTTATTCATTTACACATAAACATTGACGTGATATCCAACATCTCCATGTTGCCTCTAGGGCATATCACTAACAGGCTATAGGTGGACAGATGGGCCGGGTCGAGGCGTGCCGGCTCGGGCACGGCGACACTGTTCATCGGCTCGGCCCGGCACGACATGGGAGGTGGTGGGCCGTGCCGGCAAGGCCCGGTCGGGCGTGCCGTGCTTGGGCCGACGCCTGAGCCCGTGGGCCGGCACGGCACCGCACGACTCCGGTGCGTGCCGACCCAGGCACGGCACGACCCATGGGCCGCCTCTACTCCACCCACCCGCACGACCGCTCGCATCACACGGCGCGTCGGCGCACCCCCACCCACCCTGCACCCGTAGTCCTGCACGCACGTGGAGGAGGCGTGGAGTCACGGTCGCTCGCCTCTCCTTGCCGCCGTCGCCTTCCTCCCTCTTCGCCGCCAAGGCCGCCGCCGCCCTCCTCCCTCTTCATTGCCAAGGCCACCGTCGCCCTCTCCCCTCTTCGCCGCTAAGGCCGTCGCCTCCGTACGCACAGTCGTCGTCGTCTTCGCACCCGGTCGCTCGCCTCTCTCTTCTCTTCGTCGCCAAGGTCGTCATCGCCCTCCTCCTCGTCGTCGTCGTCGTTGCCCGTCTCGCCGCTGCCGGCGACCGCATCCCCCCATCCACCCGACGTCGCCCGTGAGCCCTGTCCACGACGTCGCCGGACCCGCATCGTCTTGTCTACTCTAGGGTTTTCTTCGCCGACGCCATTTTTCAATTTTTTTATTATGGTTTCTGCCCGCCGCGCCTAGGTTCCTTTCCGCCGCCTTGGCCCGTGGGCCGGAAGGCCACGTGGGCCTTTGGTATGCCGTGCCGGCACGGGCACGGCTCGCCCACCCGTGGGCCGTGCTTTTGCCAAGGGCGAGGTACGTGGGCCGGCACGGCACTGCCCTTCATAGTAGTCGTGCCTAACGGGCCGTGCCGTGACGGGTCGTGCCGTGATGGGCCGTGCCTGGGCCGGGCCGGGCCGTGCCGCCCGTTTGGCCACCCATAGTGGCGGCGTGGCCAGGGAGCTCTTCTGGGTGGGCTTGGCAGGTTTTCGGGCTGCAATCGTGCCGTCTTGGAATCCGAAAATGAAAACGTCCGTTTTGGCTCCCTCAACCGCAGGACACGCTACATTGGCTCCCGTTAACCCGTTAAAACCGAGTCGATGGACCCCCCTCATCGGTTTGATCACTAGTTTTTTTATCACAAAAACTGGGGAAGATCTTCATAGTTTGAAAGGAAGAAAAATAGTTTAAAAGTTTAGAGTACAACCTTGAATTTTTACAGACCTGGTAGTAACCAGGTAATACATGGCAAGTGGAACAAAGTTAGTTGAAGGTGTCTAGCCAAGTATAAGAGTATGATTTGAGCCCTTCCTTTAATCGAAGAATCTGCAGGGTACACTGACTCTTGAAATTAGTCTTCCAAAGTGAGAAGCTTGGGGTTGCATGGTGAAAAACTTTGTCATTTCTCAATTTCCAAATTTTCCAAACTGCAATTAATACCTGTTCAGTCATGAATGGCAGAGGACTTGTTGAGATCAATTTTGCCAATCTGTCCACATGACCCAGCACACTATCCCACTGGGTTTGCAGCGAAGCCTAACACTAACTGGCAAACGGGCACCAAAATAGGAGATGGTCAATTGTTTCTTCTTTCCCCCTACCACCACACATGATACAAAGGTTGTTGTCCTGAATATTTAAATATCTTCTCTGCAGCATCTATTTAGTATTCAATCTATCTACCAGAAGCAACCAAGCAAAGAACTTTATGCGCGGTAAACAACTGGATTACCAAAGGGACTTGTAACTTGGCTGGACCTCCATTGTGCTGAAGATGTGGCAGTAAAACCTCTTGGAGGTGTATTTGTTTTCTCAGACTGGGTCCATGAATCCTTGGAGTTTTCATCATAAGATAGGTCTTGCAAAATGGCTTGCAATGCCTCCAGTTCTTGGAAAGCTTGTTC
The DNA here is from genome assembly GCA_019925245.2 of Oryza australiensis. Taxonomy (NCBI): domain Eukaryota; kingdom Viridiplantae; phylum Streptophyta; class Magnoliopsida; order Poales; family Poaceae; genus Oryza; species Oryza australiensis. The sequence goes on from JAIFGZ020000194.1 coordinate 97,691, forward strand.
TGAGAGCGGCAAGTGGAGAATGATATCTAAGTCTTCAACTTGCATGATTTCCGCCACTGAGGCATTCCTTTTTTTTGGCAAAAGAGAATAGGTGAGGCTAGTTTATGAAGGGTTACGCGGAGGCTACGATAGCATAAAAACGAAAATTTTCTACCGCGCAAACCAGGAACACTTGCAAGTAAGGGTCGATAGATCGTTACCAATTGGAGTAGAGTGCGGTGGATTAGCCAATCAGGAGCTATCCAATCCGGAACAGTGTTGGCCGATGACAGCTGATTTGCCGATAGTCGATTCCCGCAAGCCGACAGCCGATTCCTGGGAACAGCCGATTCACCAATCAACCGATTCACCGAGTAGCCGATTCGCCGAGTCGTCCGACCGCGCTCGCGCGCCTCACTCCGATGCGCCCGACCGCAGCCGATTCCACCACAGCCGATTCGTAGCCGACGAACAGCACCGCAACGTAGCAGCGCCTCTACCAGTATCCACACGTCCGGGAACAGAACGCCTAACACCTGTGTGCTAGCACAAGATGCAAGGCTAGGGTTTTGGCTCGGAGGTGGGGAGGGTTTCCGTGGAGATTGATCTCGCCGACTTCTGAAGCCGCGTGTGATCAGATTGATTCGGTTCCAAATTGCATGCCGCTGCTCTCCACCCCTCACCCCTTTATATAGAGTTGCCGGTTGGGCCTAGAGGTCCATCGGGACTCTATTTTGAATCGGATCCAATCCGAATCTCATAGAGTTGGCCGGTCGGACTTCGTAAGCCCATAGGACTCTATCCGATCGGATCCCTATCCGATCGAGCCATATCTGAGTCCAACTCGAATGCCTGTTCTTATCCCCTTAAGAGTGCGACCATGTAGGTTCAGGTATACTCGGTTTCGGCCCGAGTCGAACTCAGCCGACCGTCGGCTCGAGTCGAACTCAGCCGACTGTCGGCTCGAGTCCAACTCAGCCGACCATCAATAACGGCACCTAGCAGCACATATTGACACCATAGTATACAAGAATATAATATCGGCTCTGAACCTGTAATGTGTACACAAATCCCTTTGCCTCACGATACCAATTAAGCTGTAGGCAAGATGTGTGTGTCATCCCTTCAATAGCTTAACCATTCACTCGAACCGTATTGGATTATCTGTCTGTTGATTGACTCCTCAATCAACTCGGCATGGCCATGCACTTCCATAATCCATTACCTCGAGGGGCCTAGAGATATCTCTCCAACGGAGGGGCAAATTCCATCTTGATCATTCACATCCCACTACATGTTTCATAGCAAACCCAAAGACTACTTTTATAACTACCTAGTTACGGAATAGTGTCTGGTAGCCCCAAAGTAGGTTACTACACATGTTGGAATCCATGATGATCTCAGGTCTAAGGACTTTGTACCAACACTACCTGAAACCAACTAATGGCACATTAATTTCTGTAGTGTCTCATGGTGGGTCTATCAAACAATGTGTTCTCTAACACATGTCCACATATATTGATTTGGTATCTCCATACCATGATCTATGAGACATGATCATCAATCAATAAACATGCCGATCTTAGAATCATATTTGTTCCAACAATATGACATATGATCAGGGATCGTTTAGAAATAGATTCATACATATAGAGTCTCATAAATAAGTCACGTACTTATTGATCAATACAAGATGTCTATTTCATGGAACTGAATAATACTTTATTCATAAATACATAAACATTGACGATGATATCCAACATCTCCATGTTGCCTCTAGGGCATATCACTAACAGTTTATTGAGATGTTCATGTTGTTCTAGTTATCCTCCCAGAAATAAATAGTATGCCCCCTCCCTATCTGGCAAGTGGCCATCGCTCTAAACAAATCATTTAGCCGAAAGATGTCCTTTCACCAAAATGACCCTATTTCTTTGCTTGAGTGGGGCACTTTGGAGGAGTAGTATCTTAACCAAATTAAACTAACCCATGGCACATGTTCCTGGTTGTAGAACTTGGATAGTTGCTTGAGGAGAAGAACATCATTCTACAGTCTTAAGTTTAGGACTTCCAGTTCTCCCTTTAACTTCGGACGCATTACCATTGGCCAAGCAGCTAGATTACCCCTTTCTTCTCAGGGTCATTTCCTCTCCAAAGACATTGTTTACGAGCTCTATCAATGGCATTAATGACCCCCTTAGGTATTTTAACAGTGCACATCGCGTAGGTTGTTATTGGTGTGATAACATAATTAACCATCTCTAATCTGCCGGAATAAGAGAGCCAGGTGGCATACGCTGATAATCTTTTTCCCCTTAGGTATTTTAATAGTGCACATCGCGTAGGTTGTTATTGGTGTGATAACAGAATTAACCATCTCTAATCTGCCGGAATAAGAGAGCCAAGTGGCACACGCTGATAATCTTTTTTCTATTCTGTCCATCATCGGTACCAGGTCATCCATTCTCGGTTTTGTCGTGCCCATTGGTAGCCCCAAATAAGTGAATGGCATCGATCCGACATCACATCCAAAAGTGTTTGCAAGAAGGCCCAGCTTGTCAGGAGCAATATTTATTGGGTACATGCTTGACTTCTTGTAATTAACCTTTAAGCCAGTAGCAACCTGGAAGTTGCTCAGCAGACTTTTTAGCGCATCTGCCTAAAGGATAAGGATTGTATCATCGACATATTGGACAACTGGGAAATCCTCTGTGGGTTGGGGAATTGGCAGGCGAAGCAAGCCACTTTGTCTTGCCCTGTTGATCAGGATCTGAAGCAACTTCGCTGCCAGGACAAAGAGAAGGGGTGAAAGAGGATCCCCTTACTTCACACTCCGTTTGCACTTGAATGTTTTCCCCAGTACACCATTTAGAAGCACTGCTGAGGAGCCTGTAGAGAGAATCGCTTTGATCCATTCGATCCACCTTCCCGGGAAGCCCAGACTTTGCATCATCTGGATAATTGCAGAGTATTCAACATTATCAAAAGCTTTTTTGAAATCCAATTTCAGGATAACAGCTTCTCTTCGGGAGTGTTGGCATTGGTGAATATATTTGTATGCCCATGCTAGACAATCCTGGATCAATCTTGAACGGATGAAGCCATATTGATTTTGAAGGATTACTCTGTGAATGATGCATTGCAATCGCTCTGCCAAAACCTTAGTTATCACTTTAAGTGAAGTATTCATAAGAGAGATTGGTCGAAAATTGTTAATCATCTCTGGACTATCCTTCTTTGGCACCAAGGTGATATATGAGGTGTTGATGGGCTCTAGGTTATTTCCCCTTCCTGAAATGATTCACAGAGTCGATAAAAATCTTCTTTGATGAGATGCCAGCACTTTTTCATAAAGAGACCATTGAAACCATCCGGTCCTGGTGCCTTGTCATTTGGCATGTTTTTGATAACCAGATCAATTTCGTCGCATGCGATGGGCATTGCCGAGAGTCCAAGTCATCCACTAGCATGATCCAGCCCTGAAGATTGAAAAGCATGACTGGGTCTGAGGTAGTTCCAATTCTGTTTTTGAAAGCTGTCCACAGAACCCCCACCTTTCCTGCATGATCTTGGATCATGTTCCACTGTCATTTCTGATCTGGGCTATGTTGTTTCTTCAATAGGAGATAGTAGCCATGCTATGGAAAAATTTGGTGCATTCATCGCCTAACTTTATCCTTTTGACCATATACCTATTCTTTTAATAGATATTCTTGTAGCGGAGCCATGTCTGCAGTTGCTTCATAACAATCTTCCTTAGATTAGCTTCCATAGTGTAGAGACCTCTTCTGTCCTCTAGGGAATCAAGAAAACCAATGACTGTATTGCAGTTGCTGATGAGGGCTCTAAGATTATAGATATTCTTACTCCAAACTTTCAGTCCTGCCCTTAAGATCTTGAATTTCCTTGAGATGTTTTTAGCTGCATCTACCTGTGCTGTGGAAGAAAGCCAACAGCCTGCCACAATGTCCATGAAATTATGTTGTTTAGCCCAAAAATTTTCAAACCGAAAAAAGTTGGCCTTGGGAATGTTTGTGCCAATTGCAATTTTATAGGGGACATGGCCCGATGTGATTCTAGCCAAAGGCATCACCGTGGTGTTGGGAAAGTCTATGGTCCAATTGGCGGAAGAAAAAAACCAGTCCAGTTGCTCTAACAACAAATCAGCCTGCATGTTGCTCCAAGTGTAGGCTCTACCCTTGATGGGTAATTCAATCAGCCCTAGATGACCAATCACTTCATTAAAAGTCAAGGTATCAAAAAGGTTACCCCTCGGCTTGTTTCTGTTCCTCAAGGATCTATAAAAGTTGAAATCCCCCAAAAAGATCCAATTGTCATTTTCAACAATATCATGATTCCTGAACCATGAGATGAATTCCGAGCACGTAGGCTCTTCGCAGGGACCATAGACAGCAGTCATCTTCCAAGCCAGCGGGACCTGCATTAAGTTGAAAACAATAGAGATGCCAAAACTCTGCTTATCAAAAGCAACACCCATGAAGACACTGCTCTTCCATATCACAAGAATACCACCAGATGTGATTACTTAGGGAAAAAAGTCAAAACAATCAAAACGCTTGGGGGCAAGCTTCCTAACATAATTCATGTCAAAATGCTCCCTCTTGGTTTCTTGAATGCAGACCACAGCGCAAGCACTCTCCTCTATTTTTTTCTTACAACCTCCAATTTCTCAGGCGCATTGATTCCCCTGATGTTCCAACATAGAATGATCCAATCTTGATTAATCATTGGAAATACTGGGAAGGGAGAAGCAAAAGCCTGGGATGCAAAGCATTAACAGGCAGATCAGAAGGCTACCCCAGTCAGACATGATCGGAGCGAAAGAGGTAGACCAGAAATAGGGATAGTGAGCATCAAAGAAGTTAACAGAGTACCAAAAGAAAATACATCGGCTCAAGAGGCCGCGAATGTTCCAAAAGTCACTACAATGATTTTGAGAGTAAGACATGACAGTATCAGGAAGAGAGATAGGGGGGAGACAGCTTAGGGGATTAGTCGGCCACTTGGGAAACATGCATGCCAAGATCATCATTTGCATCGAAATTTGCATCAAGATATCATCGGTGATCTCTCCATGAGCCACCCCACATTCAATCCCCCACCCCTGCAACACCAAAAGTTGGACCGGTCCTTCTCGCCTAGTGTTCTCATCGATCTGAACCACCACAATCTTCCCCTTCTTGGAGGGGTTGGCATCGAGCTTCATTGTAGGGCAAAAAAAACCATTCGTATTAACATGCCTCCTCGAACTACACCTCACACTATTTTGAACCATAGGGTTGAGGTTGCTATTAACTGAAACTTTGGAAGGCAAGGCAAGTGTTTTTTTACTAGAATGGAGCTTGTTCTTCTGGCCTTGCTGGGGAAAGGACAGATGTTCGCTTGATGTCCATCAGGGGAGCTGTTGCTGGTTCTTGGAGTGATGACCTCCTTGCTCAAGCGGGCCACCCTGAGAGTGTTGTCCACGATGGGCCAGAGCTGTAGTGCGATGACGTTAGGGACTGGACTCCATGGCAGCAGCTCTAGCCCATGCCCATGCCTAGAAGGCTGCTCCTCTCTACTATGAAGCAGGCTTGATTTAAGAGTTATTGGGGCGGTGGAAGACTCGCCAATCTCAAACCGGCTGTTCGGGATATCGCTTCGCTCGTAGAAAGCCAAATTTGCACATCTGGCCCGGGCTGCTTCAAAGCACGCCTGCTCTTTCATTCAAAGCTGGGGAGGTGACCTCACTCGACGAGGAGCTATCCTGTTTGCCATTCAGAGCTTTTATGAGGTCCTCCAGGGAAATGACAGGGCGCTGTGCACTAAGGTACCACATTGAAGACCCCGAATGATCAATATCGACGTAGTGCTGGGGGACATGGGGGTGTTTCAGGGATCAGAGGATCCCAAGCTGGCCATTCATCATCACCCGCATCGACATCCATCATTGGCACCTTGGGGTTGGAGTTGCTGCTGCTCGTGTTGTTGGTGGATCCACTGATGCTGATGCTGCTGGCCTTCTCCTTGGTGAGGATCTGTAACACCCTGAAAATCCGGAGTTTTAAAAATCGAAAAATAAAAATCGAAACTTGAAAAACTTTTGATTGATTGCACCTTGTCGAATTTATTTGCCTTTTATTCGTGAGTCTCTGATGCCAAGTTAAAATAAATGAATAATTGTTTTGAAAAGGATAAGGTTGAGAGCAATTACAAAACCCTAAAAAAAAGAAAAGAGAAAAGAGTAGTTGCAAGAATGAAATAATTAAAATAAAATTTTAAGAAAAATAAATTAGGGAGAGCTATGATCTAATAAAACTTGCTTTGGGAACAATATTAAAATATTAGGATAAACTACCAAGAATTTCTAAATAGAATTAAGAAGGAAAATGAACATGTGAATATATATATACATACAAAATCTACATATGGATATATATATGTATATATATATAAATTAAAAAATGGATGAAAAGGGGTGAAAACATATTTTACAAACTAATTTTAAGTGTGCTAGATTTTATTTTAAATTTTAGAGGTGGAAGGAAAAAGAAGTGGGAAAATAGGAATTTAATTCGGGAAATTGTGAAAACGCACTATTCATCGTCTGCCAAGTGTTCGACGCCGTACCCAGGGCCCCGGACCACCTTGCCGCCACGTGCCGCGCGTCGCGCCCGCAGCGTCGTGCCCCATGCTGCCGCACTGTTCCTGCGTCGAGCCGACATCAACCACCCTCGCCCCCCTCCCGTCCTCGCGCGCCCGCGCCCGGCCCTCTCCCGAAGCGCCGCCACGTGTCTCTCGCCGCGCCCGGTCCCGCCGTCCCTCGCGCCCACGCGTCGCCCTTCACCCCAGGCCGCTCTCCGCGCGTCAGCTGCACCTCCCCGTGCCCATGCACCGTCGTCACCGTCCTGTTCCCACGCCTCGTTGACGTCGGCCACGCGCACGCCACGCCCGTGACGCACGCGACAGTGCCGCGCCGTGCCCTGCACCGCCACCGTAGTCTCACCGCGAAATCGATATAAATAGACCTCGATAGCACAAACTCTATACACCAATCTTGATCACCATCTTTCCCTCTGTAAAACCCCTCAAAAGTCCCCGCCGCCATAGCCTGTGCGCTAAGAATTTCGCAGAAGATCGCAGCCTGGTCGGAAGAACCCTAGTGCCGGCCGCTCGAAGCGAAAATCCAAAATTCGTTTCCCTCGGTCGAGTTCTTCCCAAATTGAAGGTACTAATGCAATCCTCATGTCAAGAGCTTTATTTCCCCTAGCTTTCCCGAGCCGAAAACCCACCAGAGTTCGCCGACGACGAGCCCCGCCATGCCGCTCTGTTCGGCCGCCGTCGCACGCACACGTCGCCAGGCCAATGCCATGCTTCTCCGGCCAAACACTTGCCATAGATAGCTTCCCCACACCTTGTAGATGCTCCCAAGCCCCTTGTTTAGGTCGTGCCGTTGCCGGAATAACATGGCGACGAGCGCCGCCGCCGCCACAGCCACCTCACCATCGCCGGGCCATTCCGCCGCCTCTCCGGCCCGGTCGAGCCGTGAAACGAAACCCCCGTAGCTCATAGATGGGCAGAAGCCCCTTGAGGCCCGAGCTCCGGCCCTCCCTCGCTGCCGGCGTCCTCTTCCCCGTCGGCTGCTGGTGCAAACAGAGGAAGGAGAGATAGAACAGAGAGAGACCATAGAGGACGAGAATAGAGGGAAAAGAAAAAAAGAGAAAAGAAAAAAAGGAAAGAAAGGGAAGGAGAGAAAAAGAAAAAGAAAAAGATAAAGAATAAACTTTAGGGAAAATTTAGAAAAATTTAGGAAAAAGTTTTTGGGAAATATTTGGGAAAAAATATATAGTTTTCTCATATATATTTTCTTGGAAATAAATTTTGATTTCAAAAATAATTCGGGACCGATTATTAAACATGTTTTCCAAAATATTTAATCATAACATTTATTTATCCTTCGAGAAAATTATTTATGTCCGAAACTTGTCTTCAAAATATTATTCTCGATCTATATATTTTCTAGACTTAACAACTAGATTATTAGTGTAGTATTTAGCTTCGGGAATTATTCTTGGGATCAATTATTATAAACCCTAGGACAATTGAAAGATAACCACTTCCTTTTATTAATTGAATCATCAACTCTAATATTTCTCAAACTTTAAACATATTAACTTAAAATAAATATCACATCATATTTAATTAAATCGGGTTCAATACAAAACATCAAATCCTTATAACTCTTTCGCTCTAACTCGGTTTTTGCCGAAACTCGAGCCTAGGTTCGCGTAGAGTCATAGCCTAGTATTAGGAGCCGCTTTCACGATTCGTTTGGCTTTTATTGGATCTTATTGGATTTTATTTGAATTCTAATCGAATTCAAATTGGATTTCCCGCACGTATGATGGAGTCCGAGGGAACCATCGAGAACGTCGAAGATTCAAGCCAACAAGGTCACGAGCAAGGCAAGTCAACACTCCCCTTTGAACATATTGATCCTATTTTACGAAATGATGTTGATTTAAACTTCAAAACATGCATGCTATACACAAATGGATACCTATGCTTGATGTACCATGCCTTGATATTGATTACCCTTAGAAATATTCTTTGTAACCCTCGATGTGATATAACCGGAGGATATCTTCGGTAAAAGGCTTAGCCATGCTTATACAAGAATCTTGCATACTCATATTTTTACAAAATGCTATATGCTTGGGCAACTACCTTAGGGAAGGTAGTTGAGATACGGCATGTGGAGACATGAGCGCCACATTGCCTCAATCATGATGGAAATAGTTTTGATGAAAAAAGGAAAGTACAAAACCAATGTTTTTAGACTGGGGCGGATGGTTGGATTTGGGTGGATTCCGGGAAAGGCAAGAACTGTCCCTGGTCGATTAAGGACCGAGCCATGAGACTTATAACTTAGAGCGAACCAGTGCAACCGTACTTCTCGAATGGGTATAGACCTAGCGGAGTAGATAGCCGAGCGGAGGCAGTACCCCTGCATAGTGGTTCAGGTGTAGGTGTTGAGTTAAGGACCTACCAATGGGTAGAGTGCCCTGGGCCTACCAATGGTAGAGTGCCCGTGATTGTGATAAGACAAAAGGCCTTTATGTGAATAATAAAGTGAACTTAACGATGACTTAAAGATTAAGTGAGTTTTCTATCTTACCCCGGGAACGCCAGAACTCCTCTCACTGCTAGGAAATGACGGCTAGAGTGCATGAGGACTTAAGTTCATGGAGCGGGTCCTGTCAAAGTGAGGTTATCGAAAGGCTTTGCCATGACCGTCCCATATAGAGGGATGAAAGCTCATTCAATGAGCAGTTGCGGAGTACGGGTAAAGTGTACATCCACAGCAGTGTGAGTAAATCAATCTATTCGAATAGCCATGCTCGCGGTTAATGAGCGACATGACAAGTTTTTCCCGTGGCTAGACTCATAAATTTTAAAATGATGGGTTGGTATGCATAATGATTTTGTGTACTGGTGGACTCAAATTCTCGACCTGCGAGAAGGGATTGACTCCCCAGAAAAACCATGACGATCCGAAGACGGGAAACCATCCTTGGTATCACGATGGATGGCAGATAGAACCATCACCGATTTAATATACTCTGGAACTAAAACTTGACTGGCTAGATGTTAGGTTTGTGAAATGATTTGCGAAAATTGGCTTTGTGCAAATAAACCACAGCCACCCTTTGAATGGCCCTATCATGTGCATCATTCCGTGTTGGCTTGCTGAGTACGTTGGGTACTCACCCTTGCTATACGCACAAACCTACAGATGTAGGCATGGAAGACCTGGAGGACCCCTATGCTTACTACCAGGATGAATGAAGACAACGGAGCGCAATAGGTCTTAGTCCCCAGTCGTTGCCTGTAGGCGATCGACATGTCGCTGCCTTCCGACTGCTATCTTATCTAAATTCTGCTTTTGGTTGTATCCGGACCAGTAGGTCCTACATGTATTGGATATTGCCTTCGGGCCTATTATTGTAATAATTTCGATTTAAGACTATTCGTGCACTTTGCACCTGGTAATTCAGAACTGTATTCGTGGGTACCAAACTACTCGATCCAGGGAAATGGTACTATGAACACGAATGATTTCTGTCCTCAAAAACGAGGATCGACAGGATCCCCACCCACGAAACCCAGGTGGTCACCCCCCTTATTGCTCTTGTTGCCAGTCCGGAATCGGTGGGGCAAGGTCTGGCAAAAAAGGATCAATCTAATGGTGGGGCTGCCCATCCTGGGGGACTGGTTCTTCGTCAGCTAGAAATTGATTCGGGAACTAGCTGTTGAGAATAAAGATAGGCACAGTCCAGGATCTTCCAGTGCTGTTGAACAGTGAGCCAGTAGAGAGCACAATGTTGCATAATACTCTATCCGTACTCAGAAGAAGCATGCGGACCAAGATCCTAGATCTGTTGGCGTCACGGTGTCAATCTAACAAGCGTCCAAAATAAGCCACTGTCGCTTGGATGTATGTGTCATTTTGATAATCCAAAGGAAAGGCCAACAACATAATCCAACTAATTCTGGTATAAGTGCAAGATCTGGTATTGATACCTTCGTCGTGTTTTACCACCCTGTGTTAGTGATATGCCCTAGAGGCAACATGGAGATGTTGGATATCACGTCAATGTTTATGTATAAATGAATAAAGTGTTATTCAGTTCCATGAAATAGACATCTTATATTGATCAATAAGTACGTGACTTATTTATGAGACTCTTTATGTATGAATCTATTTCTAAACGATCCCTGATCATATGTCATATTGTTGGAACAAATATGATTCTAAGATCGGCATGTTTATTGATTGATGATCATGTCTCATAGATCATGGGTATGGAGATACAAAATCAATAAACATGGACACATGTGTTGGAGAACATATTGTTGGATAGACCCATCATGAGACACTACAGAATTAATGTGCCATTAGTTGGTCTCGGGTAGTGTTGGTACAAAGTCCTTAGACCTCGAGATCACCATGGATTCCAACATGTGTAGTAGCCTACTTTGGGACTACCAAACACTATTCCGTAACTGGGTAGTTATAAAGGTAGTTTTCGGGTTTGCTATGAAACATGGAGTGGGATGTGAGTGATCAAGATGGAATTTTGCCCCTCCTTTGGAGAGATATCTCTGGGCCCCTCGAGGTAATGGATTATGGAAATGCATGGCCATGCTAAGTTGATTGAGGAGTCAATCAACAGACAGATAATCCAATACGGTTCGAGTGAATGGTTAAGCTATTGAAGGGATGGCACACATCTTGCCTATAGCTTAACTGGTATCGTGAGGCAAAGGGATTTGTGTACACATTACAGGTTCAGAGCCGATATTTTATTCTTGTATACTATGGTGTCAATATGTGCTGCTAGGCGCCGCTGTTGACAGGTCGGCTGAGTTGGACTCGAGCCGACGGTCGGCTAAGTTAGACTATAGCCAAAACCGAGTATACCTGAACCTACAGGGTCGCACGCTTAAGGGGATAAGAACAGGCATTCGAGTTGGACTCGGATACGGCTCGATCGGATAGGGATCCGATCGGATAGAGTCCTATGGGCTTACGACGTGTGGGCGTCCAACTCTACGAGATACGGATGAGATCCGATTCAAAATAGAGTCCTAATCGGCCACTAGTCCCAGTCGGCCAACTCTATATAAAGGAGGGAGGGGTGGAGAGCTGCGGTACGTCAATTGCATCGCGTGTAACAGAAGTCGTCGAGATCAATCTCCACGGAAACCCTCCCCACTTTCGAGCCAAACCCTAGCCTTGCATCGCGTGCTAGCACACGGGTGTTCGGCGTTCTGTCCCCGGACGTGTGGATACCGGTAGAGGCGCTGCTACATTGCGCGCTGTTGATCGGCTTCGGATCGGCTGCAATCGGAGCGATCGACTGTGGTGGAATCGGCTGCGGTCGGGCGCATCGGAGCGAGGCATGAGAGCGCGGCCGGACGACTCGAATCGGCTGATTGGCGAATCGGCTGTCTCCGGGAATCGGCTACACTGTTCCGGATCGGATTGCCCTGATTGGCTATTCCGCTGCACTCTACTCCAATCGGTAACGATCTATCGGCCCTTGCTTGCAAGTGTTCCTGGTTTGCGCGGTAAAAAGTTTTGTTTTCGGCTAGCGTAGCCTCCGCGTAATCCTTCACCCTGATAACGTGATCTTGTCCCGGGTGGAAGGGAGAGTTGCACACCAACCTATCCCTTTGCACCACCGAGCGAAGCTTTATCAGCCCAAGCCCCAGCGGAGATGGGTCTGTGTCCACAATGCGGACTTGTTGGTCTTTTTCCAAGAAGTTGCACACATTGGTTAGAGCTTGACGAAGCTGGTTCTCATCTTGCGGCATTGGCTCTAACGACACGATCGCATACTCTTCATGCCCTCTTGGGGGCTCCCTCCCAAAGCAACTCGTCCTCTCACCGGGCGAGCCCACCCATGGTCGACATGGAGGTCGCCGATGAGGAAGGGCATCGGGTTAACCACAAAGTTTGCCATTCGAGGAGTCTGGCGAGGAAGATTGGTATGAGGCACTGGAGCAAAGGAGAGGCTAACTTGGGGTTTTGAAGAAGGAGTTGGATTTGGGAGGCGATGAAGCGGAGAGGCAGATTGATTTAGTGGAGGGGAAAAACAGGCAGTTTTTTCTCTTGTTCGTGGGAGAGATGGGTGCGGAGGTCGAGGACGGCGTCCGATGATTTCCAAGAACCAACTCTTGGACTCCAGGAAATACCGGGCTTGACATGAGTCATACCACCGAGAGAACTGTTTTGAACCCGTGCCGAGGTGTTTTTCAGGCACCAAACAAGGCGAGGGATAGAACACAAACGTGACAAGCAACGCCTGGAGGTATGGCCGAAATTTCTGCACCATTTGCCACGGGTTCTCCCCGAGCAGTTAATTCTGACATGACCTGGATTGAGACAAGCGGTACAAAGCCCTGGTGGGAGAATGTGCAGAATGGCAAAGATTTCGAATCCACTGGATTGGCGCTTTGTCCAGCTTCATGAATGCGAGTACGGCACTGTGGAACAGATGACCGTTTCAAGCAGGAGCGAAGAACAGTCCCAACTTTCTCACTCACTGGGTGAGGTGCTGAGCTCCCAAAAACCAAATTACCAGAGAACAGGCATGAAGAGCCATCAATGGGGACCAAGAAAGCACTGAAAGAGATAGAACTTCTCCTGGAAGGAATCTTAACGGGAGAAGAAATTAAGTTTTTGGCAAAGAGACTTTCTTCTCGGCTTACGAGCAAGCTTTTTGATCTCTTAGAGACAACTTTGGTCCATTCTTTCTCTTGTTCGATTTCCCACAACCTCTTCTCCCTCTCCCAGTGGGGGGTACCATTACTCTCAAATGAAAGTAGCAGTCAAAACACTCCGTCATAACTCGGCGGAGCTTATAGATATGAAAACCAACTTGCTTAGAGAACACCGAGAAACGAAAGTGATTGTTGCTCAATAAGAGAACATGGAAATCCCTTGCCTTACCCCCCCAGACAAGCTTGGAGAGCAAGGGCAACCGATTCCTCAGACAGACGAAAGAGATGACGCTGAAAAGTAACAAGCAAAAAGAAAGATCCTGAAGCAGAGGGGAAGGGGTGATGGACCAGGGACCTAAAAAGTTGGCAAATTTCATCTTGAAAGGTGAGACCTCAATCGAAGACCAGCTTGCGGGTCAACTCGGAGGTAGATCCCATTTGATCACCTAATAGTTAATATCACTTCCAAGGCAGACGATACTATGATTATCTGTGAACGCTTTTTTTTCTCATTCAATGCCTTCTTTCAATGGCCTGGACGATAGAAATTTTGTATTTTTATTTAGGTGTCATAACAGAGGTCATAGTAATCCATGAATTTGATTCAATTAGTTTTTCTTATACTATAAAAATAAATATTGGAATTCAGGATTATTTTGTGATTCTTATTTTGAAGAAAGCATGTCTTTTAAGTGAAAAATAAAAAAGTAACCTTTCTTTTCCTGCTCGCTCTCTATTGCATGGGTATAAGAAATATATGATTTTGAAAAAAAAAGATAACGATAACTATGATAGGTAAGGCATACCTTCTATACATGGGTTCGTGCTATACAGAAATACCACATATCTAATAGTATAAGGGAAGATATCCTTAGATATATGTTGATGACCAAATTTGGCAAGCTAATCCCCGGGTTAGAAGCTACAATTGAAGCAAAATTGGAGGAACGCGCGATTCTCGGAAACAGAGTGCACATCGTTTGAGTCTGAATCGACTAAGACCGAATCAAATAAGGTGTCTCGCATAGCCGATTCCGATTGGGGTAACTAAATGTGACCGATTCCGGTGGGAAAACATGGAGATCATTATTGAATTTGGTTTCGAGTGCTTCAAAGATATTGTCATCTATGGATAAAGTCCTGAAAAGGTAGTTGTATCTTTAAGTTAGGATATTTTGTATAGTTTCCTTAAAGATTACGTCGGGGGGACCTTGTCCCAGATAATTGTCGTATTTTAGACAGTGTTAGGATAAGAGTCGTGTCCTACAAGGACTGTGTTTGTAATTGGGTATAAAAATGACCCGAGACCATGTGATCTGTATCAATGAACACTCGATCGATACAATTTCGGCACATCGCCACCTTTTCCTTTTAGTTCAATCTCGACAAGTTCTTGCTTCAAGTTGGGCTGCATCGAGCTTCGATCTCCGACGAGAGGTAACTCTTGTTATAAGCGGCTTGCGTTCTCGGGATTAGTGCTTCCATCGTCATGATACTCTAATCTTGTTATCATAATCTGCACAGTTATCATATATGCTATACAATTTAGATTGATATTGCAGTCTAAACCCTAATCGATCAGCGTCAATTGCTAGACGATAGCTGATAGGTTTGGATTTCAACGTTAATCTAGATTATATAGTATATTTACCATCTTGGAAGGCTTTCATTAAGCTAATTTAGATCCTATGCTTCTTTTGGTACTAAATGCTGCATCGGTTAGGTTCGATCTATTAAGTTGCCATTAGAATCATAAAGATCTAATTTGCTTCATTATTGCTATTAGAGATAGTATGGGGGTTTCAGCCGATCTTACCTGATTTAACCGTCTTGCAGGTTTTAGTTTTGCTTGATATGTTAAAGCTGCCCTTTATATTAAGATCTCATTATATTAAATATGTTAAGCTTGTTGTCAATCTGTTAAGGCATCTTAATATTTGATTGCTTCTTGTTTAATGTATTTAGTATGTTATGATATCTTTGTATACAGCAATATCGAAGTATTAGCTGATACATATTAGATTTATCTCTTCGGCTATGTTGTAAACATGTATAATCCTTGCCTTATAACATTTTTAGATTTAAGTGATTTATACTGTTTCGATATACTACCGATCTATCCCAGTCACTTGATTTAAACATGTTTTAAGATTTGGTTGTATTTCGTTAACATCTATAGCTGATCAGACGAATCTAGTTGCTGCCGATTCGGTGCAAGTTGCATCGGCATAACACTAAAGGGATACGTCATCGGCCACCAGCCGATCGGCTATCAATCTAACTTTGCTTTCTGTTTTTAGTTTCTTGTTGGTTGCAGGAACAAACCAACTGGCATGCCTACGAACCTCGAATCAATACTTTGGACCTGCACTAGAGTAAAACAAATATCTCATGACAGTGCGTGGGAAATTTTCTCATCAACAGGTAATAAATTGAGTCCGGAAGGAAAATTATCTTCGTTGTTACAGAAGGTGTCAGAGTCCTACTACTCAGAGAAGACAAGGTTTCCTTGGCTCATTTCGGTTCTTCGATTGGAGAAGAAAGCAATTACTGGTATAAATACAAGGCTCCCATGAAGGAGAGGGCATTGAATCAAAAGCCATAGCCAGAGTCACATAGAGGGACAATCTGAAGGAAGCCAAAGCCCTAATCGCTAATAAGATCTCGCTGAGCCGTACTCGGTGGGTTCTATTCGGCGAGTCTGATTAGCTAGTTTGTTTCGCTATTATAATATGTGTGATATTTTTCCTAAATATACATATAAACTGAGTAGGGTTGTTACTCGTATTGAGAGCTCCATTATAAATCCTTATCCCTTATCTCCCAGATTCAATCTTGTGTATATCTTGGTCCCAACATTCCCCATACTCTACAGATACCGTTGTTAGGTATAGCCCATCGACAATGACGCACCAGGTAGGGAGCTTGGTGCTAAAGGATCTCAACGAGATGAATTCGAGAGAAGGATTTTTCAACGCGGGCTTCTATGATCATCCTGGCCTGGGAGATCCAACCCAGCAGGCGTTCTCATTCATCCAAGTTAGAACCATCATGTTCCCAATATTTGTTGCTACTTCGATGGCCCCTGGTTCGGATCCCGCCAAGAACCAAGTGTTGTCAACGAAGTCTGACGGCGAAGTTCCTAAGATGGTTAGTCCATGCCACGAATCAGGTGCTGATGAAGAAACCCGCCTACAAAGTCAACAACCGGTAGTGTCCCATCCACAAGACCACCGCCCACGCTCGGGAATGTGTTGGATCATGCTCCAAGTGAAGGCTAACTCGATGCTTGCGAGCTTCACGAGATTCAGCGCGCTTCCCCGTACAGGGTGTGGTGGCCCATCCAAATGACCAAGAGCCATCCTCTGACGGAGTGCAAGATCTTCCTCAAGACTACCAAGTTTATGACTCCAACTTCGTCAGACAGCTCTCCCCCTGCAAGTTGCCTGATCCACTCTCATTGGAAAAAATCTGACAACCCCTTGGTGGACGACAACACATCAACAGATTCAAGTAGATTGGTTGGGTATATCAGTTTGGATCCCCACAAACCATTCGTCTTCATGGCCCTGACAACCCTGAATTTTCAGGATCAAACTCCATCCGCGATCTGAACATGATGAGGGCAGGGTCTAGGACTTGGGTGATGACGGCCACAACAGGAACTCTATAGAGGATGGGGAGATCAATTCCTAGAACAAAACTCTCATCCTAGCCGAACCCGTTCTTACGCCTATCGAGCACCTAACCAACGTCAACAATCTGCTACAACAAGTCACTTTCGACTTGGCAACCAATCCTAGCACAAACGCTTGTTGGAGCAGATCAGATCTACCGTCGCCAACCTTGACACTACGTTTAAGGCTGCTGCTAATCCACGTCTTTCCGTGGAATCTCTTCAGAATAATGGAGCTCCCATGGAGCCCGGGGCCTTCAACGGTCCAGATGTCAAACTCAGAAACCCATGCATTCCCAAGAACACACCCCCACCTCGACGAGGAGCTCAATGGACGCCTCCCTAGGACAACGGTCCAGACCTCCACGACCAGTTGAATGGAAGAAGGCTAGAACCAGAGCAAAGCCAAACACCGACAGCCCCGCAACCATGGTCATGAGGGCCATGTCGGGATGCTGACAACCATCATCATAGCCGCGACAACGATCGAGATCGCCATGACCGACATAGTCGTCAGGACAAGAATGACCATGCACGTCACAAGCACCGCGATGACCGAGAACGAGAAGGTTCCCTGTCACCCAACCCGAAGCGAGCAGAGCTCAAGATCGACATCTAGGAGGTCGCAACCCATACCACCAATCTTTTGTCTTCATCTTTGTCATGTTCTTGGGATGGATCCCATGGATGATGCGGCCGCCTACCAGGCCTTCCACCCGAGGACAGATGCAGAGCCTTCAAGCCTTCTCTCGAGAAGTGTGATGGTCTTCTAAATTTTATCTCGCTGTGGTCGAGAAGTACGATGACAGTACCGATCTCGAGGAGTTCCTACACATATACTCAAGAACTCTACACGACTGACGCAGACGACAAATAATAATAAATAATAATATAAATGCAATCAACTGATAATAATGTCATAAGATAATGAACCAGGAGGTTGATACAATATGTTATCCAAAAAACCAATCGTAATATGATACAATAAATGCCGATCTGATGGTTAAAGCATACATCGGTTAGTAATCCGATGTCATTAAATCCAAATGATTAGATGATCAGTGAAGCTTTGCTGCAATCAGCTAAATTCAACTTGTATATAATCCTTGTAAGCCGATGCAATGTCCAAATAATTTATCAGCTGATACCCCAATGAAACAATTGTTAGTGATATGCCCTAGAGGCAACATGGAGATGTTGGATATCATGGTCAATGTTTATGTATTTATGAATAAAGTGTTATTCAGTTCCATGAAATAGACATCTTTTATTGATCAATAAGTACGTGACTTATTTATGAGACTCTATATGTATGAATCTATTTCTAAATGATCCCTGATCATATATCATATTATTGGAACTAATATGATTCTAAGATCGGCATGTTTATTGATTGATGATCATGTCTCATAGATCATGGGTATGGAGATACCAAATCAATAAACATGGACATATGTGTTAGAGAACACATTGTTGGATAGACCCACCATGAGACACTACAGGAATTAATGTGCCATTAGTTGATCTCAGGTAGTGTTGGTACAAAGTCCTTAGACCTTAGATCATCATGGATTCCAACATGTGTAGTAGCCTACTTTGAGACTACCAAACGTTATTCCGTAACTGGGTAGTTATAAAGGTAGTTTTCGAGTTTGCTATGAAACATGGAGTGGGATGTGAGTGATCAAGATGGAATTTGCCCCTCCTTTAGAGAGATATCTCTGGGCCCCTCGAGGTAATGGATTATGGAAATGCATGGCCATGCTAAGTTGATTGAGGAGTCAATCAATAGACAGATAATCCAATACGGTTCGAGTGAATGGTTAAGCTATTGAAGGGATGGCACACATCTTGCCTATAGCTTAATTGGTATCGTGAGGCAAAGGGATTTGTGTACACATTACAGGTTCAGAGCCGATATTATATTCTTGTATGGTATGGTGTCAATATGTGCTGCTAGGCGCCGCTATTGACAGGTTGGCTGAGTTGGACTCAAGTCGACGGTCGGCTAAG
The DNA here is from genome assembly GCA_019925245.2 of Oryza australiensis. Taxonomy (NCBI): domain Eukaryota; kingdom Viridiplantae; phylum Streptophyta; class Magnoliopsida; order Poales; family Poaceae; genus Oryza; species Oryza australiensis. Next base: position 116,649 of record JAIFGZ020000194.1, read on the forward strand.
TTAGACTATAGCCAAAACCGAGTATACCTGAACCTACAGGGTCGCACGCTTAAGGGGATAAAAACAGGCATTCGAGTTGGACTCGAATACAGCTCGATCGGATAGGGATCCAATCGGATAGTCCTATGGGCTTACGAAGTCCGTCCAGCCAACTCTATGAGATTCGGATGGGATCCGATTCAAAATAGAGTCCCAATGGGCCTCTAGGCCCAACTGGCAACTCTATATAAAGGGGCGAGGGGTGGAGAGTTGCTGAATCGAATTAAACCGAATCAATCTGATTTGATGCAACAGAAGTCGCCGAGATCAATCTCCACAGAAACCCTCCCCACCTTTGAGCCAAACCCTAGCCTTGCATCGCGTGCTAGCACACGGGTGTTCGGCGTTCTGTCCCCGGACGTGTGGATACGGTAGAGGCGTTGCTACGTTGCGGCGCTGTCGATCGGCTACGAATCGGCTGCAATCGGAGCGAGGCGACTGCGGCAGATCGGCGACGAGAACACGGTCGGACGACTTGGATCGGCTGCGACATCGGCGAATTGGCTGATTGGTGAATCGGCTGTCCCCGGGAATCGGCTTTCGGCTTGCGGGAATCGGCTGTCATCGGCCAGCACAGTTCCAGATCAGATAGTCCTGATTGGCTATTTCCGCTGCATACTCCAATCGGTAACGATCTATCGACCCTTACTTGCAAGTGTTCCTGGTTTGCGCGGTAGAAAAGTTTTTGTTTTCGGCTAGCGTAGCCTCCGCGTAACCCTTCAACAATGACTGATACCAACTGACATAAATAAATCTAACTTATAACCGCAACCTCATAGGTCGGACCTAGCCGATGCAGCATAAGATTAATGATTGCCTGATAGATTTAAACCAGTTGATATGACACTGATCAAAGTGGTCATGCATTAAATTTAACCAAGATAGTAAACCATCAAAGAGAAATTTAACACATCAGATAAGATCGGCTAACCCTCTGATGAAGCATTACATAAATTTGTCGACTTAACAAGACTTAGATTATCAATAATAATCTAGTAGGTCAGAGCTAACCGATGCAACACAAGATTGTATATGATAATCTAATACTCAATGGGCCGATAAATCTGTCTAATGTGATGGATATAACAAATCTATCTTAAGCGACATTATATTTAAAGAAACACCAATTTGATCAAAATATCAGACCTAACCGAGAAAGTCCTAACTCAGTCGATGTGACTATAAATAATAATGGAACTAAAGATAGATATGATATACTAGATAGGCAACACTTGCGTCGGCCCGATTAGAATATCGGACTCAACCGAGGATGTCCTGGCCACGCCAGCGTAAGCAAAGATGACAGAACTCACTTATTGTCGGAGGTCAAACTCAATCGATGCACACCATGCTCGAAAACAAGAACTTGTTGAAATAAAACCTAGAAGACTGGGGTAGTGATGCTCCAAAAGTAATTGTATTGATCTATGGAGATGATTTACAAAGACCCTGTGTGTACATATTTATACCCAATGGCTGATATGAGTCCTAATTGGACATGACACAAACTTTTCTAAAGATAAAAGGAAAAACATAAAGTACTCATTGGAGACTAAACACACTTTCCTAAAGATAAAAAGGAAAATTACTAAACTATGTCTAATTAATAGATAAATTAAGCTGTCATGCCATGGTCTTAACGTTTTCTTCTTGAACTCAGTCTCTTCTAGATAAATTTCTATTGGATGGTTGATCTCTTCCCTTAACCGAATCCTTCAAGGAATCTTAAAAATTTTTTGAGTTAACATGTAAGACAACGTGAAGCTTGTCGGTTTCACAGCAAGTGCACCATGTTACCAACACAAGCCCTACAGATCATCCCTTTGTCTTGGGCATTCTTGTGCTGGGGGCTTGACATCCTTGGACCTTTCACACATGGACAAGGTGGCTACAAATTCATGTTCGTGGCTATCGACAAATTCACTAAGTGGATTGAAGCGAAGCCAACATGAGAAATTAAAGCCAACCATGCGATCAAGTTTATCAAAGAGGTATTCTGCTGATACGGACTACCACACATGATTTTGGCAGACAATGGTTCCTAATTCACTAGTTGTGCCTTCAAGGACTACTGCTCAGAACTCAGAGTCAAAATCTGCTTTGCCTCAGTCTCCCAACCTTAGAGCAATGGCCAAGTCGACTGGGCAAGGGGATAAAGACCTGTGTCTACAATAGGCTCATAGCCTATGATTCATGCTGGGTCAAAGAACTCCCTTTTGTTCTATAGGTCATCCATACCATGCCGACTACGCCCATCAAGGAGACTCCTTTCTTCCTCGTGTACGGATCCGAAGCCATGCTCCCTTAGAAACTACGAAATCAGTCGGCACGCGTCGAGGAGTACTCAGATGAGGATCAAGAGGAACAATGAACAGACGACGTCAACCTTCTAGAAGAACATCAGGAATGAGTTGCCACGTGAGCAGCCAGATATTAGCAGGCCTTATGTCAATATCACGAGAAGCGCATCCGAGCTCGTACACTTGACATCGACGAACATCCTCCGAGGAGTCCATAATCAAGCAGGATGCAATTAGCTCTCACCCAAGTGGGAAGGACTGTACACGGTGGTTCAAGTTCTACAGCTAGGTGCATGCAAGATTGACGAAGGCCACGATTTATCAAATTCTTTGAATATTGATTAGTTATGTAAATTGATATATTGTGTGTAAGTATGCTTCTATAAGTCCATACATATGAGTTCCTGCAATTATTCATGTGCACAATGATTTATCCATCGATCCCCTTTTCTCATATCACTACTGGGTGATCCCTTTTTCCAGTTTTGTGGAAATCTTTTCTTAAAACCGGTTGGGGGCTAGGAAGAGTACATAACTCCGTTCAGTTGAGGGCAGCTCTGGCGAGAGTACTCGTTCATTAAGTCACATAGATATGTTTCCTTCTACATTCCATATACTACCAAGCTAAATACATCTAAAGTATACTAATGTCCTTGACTTAGTACTTTTTAGGTAACTTTAGCTATTACATTACCAGGACGGCCATTGCTAGTTCATTAATGTAAACATGTGTTCGACGAGAGGACAAAATGATTGCGCAAGTTGGTTGATCTCTGTAGCCAAACGTCGTGAATGAGTAAAGCCTTCTCGGAGAAAACCCAGATTCAGGTGCAGCCGTAGCTCGTGGATGCAAGCGAGAACATGACCTCCCGCGTATCGACTGGCACGATGACACTCTTGCTTGAGGTTGTTGTCGATCTGATCAGCAATACCAATCAGCTCTTCGCATGTGCTCTGTAGCCAGCGAAGACAACCTGATATGGTCTTCTCGGTAGGAGGATGGGCCACACGCAACTCTTTACATAGCAGGCCAAGCAAGGTAAGACATCCTTCAAGATAAGCTAAGATCCAGACTTCTCTCTCTTTGAGGAGTTCAATGTCTTGATCTTTCTTCAAGTTGTCAACAGTTCATCCCAGTGCCTCCTTCTCGTACAAGGTCTGCCAATACTTCACCTGCTACCTAATACCTTCATAAGAGCGTTCGAAGTTTGACAAGATTGTTGACATCTCTAAGTCAATTTTCAAGCTCACTAAAGGGCAGGAAAGTTAGACAACGAGAGCAACACTCCTTACCCCGACATTGGTTTTGAAAGAATTTGAGTTGCGCTTCGCATGAAGCCAGTGCTTGGGCAGGGGTGTTGGCAGGAGCACCGATGGCCGGTATGTGATCACCGCTCTCCGAAGTCGAGGAGACGACATGCAAGTCCGGCACCACTACAAGGTCAGTGGATCGTCCGTCTTGCTAGACGACCATGGCGTCGTCATCAATAAACCTACAAGACGACACAAATCAAGTACAAGACATCGCCAGGTTAATTAAAAACATAGTCTAGCATAGTTGTTCCAACAACATAAAGCTAGGATTGTTTTCTAAGTACATAGCAAGGCAAGAGAAATTTACTCTTCAAAGTAAACAATAACTGACTCCCCGACATCCTCCACCTCTGTCATCATGTCCTCGCGTCGTTCATCAACCCCGTCTGGGCTTATCATATATTCTATGTCGATCTTGGGGTGAGTGAGCTTTAGGCAGGCAAGAATGTGGCACACACCGGTCTTCAAACCAGTTCGTGTGGCTTCGGTGACTTGGGTGGAGTGGGACAGCGGGACGTACTCAAGCTCTGAGATGACCTCCCCAGAGAAGACAAAACAATTGTTTCATCCGAGAACTAGGGGATAGGAACGACTTTATCCAAACTCAGTGCAATCTCGAGGCGGCTGAAGTTCTATTTCAACGCATCACAAAGAGACGCTAACTTGTCTTTATCCTGCAACAATGCCTGCTCCATGCTTTCGGATCAGTTCGTTCCCCTAAATTACCTCCTTGAGCTTCCAGCGCGCGCGCCCGATTGATCACCAAGGTCATTGTCTTCTGAAGGCGTTCAATCTTGGCGACGACTCCCCAAGAACACGCTTCTAGTGTCCGACAAGCCATGGAAAGCTGGTCGATCATCGAAGAGGTTGCCTCGGCGAGGAGCATAGTCTGAGCAGGTGGTTAGGGAGGCAAGACAGCAACTGTAGCCATCGAGGGGACGCCGAGCTAACTTGACTGCGAGGTTCTAAGCTCCGACCTGACAACGCGGGGGACTGGTTCATGCACCAGAGATAATAGAAGATGAGAAGATGCGAGGTGGAAAAGAAACTGACAAGCGAAGAGACTTGCTCTGATCTTTTCTTCTTCATGAGGGAAGTCCTTTCGCGAGTCCCAACAATAGGCTTCTCGATGGTGGAAGTCTGCAAACAAAGAAGGGAGATTGATTCAGAAAGTTATGGTTGTCAGGTAAGCGTAACACGATCTCTCACCTCGAAGGTGATGATTTTCGTTAGCTTTCCAACCCCTTGAGGTTTCGCCAACCTCAGTCACTGCTTTTTCAGCATACCACGATCCTAGTGTTGAGAAGGCAGCCTCCTGGTTGGCGACAGCAGAGGAAGCCTGGACGTTGGCTTGACCCTTCAAAGAAGTCAATTCCTGATGGTCAATTAGTGGGCCGATAACGTCCGTCAAAGACCAATCCTATGAGTATTTAATTACTATTCCTACGAACAAAAGACAAATTGACAAAGGATATAGCCTGAGTATGTATGTTCACGATGGCGTCCCGCTAGGACTACAGGAGGTCGCATATGGTTGGGGGATGTCGACCGTGTCAGATGGCAAATCGACCACCACCTAGCTCGCTCACTCCTTCACAGTCTCCTTTGTGAGGACTGCATCCAAAATTTTCAAGGTTAGTATTCAAGGACAGTAAATGTTCTAGAAGATACTATAGGTAACAACAGACATTGTACCCCGATACAAAAGCCATGTTGGATCATCCATGCCCGTGTATGTGTACACTGGGTGAGCATGAGCTTGGTGAGGATGGATCTAACGACATACAAAATCTTGAACGATTTTGTACCCGGTAAGACCAAGCTCTTTAAGGTCATGGATCTTCTCAAAAAAGCGCTCTAATGCTTCGATCAAGGGAGGTCTTGAGGTCCATGACTTTGAGTGAGTAGGTTTCTCATCAGGAACAGCCAGACAAGTGGAGGTCTCATCGACTTTGAGGATGAACCATTTTGTTCTCCAAAGTTTCTTCAAGGACAGACAGTTGAACGGCATGTACCCATCCCTCATACTGTCCCAAAGGCGAAGCCCTCAACTCTAAGAAATCCTAGAGGACTCCAAGAACCTAACTTCATAGAAATACCTAAATAGATCTAAGAAAGGTTGTACTACTAAGTATATCTCGCAGAGACGGATGAAAATGCTCAAGAAGGCAATAGAGTTGGGGTTCCGATGAAGAAGATGAAGACTATAGAAATCAAGAAGCATAACAAGGAATTCAGAGGAAAACAACAAGAACCCACACTGGAAAAAAAAGATATGAGCTATTATTTTGCCAAGGTTGGTGAGAGGATTGGTACCTCCTTCAGAGCGTCCCATCACTCCCGTGCTTGGCAGGGCTCCATCATGTTGGACCTTGTCCAACGCCTCCTTGGTGACGATGGATTCTGGGAGATCCATTGGAGCTTCGGGGGTGTTGGGGAGGGTTTGGGCTAGGGTTTAGCTCTGATGCAGGGGAAGTTGGAAACGAAAGGGGAGGAGAGTGCGATGAAAGTGAAAACAAAACCCAAATGGATCTCATAAGGGGATTTTATAAGTCACATCCAACGATTAGACTTTCGATGAAGAAAGAGAAATCGTCGCCGAAATATTACCAATTTTTTATGGAAGTTAGATTTCTAATCTCAATCAGAATTCAAATAATGGTCACGTTCTCAGCCTCGGTTAAAGAAGATGACTCGTGGAAATCCTATGCCTACTCGTTCTTCCGAGGACGGCTAAGTGAGTCTGACAAGGGCTGGTCTTTAGGCTACATAGTTGAGAACGCTAGTCTGCTCATTTCCATTGAGGTCGGGGACTATTATCAGGGTTACGGATAAGGCATACCTCCTATACATGGGTTCGTGCTATGCGGAAATACCCATACCTAATAGTATATGGGAAGGTATCCTTAGATATGGTAATAAATTGAGTTCGAAAGGACATTGTCTTCGCCTGTATACAAGGTGTCAGAGTACTACTCGAAGAAGACAAGGTTTCCTTAGCTCGTTTTCTACTTGGAGAAGAAGGCAATTACTAGTATAAATACAAGGCCCCCCATGGAGGGGAGGACATTGAATTAAAAGCCATAGCCAGAGTCACATAGAGAGGCAATCTGGAGGAAGCCGAAAGCCTAGTCGCCGAAAAGATCTCACTGTGCCATACTTGACAGGTTCTATTCGGTGAGTCTGATTAGCTAGTTTATTTCCCTATTGTAATCCGTGCCCTAGATATACATATAAACTGGAGTAGCGTTGTTAATCATATTGAGGGCCCGAACCAGTATAAACCCTTGTCACTTGTCTCCTAGATCTGATCTCGCGTGTACCTTGGTCCCAACGTTCCACCTACTTTACAGATACCATTGTAGTGTATAGCCCGTCGACAATGACTATAGCCCTTTGTAGAGTTAGTAAAGAAGAAAATGATTTATTTGATATAATGGACGATTGGTTATGAAGGGACCATTTCTTTTTTAGGATAATCAGGCCTATTGCTTTTTTCATGTGCTTATTTTGCTTTAGGAGGTTGGTTTACAGGGATAACTTTTGCAACTTGTTGGTATACCCAAGGATAGGCGAGTTCCTATTTGGAAGGTTGCAATTTATTAACCGCAATAGTTTCCACCTCTGCCAATAGTTTAGACTCTTTGTTGCTCCTTGTTAATGGCTAAATTTGGTAACCAAATCCCTAAGTCCCTACCGAGATAGAAACGGAATCGGATTGGAAGAACAGAGGTCAAGTCGGCTGCGATGCAATCGGCTACAAGGTCAATCGGCTGAGGTTGGATCGGACAAGGATAGCCGATAGCCGATGCTGAGTCAGAGGAGAGGATAAAACTGTTTCTGATGAAAGTGCTTAAGGATAAATAGAAGATTCGGTTCTCAAATTGTGTGTTAAAAGATATTTCCATCCATGGATAGGGTCCTGTAACGACAATTGTATCTATAAATTAGGAATTTTGTTTAAATTTTCTATTGTAATGCGGCATGGGACCGTATCCCGGGATATTGTCGTATTTTAAATAGTAGATTAGATAGAGACCGTGGTTCGCACGGGTAATGTTATTCCTGGGTATAAATAGGACCCGAGATCCTTGTAAAAAATACACATTCAATACAACCTTCGGCGCATCGCCTCCTTTTTCTTCAGAGAACAATTGATCCGGCTTCGGGCTGCATCGTTTCGATCCCCGATTTAAGGTAAATGTTTGTCATTAGTGGTGTATCTCGTCGAATTTAGTGCTTCCATCGCTATGATAGTCTAAATTCGATGATTTATGCTGCGCTAGTTATCATATATCACATATAATCTAGAACAATGTGTAGATCTATCTTGACATCGACTCGTTTCTTTCAAGAATTAGCAGCCGATAAAGTTAGATCTAAGGGTTGGCCTAGATTATATGCGATATACACCGTCTTGAGTTTTTTACATCAGCCACAGTAGATCTGATTGTTCTGTTTATACTTAATGTTGCATCAATATTGATCTATTAAGTCGTTTTTAGAGCTTTTATGATCTATTCGACTAGATGTATATGTTTAGAGACAGTGCCGGGGTTTCAGCCGGCCTTATCTGTTTTAATATTCTTTTTGATATATTTATTATCAGGTTTATTAAAACCGCCTCTTATATTAAGATCTTGCTCTAGTTAAATGCCCTAAGCCAGAATCAGCCTGTCAGCTGACAGCCGACAGCCGATTGATCTAGGTTTAGCGCATTTAGCTTAGATCAATATCTTTTCATAAGATGAGTCAGAGTATTAGCCGATTCACAGTTAGACTTACGGTATCGGCTAGGCTGTTAAAACATATATTTATTATCCCATTGTATATTTGGATTAAGTGGTTAATACGATCTATTCTAGTCACTTAGTCTAAATACACTTCGGGATAACATATATATGTAAATTGACTCTTACAGCCGATCCAGTAGGATCTAACTTAACACTTAACACATATATCTTTATTTTTCTTGTTGTTTAACAGATCAAACCAACTGGCATGCCCTGTACATCACAGGTAACCGAGAAGGACCTGCACTGGAGCTAAGCAGATCTCCCAGGCCAGCTCGTGAAATAAATTTCTCATCAACACTCCTATGGGGCCTGGAAGCACGGGGGGATTTTACTCGTTGGTGTCCATTAGGTGGTCTGTGGACTTCTGTTATCTGCCTATTGCACTATAGGTTTCATGTTATTTCAATTTGTACTTGCTTGGTCTATTAAATAGTGAACTTATAATGCAATTTCATTCTCTGGTCCAATCATTCTTTTTTGTTTTTGTATTCCTGATTTATCCACTAGGGCAATCCGGTTGGTTTTTTTGCGCCAAGTTTTGGCATATCCACGATATTTCGATTCATCCTCTTCTTCGAATGGTTTTATAATTGGATGTTGAACCCATTCAATATAATGGGAGTTGTCACAGTATTAGGTGTGGCTCTACTATGCACAAAGTGGTTTCGGCTAACGTGATGGCTATGTTGTGTTTACTAGACATTAAGCAAAATAAAAGGAAATAAAACACTAATATGACCCACAAGTTAGTGGATGTACGTTAAAAAAGTTAAAATAAATATATGGGCCCACATGTAAGGAGTATTTCTTCCCACCATCTCCATAGAGATGGCAGTTGAGGTGGTGGGGAAGCAGGGGGTACGCGGGGAGAGGATGGTGGCGGGAAGGACTAGGCAATGGTGGTTGGGGAGACGAGTAGGGAAATAGCAAGGAGGCCGAGGCAAGGAGGTGGTGGAGGTTGGCAACCATGACGGGGACCAAGTGTATGGAGAGGGAGCGGCCAACGATGCAAAGAGGAAGGTGTAGGTACGGGCTAGCGAGTTCAAAGAGAAAGGCGATGGCGATGCAAATGAAGGCCTTGTCTGATCTGGCAACAAGGTCCTGTTGCCCATATCTAGGGGCCTACCGTCCTCTGTCACCACCGAGCTTGCTATCCTATCGAGTAGCGGTGACGACGGCTACTAGGCGACATGAGAGCAGCTCTCGAGCGCCCGATCTGAATAGTCTGTGGCTAGGCCTAGGGGTGGTGCAAGAATATCGTTTACCTCGTAGTTGTGCTAAGAATCGCATGAGCTGGAATATCAGTGTGGACCCCCGTTTTTGGAACGAGAATCATTCGTGTTCATAGTACCATTTCCCTGGATCGAGTAGTTTGATACCCACGAATACAGTACTGAATTATCAGGTGCAAAGTGCACGAATAGTCTTACACCAAAAGTATTACAATATTAGGCCCGAAGGCAATAACCAATACATATAGGACCTACCGGTCCAGATACATCCAAAAACAGAAATTAGATAAGATAGCAGACGGAAGGCAGCGACATGTCGATCGCCTACAGGCAATGACTGGGGACTAAGACCTATTGCGCTCCATTGTCTTCATTCATCCTGGTAGTATGCGTACGGGTCCTCCAGGTCTTCCATGCCTACATTTGTAGGTTTGTGCGTATAGCAAGGATGAGTACCCAACGTACTCAGCAAGCCAAGACAGAATGATGCATATGATAGGGCCATTCAAAGGGTGCCTGTGGTTTATTTGCACAAAGCCAATTTTCGTAAATCTTTTCACAAACCTAACATCTAGCCAGTCAAGTTTTAGTTTCAGAGTATATTAAATCGGTGACGGTTCTATCTGCCATCCATCGTGATACCAAGGATGGTTTCCCATCTTCGGATCGTCATGGTTTTCTGGGGAGTCTATCCCTTCTCGCAGGTCGAGAAGTTGAGTCCACCAGCTCACAAAATCATTATGCATACCAACCCATCATTTTAAAATTTATGAGTCTAGCCACGGGAGAAACTTGCCACGTCGCTCATTAACCGCGAGCACGGCTATTTGAATAGATTGATTTACTCACACTGCAGTGGATGTACACTTTACCCATACTCTGCAACTGCTCATTGAATGAGCCTTCATCCCTTCATATGGGATGGTCACGGCAAAGCCTTTCGATAACCTCACTTTGGCAGTACCCGCTCCATGAACTTAAGTCCTCATGCACTCTAGCCGTCATTTCCTAGCAGCGAGAGGAGTTCTGGCGTTCCCGGGGTAAGAGAGAAAACTCACTTAATCTTTAAGTCATTGTTAAGTTCAGTTTATTATTCACATAAAGGCCTTTTGTCTTATCCAATTACGGGCACTCTACCATTGGTAGGCCCAGGACACTCTACCTATCGGTAGGTCCTTAACTCAACACCTACACCTGAACCACTATGCAGGGATACTGCCTCTGCTCGGCTATCTACTCCGTTAGGTCTATACCCATTCGAGAAGTACGGTTGTACTGGCTCGTTCTAAGTTGTAAGTCCTATGGCTCGGTCCTTAATTGACCAGGGATGGTAGTAGCCTTTACCGGAATCCACCCAAATCCATCCATCCGCCCCAGACTAAAAACATTAGTTTTGTATTTTCATTTTTCCATCAAAACTATTTTAATCATGATCAAGGCAATGTGGCGCTCATGTCTCCACATGCCGTATCTCAACTACCTTTCCTAAGGTAGCTACCCAAGCATATAGCTCTTTGTAAAAGTATGAGTATGCAAGATTCTAGTATAAGCATGGCTAAGCATTTTACCGAAGATATCCTCCTGTTATATCACATCGAGGGTTACAAAGATTATATCTAAAGGTAAGAAATATCAAGGCAGGGTATATCAAGCTTAGGTATTTTGTGTATAGCATGCAAGTTTGAAGTTTAAATCAACATCATTTCGCAAAATAGGATCAAGGGGAGTGTTGACTTGGCTTGCTCATGACCTTGTTGGCTTGAGTCTTCGACGTTCTCAATGGTCCCCTTGGACTCTATCGTACGTGCGAGAAATCCAATTTGAATTCGATTAGAATTCAAATAAAATCCAATAAGATCCAATAAAAGCCAAATAAATCGCAAAAGCGGCTCCTAACACTAGGCTATGATTTTACGTAGATTTAGGTTTGAGTTTTGATAAAATCCGGGTTAGAATGAACGAGTTACAATGATTTGAAGTTTTGCGTTGAATCGATTTAATTAATCATGATGTGGCATTATTTCAAGTCAATATATTCAAAGCTTGAGAAATATTATGGGGGATGACTCAAAATATAATAATAAAATGGTTAACTTCTAATTTTTATCCAAATTTATTGGGTCGATAAGCCCTAGGGTAAAAATAATTGGATCCGAAAATAACTAATTAACCGTGAAGCTTAGACGCTATACTAAGCAATTTAGAATTTTAGGTTTAGAAAAATAATATCTGATGACAAGCTAAGTCGAAAAAGAAATTCCTAGATAATAAACTACACGACGGTTAAATATTTCCAAATTCATATTTTAATAGTCGGCCCCTAATCATTTTTGAAATACAAATTTGTTTCCGAGGGAAAAATATATATATTATGCCAAGAGATTTCCCCAAATATTTTCCAAAACTTTTTCCTAAAACTTTTTCTAATTTTTCTCTAAGTTTTTCCTATTTTTTCTTTTCTTTCCCTTTCTCTTTTCTTTTCTTTTTTTCATTTCTATTTTTTCCTTCCTTCTGTTCACTCTCTCTCCTCTACCCCCTCGCATCTACCCCTCTCCCTTCCTTCCTCCTTCAGCCGACCGGCGGCGAAGCGGCGGCGACGGCAAGGGCACGGCGGCGCGCGGAAAAAGGAGGGGCGGCGGCCAACCAGTGTGGCGGACGGCGGCGGCGATGCGGCGAACCCGGCATGGCGGCGGCTTGCGGTGAACTCAGGGCGGGGAAGAGAGGAAAATGGGAGAGGCGAGGGCGGTGGAGATGGGGAAAACGGGAGAGACTCATGCCCCTAGTTATAGTTCTCCGGCGAGAGAGAAGGAGAGGGGGGCTCGGGGCGGCTGGCAGCGCTGCGAGCCACGCGGCAGCGTGGGGCGACGGGGCTGGGTGCGGCAAGCACGGAGCGGGCGGCGACGTGCGCGCGGAGCACGAGGCGCAGCGCGACATGCGGAGGGCGGGCGGCGAGGTCGACGCGTGGCGGCGCTCGGGCGGGGCCGGGCGTGGGCACGATGCATGGGCGCGAGGGTCGGCGGGGTCCGGCGAGGCGCGTCGCGTGGGCGCAAGGGGCGGCGGGGTCCGGGCGCGGGCGCGGAGCGGCGGCGGCGTGCGCGCGGGCGCGAGCGCGGGCGCGGCCGGGGAGGGCGCGCGCGGCGCGGCGCGCAGCGTGACGCGGCGCGCGGGAGTGGGGTCCGGGCTCGGCACGGAGCGTGGGCGTGACGCGCGTCGCGTGCGGCCGGACGCGGTCGAACACGTGGCGACGGGTGAATAGTGCATTTTCACAATTTTCCCGAATTAATTTCCTATTTTCCTATTTCTTTTTCCTTTTACCTCTAAAATTTAAAATAAAATCTAGCACACCCAAAATTAAGTTGTAAAATATGTTTTCAAACTTTTCACCCACTTTTTGTTATTTTAAAAATATATTTTATACATTTAATTTAGTTATTTTTCTAAATTCAAGAAAATGTGACTTTGATTCAAAATAATCTTCTAGAATTCATATATATCCTTCAAAAATATTTTATCACCCATATTGCCTACTAGCTAATATTACTCCACCACAAAATAGGGTTTTGAACCAAAGTATATTTTTACAGTATATTTTTATAAATCCACAACCCTTTTCTATTTTATATTAAAATTTCCAAATTTTTCTTCCCTTTGGAATTTTCAAATCAGTTGGTTTTTCTCAAATTTCAAGATGAATCACTCTCTTTATAAATTTTATGCAATAAAGCTCGCAAATAAGAAGCAATAAATACGAAGAGATGCAATAAATCAAAAGTTATTGTAAGTTTCGATTTTTAATTCCTGATTTTAAATTCTTTAATTTTCAGAATGTTACAATGAGTTACCTCGTAGTCTCCTTCGAAACTCCAACAAGAAGATAGGTTAAACCATGTATGTATCATCCGTAGGCTCAATAATCATAATATTTTTATCAGATCTTACCCCGATCCTTGGTTATATAAATTTTCTTTTACAAGTAAGTAAAAATCACGACAAGTTTTATGCCATTGATGTGTCCTATGATGAAAATATAAATAATACCGTACAATATTGCTACATCGATAATTTCATATATTTGCGAAACCTATTTATAAGAGCATAAGAAATACCAACAGATTTCTTGTGGGAATAAGACGGATGCTATGGTGGACAAAAAAATAGGTGAAGGACGACCAAAACATTTTGTGTTATTTATCTTATATAACTATATATGTTGATCCTCGTTCATTGCACTTAATGCTATTTCTCCACTCTCTCATTAAGTCATATCACCTCAATTGTTTATAATTCTTTATAGCCCTTCAATGGTTAATCTATGGTCTAAATTCTCTCTCTTTCTTTTTTTCTCTAATGAAGCAACATACTTTTAGTTTTTGCCATTGGAAGATCCATCTATAAATTATAAAATGTTTATAGCTTTTCGATGATTGATTAAAGATGCAAATTGTAAGAAGTGCATGCCATGCCATGATTTGTTTTTAACATTATTTAATAACTTATTTCTATAATTTACATTAACATGTAAATTAATTAACAATTGAATTAAATCAAGGAAATAAAATTTCCTTTAATAAATCATGCATGGAGTATTTTTCCAAAACTTCCCATGCCCCAAATTACTCTCTGAAATTTTCTTAGACTTTTCACACTTCAACATGTAATTTTAATAAAACAAACTGTGATGAACAATTGGTATTTGAGATAATTGTTTTTTATATTTTAAGATTATTGTCGAAGTAGTATTGTAGTCGGTTGGATCAACGTTTGTGTATCGGTCAGACCGAGATTACAATGAATAATACTTTCACGTGATGAATAGGTGTATTGGGCCATGTGGACCGGTCAGACCGAGCTATGGTTGCTAGTCATACCGGCATGTGTTGCATGGTCAGATCAGCCAGCCGACTCTGTGTCGGTTTCGGTTTCAGGTTGTTTCTTTGGATACTCATGATTAATATATGTTTATGACTTCTAGATGGATACCATACGTATGTAATACTGTTGTGTGCTAATGTTGAGCCAAGTTGCAGAGAACTTATGCTCGGATATAATTTCTTGTTTGATTCATATGTAGGTGTGTCTTGATGCCTCGGGAGAGCATTGTCACTGATGGATCGGGAGTCAATTTGGGAGAAGATTACATCCGAACGATCAGGATATCATGTGGGATGCTTAGGCTAAAGAACAATGCACGTGCTTGATGAAGATTCTATATGGCATACTGTTAATGACCAAATTTGGTAAGCCAACCATCAGATTTGGAACTAGAGCCGAAGCGGATTTGGAGGAGATCGTGGTTCTCGAAGATAGAGTGCACATCGGCTGGGACCGAATCGGTTAAGGTGTTCGTTGCTTAAAACCGAGTTGGACAAGGATGGACAATGTAGCCGATTTCGATAAGGATAGTCGATGCAGCCGATCCCAGTAAAAGAGACATTGGAATCATCATCGGATTTGGTTGAAGCGCTTCATGAGGATTTTCATGCATCGATAAAGTCCAAAGAAGGCAATTGTATCTATTAATTAGGTTGTTTTAAATAATTTCCTTATAAATTGTAACCGGTAAAAGTCCACTAAGGAACTTATCCGTCATTGTAATTGTAATAGAGATAGAAATCGTGTCTGACAAGGACATATCATGTATCTGGGTATAAATATGACCCAAGACCTTATAATCAAACAGCTATCAATCAGTTCAATACAACTTCGGCGCATTGCCACCTTTTTCCTTTCAATTACTTCAACGAGTTCTTGCTTTCAAGTTGGGCTGCATCGGGTTCGATCTCCGACGAGAGGTAAAGCTTGTTATGGTGGCTTGCGCTCTCAGGATTAGTGCTTCCATATTTATGAGACTCTAATCATGTTTACGTAAATCATTGAGTTATCATATATGCTATATAATCTAGATCGATATTGCTGTCTAACCCTAATCGGCTAGCCTCTGTTACTAGACAACAACCGATAGGATTAGATGTCAACATCGACTTAGATTATATAGTGTATCCACCATGTCGAAAGGTTTTCATCGACTTATTTAGATCTTATGCTTCTTGTTAGGCTTAGTGTTGCATCAATTGAGTCTAACCTACTAAGCTTTATCTAGAATCATAATATCTATCATGTCTCATGATTGCTATTAGAGATAGTATCGGGGTTTCAACCGATCTTACCTGTTTTAGCTATCTTATTTCTTATATGTTTACTTGATATGCTAAATCTGCACTCTATACTAAGATCTCACTTTGATGAAATATATTAAGCTTGTTATCGATCTGTTAGGTTATCTTAACACTTGATTGGTTCTTGTTTAATATATTTAATCTATATTGATATCTTAGGCCCTGTTTCATTCAGCTTCTGCTTCTGTAGAAACAAGCTTCTGGCTTCTGGCTACTACTACCTCCAGAAGTTGGAACTACAAAAGCTGAGACTGTTTCACAACTTTCTTCAGGATTAGCTTTTAGACCAAACAGAGTTCAAAATATCCAAAAACGGAGTTCAAAATATCCGACGGGGAAAGCCAGACAAGCTGGTGCATTACAGTGACATGTTGATAATTTTTCTCCTCAGAAGCTAGAAAAGCTCACCCTGGTGAGCTTCTAGCTTCTAGCTTTTGTAGTTCAGAAAAGTCAAATGGCTTTTGAGAAGCTAAACATAGAAGCTAGCTGTTGCTTTCACTTTTTGTCTACTGTAGACTGAGAAGCCAGAAGCTAGTGTAAAGAAACAGGGCCTTAGTATAAAGTGGTATCAGAGTACTAGTCGGTGCACGTTAGGTTTATGACATCGACTATGCTATAAATACATATAATATCTATATTAAAGTACTTTTAGACACAAGTGATTTATACTGTCGTCTCAGTACGCTGCCGATCTATCCCAATCACTTGGTTTAAACGTATTTTGATGTCTAAATTATATATTATGGATATCTACATGTCGGAGTCGCCGGACCATCTCATTATATTTGCAAGATAAAGTGAAATGCTTCAAGTCATCAAACAAATGTAACGAGGCGTTCGACATCCCGAGAGAAGGATATGTGAGACATTGCTGGACCTTTAGCCTGCCAGTCAACTTCAGCCTGAGATGTGCCCGTCAAACCACTCAAAGGCGGCGACTAGATGTGTTACCCATTCAGGAGACTTAAAAAAAATGGTTAAAGACCCATTTAGGAGACTTAAAAAAATGGTTAAAGATCTACAACATCTCAAATATCCTAACTCATACTCATGTGAATGTAGTTCTCAGGATGTGCACTAGATTCACACTTTCATCTCAAGTATGGATGTACATAGCAAACACAATTAAGATGAAAGAAACTTAAAGTCTTATATCGTCATAATAATTACATAGGTCGACCGGCCTAATATATATATAATTCAGAGAACTGCGAAAGTTTAGCTACCCAACCACAAGCACACCGACTAGGGGTTTACCCCATTAAGTTCAATCCTAGAAGAAGCAGTCGATTGCCCACATCACTCAAAAGGCTAAGTCTAAGACCTGCAAGCAAAGTGAATATTCCAGTGGCAATAGTCAATACATTATTAGAAATAATGTACTAGCAAGCATCAAGACAAGCCTAACACACTACATGTATGACATATAATCAAGAAAGACATAATATGATTCATTTTAGCATAAAACAGTTCCAAATCAGTTTTGCTTTCAAATGAAATTTCATGAACCAAGTTCTAAGCACATGGGCATCAAAGTAGTCATTAATCATGTGTAAATATACACCTCATTGTCCTCCATGGCAGCAAGGAGAATCATTCTCAAATCTCAAATAATTTGAAGGTAAATTTCAGCATTTAGAGGAATAAACATAAGTCTATACTCAATACATATCCACACACCACTCATGACCGTGAGCACAACTAATCGATTAGTTTTTACTCTGCAGAGTTTATACACTTTACCCACATGATGTGAATCACTCACTTGAAATGAAGTGCTCTAGTTTTACAAGGTACACGTCGGTACCATCATACTCTACACATTGAGTAGAGACTAGAGGTCAAAGCCTTTACACTACTTAATCTCTAGCCTTGCACCAGCAAGATACGTGTTCTTCTTCCATCCTGAGCATACTAGAAAATATAACCCAGAACCGTTAAGTGGTGTGCCCACGCCTTAAACTTAACGCTGTGGTGACGGACGCGATAGGAACCCACCCACGTGGCATAATACCATTATACATTATATTGGACAGACTTAATCGCCTATATCTACCACATCAGTGGTAAATAGGAAGTTCCTCTGAGTTATCCGAACCCATACACTCCGGCCTACCAAAATGCAAGGTGCTAAGTATATTATTCGGCTTAAGTCATCCCATACTACCACATGTGGTTATACTGTATACGAAATGAACTGACATTGAATGAAGTCCTTAGGTCGGTTTGGGCATACTCTCCCCCTATCGGCATACGAATACATCAATCGCATGCCACTTGAGGCCCAAACCTAAAATCCATGTTTTTCACCATTTTATTTCTCAAAATCACAAGTATACAAATTCTGTCTAGATTATTTAAAAATAAATTTTAAGGTTTGTAATGAGTCCATAACGACGAGGAAAAACATTCTAAGCATGGCTAAACATTATAATGCCCTAGTGTTATCAAAGCTTATGATATAAAGTGATATAGTCATATTTTTCCTAAGGTTAAGAATGAAGATTATGGACATATGAGGGTCAATATGATAGTGCGAGTACTAGAAGTTTGTCTAATAAGTTTAACAAGATTTTAATTTGTAAATGTACAATCGACATGCAAGATTTGCAAACATTTTACATAACCTCCAAAACATTGGTTCAAAGTGATCAAATCTGTAAAAGGTCGGCACCTAAGTCACTTCTTCACCGCTTAAGCAATTATCTATAAAATTTACACGTTATACAATTAAACACCGAAATATAAAAAAAATCTAAAATGCTCTAAAATACATGATAAAATACATGATTTGTTTATGATGGGTAGGTTCTGACCTAAGATGAAATTAGATGAAAATTTTTTTAATTTATCTTATTCTATTTAGGAGTTATGAATTTATAAAGATCTACATGTCAGTATAATTAGGTCATGTTTTAAAATGTGCTTATAACTTGTGTTTTATTAACTCTCATTTCTCAGTGGTGAAGAAATAGGTTTGGTAAGACTAAACCATTTGGTTTTACAATTTTTAAAGGTACTAAGAATTTCTTATGCATTTTACTAGTTATAACGTTATGCATTTTACAAGTTATAACGTGTTCTAGGCCTATTGGGTTCAATGTGTACCGAGCTTAAAGATTATAGGTTCAGAACCCTTGTTCCCCTTTTACTTAAGTGAATAAAAAGATTAGGTTTGGTTAACCAAACTATTCTTAGTTTCTTAGTTTATAAGCTTAGGGTCTTTACTTTATAAACTTTATAAACTAGAATGCTCTAATCTAGATTAAAAATCCCCTTTTATTAACCTAGAGCTTATTTTCATAAACCAAGTGCATTAAATTCTTGGTGAATGAGAATGAACCTAACGCTTCCCTGGTCTAATAGGTTGTTTTAGTTAGGTGCACTTAGAACTAGGATATATTTTATACACCTACACATATATGTATACCTATAGTACGTAATCTTATTATGGTGAGTAGCACCTAATGTTAGCTATTTAAAGCTTATTTAACATTTTTAATATATAATTTGCCATATTTTATTTTATCTAATGAAATTCATTACTCGTTGATTTTATAAAAACTTAGTAAGTACATATTTTTATTTTATAACTTGAAGTACATACTTTGATGATTCTATAGAATTTAAGTCTACTCAAAAAGGAGTTAAGATGAAGTTTATACAAATCCTTAAAATTTAGCCTACCTATAATTCATCAAATTCATCATCTTCAAGGTAACTATATATTTTTTTTCTAAATAGAGTGTGTAAATTGGCGGATCCGTAGAATTTGTAGAATTTGAGTTTATCCAAAAATAAGTTAAATTGAATTTTCTATGTATTTTATAAGTTTGTGGTAGATGTGTGATTTAACTTAGAAAATTAGAAAATTTTTAGAGACAAAATTTGTACAGTCAAGTTTTATAATTCTATATTAGAGTTCATCATTTTGTGAGTTCACGAAAAAAAATTTATCCTAAAAGGAGTTAAAATGAATTTACTACGGAATTTATAAGTTAGCATCATTTAATCATTGTCCCTTTTGTTTACAAGATTGCAAACTAGAGATTTTTCAAAAAGAAGCTTAGACTTTCCTGAAATCAACCCGCCAGGGGCTGCTATATGAGAGTGGAATGTTTTGTGAATTGATCCCTAGAGTTTGTTCAAATTTTCAAAACGTGGTCCATGACTTGCAACAGCAACAGATCGGTTTTGGCTGGGGTTTTGCCGTGTTTTCCCGAGCTTGCCGGTGACGATTTGTCGCTCGGTTGGGGTCAAGGTCAAAAGAGAAAATGTAGTGCACGTTCTCGCAAATTCATTCCTCTACTTACCTCGGCTAGTGGAGGTCGGAGTAGTGTAGGCGACAGCTAGAAACAGCGGAAGGTCCCGGCTAGCTGCAGCCTTCAAGACGGTGGCCGATCTCCCTCCTCGGTGCGCCATCTTCCGGGATTTTTGAGGGAAAATGAAGAGGAGGCCGAGGCAAAGACGATGGCGCAGTGACTTGGCTTGGCATGGTCCGGATTGACGGCGACGGAGTTGATGTCTTGGCGGCGGTGCTCCGGAGCGCGCTCCAGGATGTCCGAGAGCGCGACAACGTTCCCGACGATTGGCTGCACAAAATGCTAAGGGGTCAAAAAGGAATTTCTTTGGCATTGTGAGGAGAGTATGGAACGAGAAAAAAGTAGAGGAGATGATGGCTCGACGATGATCTACGATGCTATCTTCTTTGCGGCCAGCAATGGAAATGGAGGCGAGGAGGGCAGCTAGAGCTATGTCTCTCGGTTCTCTCGGCACTGGAAGGGAGAATGGGGTTGGGCGATGCAAATGAGGGCGTTAGAGAGGTAGAATTTGGACTTTTGCTCGGTGGTGTCGATGGATGTGAGATGGAGCTCGGGCCGGCGTTCCGACACGTGTGAGGGCTCGTGGCAGCGTTCCAGGGGTGGAGGGTGAGCTGGCAGGTGCTGTGATACTTACAAGTGGGTCCCACGGCCTCTGGGTCCATATGGCAGTGAAAGAGAGGAGAAAACCACCTAGGAGATCAAGTCTAAAACCTTGGGCAGGTACTGTTTCGATATGAGGTAGTCTGAATTTTCAGAATTATTTCTCTCCCTAATATTTGTAGCTTGATGTGTGAACCTGATAAATTAATGAAAATTTTACTGAAGGTAGATAATTATACCTAGATTCTATTTTCTTTTGTTGCACACAAAAATCGTTTGTGATTTGTTCACAAAAATTAAATAAAGATGGGCTATTTAGAAATTAGTTTAAATTTTTAGAGAGCCTAAACAGAGGAGAAAAATTCTATAAAAATTATATTTATTCATGATAATTAACCTAGTATTTGAATAAATTATTTAATATATACACTTATGTGCATTTTATAAGTGCATTTTAATGAACTTTCAAATAAGTTGTCACTTTAGCCGATAAGGATATTAATTATCCTATTATTTGACGGTTTTTATCCATTTTGTTTGAGGCATCAAAATTAGTTATTAAATTTCATCAAAATTATACTGGGTTGAATTTAATGTTTTACATATACATGAATTTTTTTCATGATTTTACCTAGTATGAATTATTCTAGAAAATTAGGGTAACCTCCCTAGGTTTAGGTGTTCACTCTATGTGCATGCATCTTATTATAGTCATTGGGTTCATATTAAATTTTCTTTTGGGCTGATAAGGTGAACCTTGGATTAAAATTTTTATGTCCATTCATTGACACCCCAAAGTTGCCTGTAGTTTGTTTTGGCAAATTTTTAATCTTTTAGGTTGTTGCTTATGAGTCCTATTATGAAATGTGAGTTAAAAATCCAAATGCACAAAGGACTCATTTTCAAAACATGTTTTATGCATACGCATGCTCACATGTATAAATGTATTCACATTATAAGTTAGAAATGAAAAAGGTTTTCTTTTGTTCTTAAATTTTTGATCATGCATTAAGTTGAGGTACCTTCCCTAAGTTATAAGAGAAAATTTTTGGTTCAAAAAATTGAGAAACCTTATTTTCATTTGGTTCTGACAAAAATTCCTGACCCTGGATTGTGGTATGTCACACTACAGCCGATCTATTAGATCTAATTTCTCTTTGATGATTCAGTGCATATTGCATCGGCTCAACATTGAACGATACGTCATCGGCTATACCCGATCGGCTATCGTTCAGATATTTAACCATGTTTTCTTTCTTTAGTTTCTTGTTGGTTGCAGGATCAAACCAACTGACACGCCCTACGAACCTCAAAAGCAACATTTAGACCTGCACTAGAGTTAAGCAGATCTCTTAGGCTAGTGCGTGACATTTTTGCCATCAACATGCTTTTGGCACGCCTGGTGGGACACGACAAGACATCATGGTGGACATCAAGTCATCGGAAATTGACCCAGAGAACATCATCCCCGTTACCATGGACAAGTTGACGCCAGAACAAAAAGCTGAATTTGAAGAGATGATGAACAAACCGCAGAATCAGTTTTTGCACTCGTTTGTTCAAACTCGCTCAGGCACAGTTGTTCAATGGTACAAGGTAGTTTTGCTAGGCACTGATGAGCCCGAGTCAAGTTTTGGCAAGGAAAGCAAAACTCGGGATGTCAAGCAGGAAGAAGGCCCTACGGAGTTCAACAACCTACAAGATTGGATCGATTATGCCGTGCATCGTGCGTTGATCAACAAATCGGGAATCCTTGTCAACACCTTAAACAACATGATCAATTCTGTCGATAGTCGGATTGCTGAGCATCAAGCCAAGGGTTCGATATTTCTTCCTGAAGGTAATTTTCCACCATATAGGACTCTGGTTACTGAAAACAACAGACTGCTTCGTGTATGGTCCTAGAACAGTCGATAGTATCAACATCGGCTCCTGGGAAGCCGATTGTATCATCATCGACACAGAAGCAACTAGAGTTCAACCCTTTTCTATTGGTCAAACAACAACCTCAGCACATTGGATACAACATCCCTCTGGTTTCCCATGACCAAGTCGTGGCTATGTTCAGAACAAATCAATCGGCTGTTGAGCCAATTCCACGGGTACCGATAGGGCAACAGACACCAATCCTATAGCAGCGTCCGCCCATCGGTTCTCAGTTTGTTCATGATCAGCAAGCCCATGGGGTGCATCAGTCTCCCCAACATCACATGGGGGGCAATGCCAATTTCCAATATTAGCCTCATTCATCTCAGGTGCAGTATCGACAGGGGACACCACCTCAACCCCAGTACTTGCCTCAAGTCAATCAGTTTGAGCCGATACAACAGCAGTTTCTAGGGACACCTCAGTAGAAGCCTTGGGCTGATATGATTGACGATGGAATGAGGGAACAGATTGGCCTCAAGCCCAAGGATATTGGTAATTTGTATCGTCATCCGTATCAAGAATACTTCGAGAGGGTACCATTGCCAAGCCGATACAAGTTGCTAGATTTTTCATAATTCTCAGGGCAAGACAACGTGACAACTTATGAACATGTCAATCAATTCTTGGCTCAGTGTGATGAGGCATCGGCTACTGATGCTCTGAGGGTTAGATTATTCCCTCTATATTTATGTGGATCAGCTTTCAAATGGTTTTCATCCTTGCGAGACAATTCTATTCAAAGTTGGACCGATCTGGAGAAGCAGTTTCATAGGTACTTCTACAGTGGAATCCATGAGATGAAACTGTCCGATCTCACAGCTATCAGGCAGAAGCATGATTAATCCGTTCAAGACTACATTCAAAGGTTCAGATATATGAGGAAAAGATGCTACAGCCTGATTTTGTTAGATTCTCAGCTAGCCGATCTTGCTTTCCAAAGCTTGTTGACATAATTCAGGAAAAGATTTTTGGCTCAGGACTTTGAAAGCCTGGCTCACTTGGCTCAAAAGGTAATAACACATGAACAAAGATGTCAAGAAGCCAAGAAAGCCTTTAAAAAGGTTAGCCACATTGCATATGCCTCTGAATCCAAAGAAGATGAGGATGACTTCGAAGTAGCAGCAGCCGAATGGGCAAGAAACAAGAAGATGGTTACATGTCAGTGGGTGAAAAACTCTGCAAAGGAGAAAAAATACAACTTTGATATTACCAAGGCTGACAAAATCTTTGATCTGCTACTTCGGGAGAAGCAAATTCAACTTCCTGCTAGCCATGTGATTCCATTGGCTGAGGAGTTGAGAAAGAGAAAATATTGCAAATGACACAACACTGGATCTCACAGCACCAATGACTATAAAGTCTTCTAGCAGCAGATCCAATCGGCTATTGAAGCAGGGAAGATTAAATTTGAAGACTCAAAAAAGCCGATTAATTCTTTTCCTGTCAACATGGTTCACACAAGTGGGAGAGGAGCCGATAGAAAATATTATCGGTCCACACAGCTCAATTCTGCTAGAATAATCAACAAATACCAGAGGAAGCATGACAGGTAGGAGGAGGAGTACTATGAGAAGGACAACAGTTTTGATCCTCATTGGAGCTACGAATTTTTCAGGTTCTGCTGGAATGAAGGGATCAGACTGTCGTCGGTAGAAGAATGTTCAGCATGCAGATATGATGAGGATTATGCTGGAAGTTCAAGCCGATATGGTCCTAAGGGAAATCAGCTACAACAAAGGAAACTCCCTGTTCATCAAAAATTGGGTCTAATTCTCAGGATTTTTCACAAGAGGATTTTGATGAGGATGAAGATGAGACCATGAACCCTCAATGGTGTCCTTCTGGCATCTTCACTAAGAACCAAAAGAGGAGAGTTCAAAGGATGAGGAGCAGGGAACATTTTCAGGAAGTACAAGCGAAGATCAATCATCGGCTGAAGAAGAAAAAGCAAGGACACTCAAAGAAAGAGTGGCGTGTTAAGAGCAAGGTGCTTTTAGTCGATGAGGTCAAAGCCGACAAAGCAAAGAGGTTGGCTAAGGGAAAGGTTGTTGCTTCTGCATCGGTTAACATGGTATTTGTATTACCAGCAGAATATGAGGCTAGCCAAGCCGATGCAGATCTTGTGGAAGAATCCTTAGCTAAGTTGGTTTTGTCCCCAAAACAAGCTATCTTTGAGAACCCGAAAGAGACAGGGCATCGACACCTCAAGCCACTGTACGTCAAGGGGTTTGTCAATGGCAAGCCGATGTCCGAAATGTTGGTTGATGATGGGGCTGCCGTGAATCTAATGCCATATGCTACATTCAAGAAGTTGGGCAGGAGTTCAGATGATCTCATCAAGACCAACATGGTTCTCAAAGACTTTGGTGGCAATCCATCAGAAACCAAAGGAGTTTTAAATGTGGAGTTGATAATCAGCAGCAAGACTATTTCTACCACATTTTTTGTCATCGATGGGAAGGGATATATATAGCCTGTTGCTTGGAAGGAATTGTATTCATGCGAATTGTTGTATTCCTTCGACCATGCATCAGAGTCTAATCCAATGGCAAGGTGACAAGGTTGAAATTGTGCCAGCTGACAGGTCAGTCAATATTGCCAACGCCAATTTAACTCTTTGGGAGATGGATGGAATTAATTGTTTGTTTGAAAAAATTTGGCAAGGAGATTATCTAAAAGTGTTCGATTGTGACATACCACCAATTGGAGACGAAGAGCCCCGATTATTGCTTTGAGGGCGTCGTAGAGTGTTCAAGTTTCTACACCAAGGACACTGTAGATGATCTCGATGGCAAATCGGGACAAGGTTTCATTTCGGCCGATGATTTGGAACAAGTGGATACAGGTCCAGGAGATAGGCCTAGGCCGACATTTATTACTAAAAATTTGTCTTCTCATTTCAGAACCAAGCTAATAGAACCTTTGAAAGAATATAAAGATTGTTAAGCTTGGGAATATTTTGAGATGCCAAGACTTAGCCTATCGATTGTAGAATATCGGCTTCCTATCAAACCAGCATTGGGCTGTATAAACAACCACCTCAAAGATTCAAAGCCGATATGTATGACGTTATCAAAGCTGAAATCACTTGATTGTATAATGCTGGTTTTATTTGGCCATGCCGATATGCTGAGTGGGTTTCCAATATAGTTCTAATTATCAAGAAGAACGGTAAACTTAGGGTGTGCATTGATTTTCGAGATCTGAACAAAGCTACCTCTAAGGATGAATACCCAATGTCAATTGTCGATTTATTGGTTGATGCTGCTTCAGGGCATAAGATTATAAGTTTTATGGATGACAATGCTGGATACAATCAAATTCTTATAGCAGAGGAGGACATTCATAAGACTACTTTTAGATGTCCTGGTGCAATCGGCTTGTATGAGTGGGTGGTAATGACCTTCGGCTTGAAGAACGCTGGAGCTACATATCAAAGAGCCATGAATTACATATTCCATGATCTAATTAGCTTGTTGGTTGAAATCTACATTGATGATGTGGTAGTGAAATCGAAGGAGATCGAAGATCATATAGCCGATTTGAGGAAAGTTTTGGAGAGAACAAGGAAATATGGCTTGAAGATAATCCCACAAAGTGTGCTTTTGGCATATCGGCTGGACAATTTTTGGGCTTTCTTGTTCATGAAAGGGGGATTGAAGTAACATAGAGGAGTATCAATGCAATCAAGAATATTCAACCTCCGCAAGACAAGAAGCAGTTGCAATCTCTGGTCGACAAGATGGAGCCTTTTACACCTTTGCTCAGATTGAAAGCTGATCAAGAGTTTACTTGGGGGGCAGAGCAACAAAATGCCTTGGATAATATCGAGGAATACTTGAGTTCCCCTCCAGTTCTGATTCCTCCACAAAAAGGAGTGCCTTTCAAGTTGTACTTGTCAGCCGATGAGAAGTTAATCGGCTCGGTCTTGATCCAAGAATTCGAGGGCAAAGAAAGAGCAATCTTTTATTTAAGCAGAAGGCTTCTAGATGCAGAGACAAGGTATTCTCCGGTGAAAAAATTGTGCTTGTGTCTATATTTCTATTGCACAAAGTTGAGGCATTATCTGTTATCCAATGAGTGCACCATAGTCTGCAAAGCCAATGTCGTTAAGTAGATGCTATCGGCTCCGGTATTGAAAGGCAGAGTTGGAAAGTGGATTTATGCCTTAACGGAATTCGATCTCAGGTATGAATCGCCCAAAGCAGTCAAGGGGCAAGCCATAGCCGATTTTATTGTCGAACATTATGACGACTCAATCGGCTCGGTCGACATAGTACCTTGGACATTGTTTTTTGATGGATCGGTTTGTAATCATGGTTGTGGTATCGGCTTGGTGATAATATCACCCAGGGGGCAAGTTTTGAATTTGCCTATACTATTAAGCCTTATGCCACCAATAATCAAGCTGAGTATGAGGCAGTCCTCAAGGGGTTGCAATTATTAAAGGAAGTTGAAGCCGATGCCATTGAAATCATGGGTGATTCCTTATTGGTCATCAACCAGCTAGCTGGGGAATATGAGTGCAAGAATGACGCATTGATGATCTACTATGAGAAGTGTCGAGAGTTGATGGACAGTTTTCGGCTTGTGACTTTGAAGCATATTCCTCGAGAGCAAAATATTGAAGCTAATAATTTGGCGCAGGGGCAACGGGATGCAAGCCAATGATGAAAGATGTTGAGGTAGAAATCGCTACAATCGCGGCCGATGATTGGAGGTATGATGTTTTCAATTATCTGAAGAATCCTTCTCAATCAGCTTCGAGAAAAATTGCGTTACAAAGCTATGAGATATGTTTTGCTAGATGACGATCTATATTATCAAACGATTGATGGAGTATTGCTAAGATGTTTGAGTGTCGATCAAGCAAAGGTTGTGATGGGTGAGGTACATGAAGGTATATGCGGTACTTATCAATTGGTTCACAAAATGAAGTGGTTGCTTCGACGAGCTGGATATTTTTGGCCGACGATGTTGGAAGATTGCTTCAGGTATTATAATGGTTGTCAAGATTGCAAGAAGTTTGGAGCAATTCAACGAGCACCAGCATCGGCTATGAACCCTATAATCAAGCCATGGTCGTTCAGGGGATGGGAAATTTATATGATCGGCCAGATCAATCCACCTTCGAGTAAAGGACATAAGTTTATATTAGTAGCAAATGATTATTTCACGAAGTGGGTGGAGGCAATACCATTGAAGAAGGTTGATTCTGGGGATGCAATTCAGTTCGTTAAAGAGCACATTATATACCGATTTGGTGTTCCTCAGACTATCACAACCGATCAGGAATCTATCTTTGTATCCGATGAGTTTGTCCAATTTACAGAAAGCATGGGGATTAAGTTATTGAATTCTTCATCATATTATGCACAAACTAATGGACAGGCAGAAGCATCCAACAAGAGTTTGATCAAGTTGATCAAGAGAAAGATCTTTGAGTTTCCAAAGCAATGGCATAGCCGATTGGCTGAAGCATTATGGTCTTATCGCATGGCTTGTCATGGATTAATCCAAGTGTCTCCCTACAAGATAGTTTATGGGCATGAAGCTGTGTTGCCATGGGAAAGTGTCATCGGCTCAAGGAGGATTGATTTACAAGATGAATTGATAGCTGATGACTATCATAATCTCATGGTAGATGAATCGGAAGAGTTGGTTCAATTTAGGATGTTTGCTTTGGAAAAAGTGACAAGGGATAAGGAGAAAGTTGCTCGTCATTACAATAAGAAAGTTGTGCCAAAATCTTTTTCAGAAGGCAAGTTGGTTTGGAAGTTGATTCTGCCGATTGGGACTTGTGATAATAAATTCGGCAAGTGGTCACCAAATTGGGAAGGGCCTTTTCGAATCTACAAGTATATTTCTAAGGGAGCTTACATGTTGCAAGGGCTTGAAGGAGAAGTTTTTGGAAGGGCTCTCAATGGGAAATACTTGAAAAAATATTATCCAAGTGCTTGGATCAATTCATGATTCGGTTGTGGTTTGCCGATACATAATAGCCGATGTGTTAACATCGCCTTTAGATGGCCGATATAAGTTGTATCGCTCTTAGTCTTTTTGATTTATCATAATCGTTTGTGTTCTGCCGATGTGTGATGGCCGATATACGTTATACTGTCCTTAGTCTTTTTAACTTATCATAATCGATTGAGTTCTGCCGATGTGTGATGGCCCATTTTTGCGATATCGCCATTAGTCAAGCCATAATTTTATCAATGTTTGACATTGTAAAATTAGGGGGGCATACATATATGCATACAAAAATATGTGGACTTCAAAAATTTCAACGCAAGATATATTACAAGAGTCATCACAAAAGTTCACAAGGATTTACAAGAATCGGCATGAAAGTTCACAAGTTTCAAACGTTAAGCTCCTATTACAATCGGCTTATCTAGACACCAGCTTGTTGATAGCCGATATTGCCCTTTGCCTAATTTGTTCTATGTCTTCGATGGCTTGGGCGTCAGTTGCATCAGTTCCAGGGATCACTTTCAGAGACTTCGTAAGATCTGACAAATGCTTGACAACAGTCTTCAATTTGAATTTTCGTTCTTGAATTGCCTTGGGAAGATCGGCAAGTTTCTGCTCCTCGATGCCAACTTGGCGTTGCACTTCTCAAGCTCAGCTAGTACCTCCTTTTTGCGATTTTGCAGTCGATCAATGGTTGTCCGAATTGAACTTGGCCCTGCAGTCATCTCATCTAGCTTGGTTTTTTCTGCGGTAATTGATTGCCGATTAGCTTCGATGGTGGCTTCAAGAGCCTTTCTCTCTCGCCGATTGGCAATCCTTTGTTGTGCCCTTTCCAGCTTATATCGGTGTTGTTCAAGGTATGCTGCTTGAGAGATGATGTCGGCAAGGTTATCTTTGATTTGATCTTGTATCTCTTCGAATCTAGCTTTGATCGGCCCACAGTTGACGACTAAGTAGTCCAAGGAGCTCTCTAGCCGACGAGCAATATCCAATAGCTTGACTTTCTAATCATCGGCAATGGGAGCCAGGGCCTTGCTTGTGGTCTCTTCCTCTTCATCCATAAACTGTCTTATATCAAAGGAGAACATATCGGCCAAGACCTGAAAAGAGAATGATGAAATTGTTAAGTATTGAAAAAACTCATAACAACCGATATGGCGTATTAAAAATACTTACAGGGATGATAGGAACCAATTCTTTTTCTGCTTCCACGTGATGGCTGCCCCTAGCCGATGGAGTGTGTTCACTTGATTCGTGCTAGGTAGGTGCTGCAGAGCGAGGCGGCTTCACAAAAAGAAAGGACAAGTTTGATTCAGAATTGGTTGATTAAAAAGCCAAGGAAGGGATTGAGTTTAAAGTTACCGATGGAGGTGGAGCCGATTTCTTTTTGGTGGCCAATTTCTTTTTCTGCATAGTAAAGGAGTTTATTCAAGAATTGAAATGTGAAGATTTAAAGGAAATAAACTCCAGAAAAGTACATACCGGCTAAGGACGAGGTTGGCGTCTTGGAGGAGTTGAAGTTTTTTGAGGAGTTGGGTCATCGACTGGCGACGTCGGCATGGTTCTTCTTGGTTCACTTTTCTCAACAGCAGGTCGTTGCTTGGCTTCCTCTATTTCTTCTTGGTTCAAGAACTCCTCCACGTCCGGGTTTAAGGACGCGATCATCGCTGCGGTTGTCTTTTGTTTTTTAAGAGCTTTTTTAAGAGCTTTCTTCTTTGCGGTAGATGGATCGGCAACCGATGGCTTGGTCCTTTTCCTTTTTCCAGCTTCAAAGGGGATCGGTTGGCGGGTTTGACCGTAAAGCCAAGACGTCATCTTGGGGGCACCGTAGCTGATCCTTGAAGGAGCTAGGCCGCAACCATTGGGGAGAATGCCAACAACATAATAGATAGTTGCCCCAGTGTTGCTGGTATGAGGAGGAAAGGAGTCGGTAGTCTGCAAGCAAAGAGAAGGATGTAGTCAGATTTTGAAAGATGTTAAGCCAATAAGGAAGAATTTGACAAAAGAAGAAGTGCTTACTTGTGGAACCAACTCTGGGTACATGGTGGTCAAGTACATCGAAGCCGATTGGTGAAAAAGGTGTTTCTTTCATTCAATCCACCATCGGTCGAAGGCTGCACTCCTCATTACGGCCAGTTCAATATTGTCAATGTTGCCGAGGGGAGGCCCTAGGATATTGAGCAATCTGTCCATCATAAGGCCCAAAGAGATCTCTCCCCTAGTTTGGATCTTGTCGGCAAAGTACAAGCCGATCGGCAGCTGGCCCATCCCTAACTATCTGGCAGCACTCATCGGATGATGAACTCGTATGAAACTTGGATGTTTCTTCCCTGGTAGATGCCGACTAGGAGGATACAAGGAGAGATGGCAGTTGTGAAGACTTTCGTGGACTTGTCAAACTTCTTAGAGTTTATCTCATCAAATCTGAAGTCACTGGGAAGCTCAAAATCTTCAAAATTTGCATAGGCAAACCAGATTCTTGTGTTCCTTGGAAACCCATCATAGAAGTTGCCGAACCAATCTCTGAAGAGGTCAGCCGATAGCTTCGATCCAGTATATGAGGATGCTGCCTCTCCAAAGGACATGCATCGGTGAGTGGTCACTTCGTTGCCATCTTCATCTGTCGTCGGCTGCACTCTTGGGAATTTGGCTTCTACTAATGCTGGCCTCTTAGCAACCTTATGTGTATGCAAGTTGAGCCAAATTTGCAATAACCACCATGGGCCACCGGTGTTGATAGCAGAGTTTGTAGCGATCTTAGCCGATGCAGAGTTTAGGGGCTGGTAGAGATACCCTAGCAAGTATTTGCCCAAAGGAATTTGTTTCCTCTCTACCAAGGCTTCGGCTACATGCTGCCAGTTAGTGGTGGGGCCACAGCTCGGACCACAAAACAGAAATTTTTTCAACCACATCAAGAGGAAGGTTGCGTGCTCCCTAGGGCCTACTGGGCCAGTTCCCATGTTTTGGGTGATGAATCCATTCCATCCGCCAATAGCCCGGGTTTTGAAAGAGAATTGGCCCTTGGTGTTTAGGCTGACCGGGTTGGCCGACGAGGTGATGTCCAGACCGGTGATCATAACTATGTCCAAGAGAGTGGGCATCATCGGCCCCTGGTTGAACAAGAAAGCGTTCAAAGTGTTGGACCAGAAGTAGGTAGCAGCCGACAGAATAGGCTCGTCTTTGGTCATATCGGCTATGGTTAGGGCTAGGCACTGCACTATACCAAGTTCTTCCCAGTGGCTCTGCTGGCTAGCCGATACTCTGTTGTACCACTCTGGCCAAGTTTTGTCAGTGGATGGCCACGACTTGAAAGTTCCAGCCCAATGCGTCAAAGTAGGGTTTGTTGATCTAAAAGGAACCCTATTAGTCTCGGCATTTATGAACTCGGTTGGGTCTGTATTGCCGATTGGCCCTAAGAAGAATCGGTTGGGATGAACGAGATTAGGGATTGCAATTTGGTTTGAGAGATGCTACAATGAAAAAAAAGGGAAAATCACGAAAAAGCAAAGACAAATTGCAACAAGGAAAGGAGTTATAGCTGATGGGGCTTACCTCATGGAATTCAGCCGACGGCGCACCAAAAGGAGTAGTTGAGGTCGACATCGCCTGGGATGAAGCTGTCACCGCGAGGGGGTTGCTTGCATGATCGCCGAGGGCTCCGAGGAGGTCGCCGGTGAAGATTGGGGATGTTTGTGGCTAGAGCGGTGGAAGCGCAAGTGACAGCGTGAAAAGCTTTGAGGCAGTGGTTTTTATTTAAAGAGGTGCGGTAATGGCCGAAACGGAAAAGTCCTAGATTTTCTCGGGGATAAGATCAAGCAAACCCACAATATTATAACTATAACAGACTTGGGGGCATCTGTTAATGACCAAATTTGGTAAGCCAACCATCGGATTTGGAACTAGAGCCGAAGCGCATTTGGAAGAGATCATGGTTCTCGAAGACAGAGTGCGCATCGGCTGGGACCAAATCGGTTAAGGTGTTCATCGGCTAAAACCGAGTCGGACAAGGATGGACAATGTAGCCGATTCCGATAAGGATAGCCGATGCAGCCGATCCCGGTAAAAGGGACATTGGAATCATCATCGGATCTGGTTGAAGCGCTTCATGAGGATTGCCATGCATGGATAGAGTCCAAAGAAGGCAATTGTATCTATTAATTAGGTTGTTTAAATAATTTCCTTATAAATTGTAACCGGTAAAAGTCTACCTAAGGGACTTATCCATAATTTGAATTGTAATAGAGATAAGAATCGTGTCCGACAAGGACATATCATATATCTGGTTATAAATATGACCCAAGACCTTGTAATCAAACAGCTACCAATCAGTTCAATAAAACTTCAGCGCATCGCCATCTTTTTCCTTTACATTAGTTCGACGAGTTCTTGCTTTCGAGTTGGGCTGCATCGGGTTCGATCTCCGACGAGAGGTAAAGCTTGTTATGGTGGCTTGCACTCTCGGGATTAGTGCTTCCATCTTTATGACACTCTAATCCTGTTTACGTAAATTATCGAGTTATCATATATGCTATATAATCTAGATTGATATTGCTGTCTAACCCTAATTGGCTAGCCTATGTTACTAGACAACAGCTGATAGGGTTACATGTCAACGTTGACTTAGATTACATAGTGTATCTACCATCTCGAAAGGTTTTCATCGACTTATTTAGATCTTATGCTTCCTGTTAGGCTTAGTGTTGCATCGGTTGAGTCTGACCTACTAAGCTTTATCTAGAATCATAATATTTATCATGTCTCATGATTGCTATTAGAGATAGTATCGGGTTTCAGCCGATCTTACCTGTTTTAGCTATCTTGTTTCTTATATGTTTACTTGAAATGCTAAATCTGTCCTCTATACTAAGATCTCACTGTGATGAAATATATTAAGCTTGTTATCGATCTGTTAGGTTATCTTAACACTTGATTGGTTCCTGTTTAATGTATTTAATATGTATTGGATATCTTAGTATAAAGTGGTATCGGAGTACTAGCCGATTCACGTTAGGTTTATGATATCGACTATGCTATAAATACATATAATATCCGTATTAAAGTAAATTTAGACATAAGTGATTTATACTGTCTCGGCACGCTACCGATTTATCCCAATCACTTGGTTTAAATTAATTTTGATGCCTAGATTATATATTATGAATATTTACAGCCGATCAATTAGATCTAATTTCCCTTTGCCGATTGAGTGCATATTGCATCGACTCAACATTGGACGATATGTCATCGGCTATACCCGATCGGCTATCATTCAGAGATTTAACATTGTTTTCTTTCTTTAGTTTCTTGTTGGTTGCAGGATCAAATCAACTGGCACGCCCTACAAAGCTCAAAAGCAAGATTTGGACCTGCACTAGAGTTAAGTAGATCTCTCAGGCCAGTGCGTGACATTTTTACCGTCAACACATACGATGGAGATATTGTGTGCGTATGGGATGCGGAGTCAAATTTGGAAGGAGTCCAAATTTGGTATGATTAGAGTTTGTAAAGTTTGTTTCTTTCATGGGTAGGTTTCCATGATTAGAGTTTATAAAGTTTATTTCTTTCATGGGTAGGTTTCCTAGGAGATTAGGACTTCTTGTACAAGTTGGGTTCATGGCTTTAGGTTGCCTACCTATGGGTATAAATGGAAGAGGGGTTGAGGCCTCTTATTATTCATTTTGTGAGAGTTGAGTTGAGAGAAAAAACAGCGTTTCGAGTTTAGTCGAGATTTTTGAGAGGAGTGCGGTTGTTGCACTTTTTAAATACGAATAGAAGGAATAAAGTCCAATCTACTTTTGAGAGATCTTCGATTTATGTTTGCTAAAGTTCAGTGGTCGAACTGGCGGGACACCAGCAACATTGCATCGATCAGACTGGCGGCTCCAAGGCAGTCATACTAGCGACGACGGTGGCAGCAGGAGACAATGACGCATCAGGGTAGTCAGGCGGAGATACAATACTAGTCAGATGGGAGGACTTTGGGCGGTCAGACTGGCGCATGTACTTCGGTCAGACCGATCACCATCGATTTGAGGGTAACTTTTATATTATGCTAAAAGTTTGGTTTTGGTGATACAACCCTCCCGTGGTTGGCTCGGTTCTTGTTGTTCGGTCCTACAAGTTATATCAGAGCCTTGTTTTTCTTCTTTGGATCTTTCTCGATCTTGAGTTTGTTTTGCCATGGCTAATAAATTTACAACTAAGCCATATGTTTTTTGTGGACTTGATTTTCCGTATTGTTGCAAAAAGATAAAAGCTTTTATGATGGCATAAGATTATGATATTTGGCTAAAGGTTGCTGATCCTTATGAGATTCCTGCTCAGATCAATACTGCGGCTTCGAAAACTGAATTTGAAAATAATCGACAAGCTCACAACTTTTTACTTAATGGTATTTCTCGTTCAGATTTTGATCGTGTTTCGCATCTTGAAACTGCTAATGAGATTTGAATGCCTTAAACAATTTTCATCAAGGTACTTCTGACATCAAGGAACTTCGTAGAGATGTCTTAAAAAGGATTACATGAAATTTGAGATGAAATCTGGAGAGGCTTTTGAGGATTATCTTGTGTGTTTTAACAAAGTTTTGAGCAATCTTATATTTGTTGATTCATCTTTTGATACCAGTTACTCTAAATCTGAGATTTCTTGACACTTCTTGAATGGACTTGATATGTCAATTTGGGAAATGAAAGTTACTTCTATTCAAGAGTTTGTTAATATGTCTATTTTGACTTTGGATTCACTTTACACTAAACTCAAAACTCATGAGATGAATATTCTTTCTTGTAAAGTTGATTCTAAATCTAGTGCTTTGGTTTTTTCTTCTCCTTCTCTTGATGATGGCTCTTCAACATCGACTCATAATGCTTTATCTACTGTTAATCATGTCATGTCCCATGATCAACTCTAACAATTCAAGGAGGAGGACTTGGTTTTGGCTATTAACAAGTTTTCTCAAGCTATGAACAATGTCAGGTTTAGAAAAAGATGAGGTCAAGTTCGTTGCTTTGAGTGTAGAGAGCTAGATCACATCCGCTTGCACTGCCCCAAGCTTGGAAGAGCCAAGAAGGATGACAATGGAGATAAGCTCAAGGAGGATAAGTCGAGAAGCACGTTCAGAGGAAGGAAATCAAAGGAATCTCTCAATAAGATGTTGAATTAAGTGTATGCAACTTTTGAGCCTTCAAGCGATGTTGATCTTGAGACTGTTGGAGATGACGAGAAGGGAAAGAATATCTCCGATGTATGCTTCATGGCTCGTGGAGAATCAAAATCAGATTGTGAAGATAATGAGGCTTTGGTGGCAAGGAAGGGGAATGTGTGGATCGTGGATTCTCGGTTGTTCGTGGCACATGACCGGTGATAAAAGTTGATTCTCCTCTCTCAAACAGGAATCCAGGACAGAATCTATTAACTTTGGAGATGCTTTTACAAGTGTCATTCTTGCTACGGGATTTGTCAAGGTAAGTGACAAGTTTGTTTTCAAAGACGTAGCTTTGGTTGAGGAGTTGAAGTATAATTTGCTTTCAGTTTCTTAAATTGTTGATGAAAAGTTCACTTTAAGAGAACTGGGAGTAAAAATTTTTATTTTTCTGGGGATTCTGTGTTGGGTATTTCACTCTATGGAAGGGCTTTTAAAGCTGATTTTGAAAATCCTGTTTTATTTGAGGTCTGCTAAGTTTTCTAGAGATTTAGTGTTTTGGCATCGTAGACTTGGACATATTGGTTCTGATCATCTCACTAAACTAGGCTTAGTGGTTTGGATCTTGTTCATGGTTTGCCTAAACTCAAGAAAGATCTTGACTTGGTTTGTTCACCATATCGTCATGCTAAGATGGTTGCTTCTTCACATGCTCCTATTCTTTCTGTGATGACGGATGCACCAGGACAACTTTTACATATGGACACTGTTGTCACGCCCCGATTTTCGTTTGGGATTAAGAATAATTTAATAATGCATTTCTAGAAATTATACTAAAAGTTAAAATAAAAATCAAGTATGACTAGTGAGGATATCGAAAATCTTTTAAAAATCATGGTTGGAAATATTTTTGTAATATTCTCCATGCCCTAAGGTATTCTCTGAAATTTGCAGTGAATTTTTGGAGCTCCAGAAATAATTTTAATAATACAAAGTTTATTTAATCAATTAATTAAATGAAAAACAAATTTAAAATCACTTCCTAGTTCCTAGGTCGTTTTCGGCCCATCCTCCTCAGAAGTCTACTTAGCCTTCCTCCTTTTTCCTCTCTCCCAGGCCTAGCTTGCCGCTCGGCCAGCTTGGCCCCTTCTTTCACAAAGTCCACTTCACGTACCTCCACTCCTTCCTCATTCCTGGGCTGCCGACCCATTTGCCTCCTTCCCTTCGTGAAGTCTATTTTGTGTCCCTCCTTCATCCTATCCCGTCGATCGGTAGGGCCCACCTATCAGCTCCATCCCCTTCCTTTGGCCAGAGAAACCGGCTTTGCCACGCCCAAGCCGCCTTCCCCGCGCGCCACCCCACTCCCGTGCTTGAGTCTGACTGTGGAGGTCGAGTCTTCGCCCACGCCCACGCTCGCCGTTTCCCCCACTCCCCAGAAAACCCGTGCCTAATCGCCACCACCTCCCCACATCGGTGCCCTCTCTATTGCCGCCGCCTTTCGCTTTTCCATGCCATGATCTTCCTTCCCCGTGGATATAAAGCTCCTCCCGGGCCACCCCTCTCTCACTTCCCCCGTTTCCCGAGCCCTCGTCGCTAAAGATCGAGCTCCCCTCGCTGCTCTCGGCTTTCATCGCTCACCGTCGTTCCCTGGCCGTGCGCCGTGTGGACCACCTTTTTTATAACAAGAATCACTCGTGTTCATGGTACCATTTCCCTAGACCGAGTAGTCTAGTACCCACGATTGCATTACTGAATCATGAAGCGTGCAAATACACCAATCGACTTACGCGATATATTACAATATAGCGCCCGAAGGCATTGTCTAGAACATAGGACCAAATGGTCCGGAATACAACCAAAAGCAGGACATAGATAAGGCAGCGGAGATAAGGCAGCGACACGCCATTGCCATAGGCAACGACCGAAGCTAAGACCTACTGAGCGCCATCGTCTTCCATACCCTCCTCGTAGTACTCGTACAGGTCTTCAGGGTCTTCATCGCCCATCTCTGAATGTTTTACGTAAACCAAGGGTGAGTACCAACCATACTCAGCAAGCCACCACAACAACGATGCATATGATAGGGGATAATCAAGGAACGACTGTGGTTTTTTTGCATAAAGCTAGTTTTGCAATTCTTTTCACAAACCTATGACCTAAGACTGGTCAAGTTTTATTTCCATAGTTTGTTTAATCAGGGA
Source organism: Oryza australiensis (assembly GCA_019925245.2). NCBI lineage: Eukaryota > Viridiplantae > Streptophyta > Magnoliopsida > Poales > Poaceae > Oryza > Oryza australiensis. The sequence continues at coordinate 154,678 of JAIFGZ020000194.1, forward strand.
CAGTTCTGTCCACCATCCATTGTGATCCCAAGGATAGCTTCCCGCCAATGGATTGTCATGATTTTCTGGGGTCTACCACTTCACGCTTCCCGAGAAGTTCAGCCACCATCACATAAAATCATTATGCATGCCAATCCTAGCATTTTAAAATTTAGAGTCTAGTCAAGCGAAAAAACTTGTCCCGACGCTCCGTATCCGCGAGCACGGCTATTCGAATAGATTGTTTTACTCACACTGCAGTGGATGTATACTTTACCCGTACTCCGTGACTTGCCCAACACATGAGCCGAAGTCCCAACGAATGAGACGCGTCATGACAAAGCCTTTCAATAACCATACGTCGGCAGTACCCGCTCCATGAACTTGAGCCTTCCTGTAGTCTAGCCGTACACGGGTTCTAGCAGTGAGAGGAGTTCTAGCGCTCCCGCGAAGGGAAAACTCACACATTCTTTAAGTTGTAATTAAGTCTAGTTTCAGTTCCAGTTTGGTTACCCATCGATGGTTATCCACCTATAGGCTTCCTGTCCTGTAGGCTTCTCGCCTATTCACACACCAAAGTGAACCACTATGTAGGGTACTGCCTCCGTTCGACTATTTACTCCGCTAGGTCTATACCCATTGAGAAGTATGGCTGTACTAGCTCGTTTCATGTTTATCTCATGGCTCGGCCCTTAGTTGACCAGGGATGTCACTTTCCTTAACCAGATTCATCCCAAATCATCCAGCCGCCCCAGTTTGAAACATTTGTTTGGTGTTTAGTTTTCATCAAAAACTATTTCATCATTGTCATGGCAATGTGGTGCTCATGTCTCCACATGCCGTATATCAACCACCTTTCCCAAGGTAGTTGCCCAAGAATATAGCATTTGATAAATATGAATATGCATGAATCTAAATTAGCATGGGCTAAGCATTGTCAAAGATTGACTTCGAACGCACAATACTATAGGGTACAAAGAATATACAAGTATTGAACATCATGGCATGACATATAACAAGTATGGGACTTCTCATATGTATAGCATGCATACTTGATTTTAAAAACAACATAAGTTCGCAAAAGGGGTTCAACATGCTCAAAGGTTGTGATGACTTGCCTTGCTCGCAACCTGTTGTCCTGAATCTTCGGCAAACACAACGGCTCCCTTGGACTCTATAAATACGTGCGAAAGATCCGATCGAATTCGACTAGAATTCAAATAAAATCACCAAGACGCCAAATAAATCACAAAAGCAGTTTCTAAGACTAGACTACGATTTTAGGTGAATTTAGGTTCAAGTTTCGATAGAATTCGAGGTAAGACAACCAAGATACAATAAATTAAAGTTTCGTATTTTAAACCGATTTAATTAACTACGAGGTGGTAATATTTCAATTTAAATCACTTTAAATTTAAAAATATTATGATCGACGATTCAAAACTATTACATCGGAAATAATTATTAACCTCAAATTTTGTCCCTAATTTTTATCGGACCGAGAAGCCATAGGGGTTAAAACTAATTAAATCCTAAATAATTTACCCTAAAGCATGATACTATATTTAATAATTTAAAAATTAAATTTTTGTAAACCCATACGATAAAATTAGGATTTACTAACAAATTAAATTATAATTAACTTCCTAATATTACAATTATTGTCTATCTTATAATAAACCCGTAACAAATTTTATTTGACAAAGGAATAGATTTTATTTTAAAACTTTTTTCCTCTTTTCTTTTCTCTTTTTCTTCTTTTCTTCTTCTCTTTTTTCCTGCCTTCTCCTTCCTCTCTTTCCTTCTTCCTCCCTTGCTTCCTTCCCTCTCTCTTCTTTCCTTCCTCTCTCTCGGCTCCCTTCTTCCCTTCTTCTTCATCCTTTTCTCTCTTGGCCGAGCCAGCGCATGGATGCGAAGGGGAGGGAGGGGACTCACTGGTCGGCACGGCGGCTAGGGCGCGACGCGGTGGCCCAACGACGGCAAAGGCACTCGGCTTGGTGCGGCGCGACGGTGACATCAGCGCGGGATGAGGGGAAAAGGAGAGGAATGGGGAGGGATGAGCACGGGGAGCAAGAGAGGAGAGGAGGGGGAAATTTATAGGCATGGCGGGGGAGAAGCGGCGATGGGACGGCGGGCAGTGGCGTCGGTGCAAGGTGCGGCGCGACGCGGTGTGGCGATGGCGATGCGAGGATGAGACGCTGAGCGGCGCGAGCAGAGCCAGCACAGGGCGCGAGGGGCGCGACACGGATGGTGACGCGACGTGCACGGGGCGCAAGGTGGCGCGGGGCTCGGCGACCGGATCGAACACCTATTGGAAAATGAACAGTGCACTTTTCTATTTTCTCATTTTATTTATTTTTTATTTTTTATAATAATTATTATTTATTCTTTTTTATTTCATCCATAAATTTAAATATAATTTTTGCCCAAATGTAAATCTAATTAAATTTTAAATTTTGCCCAAATTTATTTTTATAATTTCCTTTTTGATATATATTTAGCCATTTTTGTATTTTACCCATGAATTTAAATATCATTTTGGTCCAAAAGTAAATTTTTATTAAATGTTAGCTTTCCCCCAAATTTATATTTTTATAATTTTATTCTTAGCATATATTTTGCAAAATTTTCCTTTTTTAGGGTTTTTAAACCCCTATTGACTTTTCCTTTTTAAATCAGTAATATTTTATTTATAACTTGGCAACAAAGACTTGCGAGTAAGAGGCAATAATTACGACACGATGAAATCATTCAAAAGATTTTTATAAGTTCTGAATTTTAAGTTTCAATTTTTAAGCCTTCGAATTTTAGGGTGTTACAAACCTACCCCTTAAATAAATCTTGTCTCGAGATTTCTTACCAGTTGTCAAGTAGGTGTGGGCACTTGGTTCTTAGAAAATCTTCGCTCTCTCAAGTGGCCTCCTCTTCGATGTGATTGCTCCATTTCACTTTGTACATGCGCCATGACTTGGTTCGGGTTTTTTTCTCTGCCTCGTCCAATATCTTTACCGGGTGTTCAAGGTATGTGAGATCACTGTTGATATGGATATCTTCCAAGGGAGCTTGCTCTTCCGGCACTCGCAGACACTTCTTAATTTGTGACACATGGAACACTGGGTGCACATCGAAGATATTTTTTGGTAGCTCTAGTTGATAGGCCACTTCACCTCTTCTGGCGGTTATCGGGAATGGTCCCACATATCTTGGCGCAAGCTTTCCTTTGACCTTGAACCTCTGGGTTCCTCTTAGCGGAGAGACTTTCAGGTACACATAGTCGCCTACATTAAACTCCAAGTCCCTTCGTCGAGTATCTGTGTGGCTCTTCTTTCGGGATTGGGCTACCTTTAGTCGATCTCGGATCAGACGGACCTTTTCCTCATCTTCTTTGATTATGTCAGGTCCAAACACGGCTCGTTCACCGGTTTCTGACCACATCAGGGTTCGGCATCATCGAGCAAACAGAGCTTCATTTGGCGACATCTTCAGACTTGCTTGATAACTGTTGTTGTAGGAAAATTCAGCGTAAGGTAGGCATTTTTTCCAATCTTTGGTAAAGTCCAACGCACAGTCTCTCAGCATGTCCTCAACAACTTGATTTGTCCTTTCTGTCTGCCCGTCAGTCTGCGGGTGGTATGCGGTACTAAAGGCAAGGTGACTCCCAAGCGCCTCATGAACTTTGCTCCAGAAATGGGACGTGAATTGAGTACCGTGATCCGATATAATCCTTTTTGGTACTCCATGAAGGCACACGATCTTGGACATGTATAATTCCGCCAGCTTGGCACTATTATAATTGGTCTTGACGGGGATAAAGTCGATCTACGATCACCCAGATAGAGTCATATCCTGCGGCAGTCTTGGGTAATCCGACAATGAAATCCATGCGTATCTCATCCCATTTCCATTCGGGAATCTTGAACGGTTGCAATAAGCCTGTTGGTCGTTGATGCTCAGCTTTTACCCTTTGACATACGTCGCATATGACCACGTATTCAACTACGTCTCTCTTCATATTGGGCCACCAATATTCCTCTTTCAAATCCTGGTACATCTTTGTGTTGCCAAGGTGTAGCGAATATGTTGATTCGTGGGCTTCCTTCAGAATCAACCCTCTCAAACCACCTTGCTCACGCACATAGATCTTTTTCTTATACCACAAGATTCCTTTGTCATCTGTAGAGAATTCATTCGTGTGCCCAGCGGCCATGCGCTTCCTGATCATTTGGATTTCTCCATTATCCTTTTGAGCTTCTTCTATTTGGGTCCTCGGAAGAGGGTTGATTTCTAGTGAGTTTAACTCTCCACGAGGAATCAGGTACAAGTTAAGTCAAGCCATTTCTTCTTGAAGCTCAATGGCCATGCCTTCCATTCTCATATGGTTGCATTGGGCTATGCGGCTCAAAGCGTCGGCCACTACATTTGCCTTGCCGGGGTGGTAATGGATTCCTAGATCATAATCATTGATCAATTCCAGCCACCTTCTCTGTCGTAGGTTGAGATCGGTCTGAGTAAAGATATATTTCAGGCTCTTGTGGTCAGTGTATATATCGAAATGATTCCTGATCAGATAGTGTCTCCAGATTTTTAACACATGAACAACCGCTGCCAATTCTAAATCATGTGTTAGGTAGTTTTCCTCGTGGGGTCGCAATTGTCTCGAGGCATATGTCACGACCTTTCCATCTTGCATCAATACCCCTCCCAGTCCTTGTCGGGACGCATCACAGTATATCACAAAGTCCTTATGGTTGTCAGGTAGAACTAGAATTGGGGCGGTGGTTAACTTTTCTTTCAGCTGATAAAAAATTCGCTGACACTGCTCGGTCCAAGCGAATTTCTTCTCCTTCTTCAAGAGTTGAGTGATGGGTCTGGCTATTGTGGAAAATCCTTCAATAAATCTCCGGTAATATCCGGCCAATCCCAAGAAACTCCAGACCTCTGTTACCGACTTAGGTGCTTTCCATTCCGTAACAGCTTTGACCTTGGCAGGATCTACTGCTACTCTTCCAGCTAAGATACATGACCAAGAAAGGCAACTTCCTTAAGCCAGAACTCACATTTATTGAATTTTGCATACAACTGATGCTCTCGTAGCTTCTCCAACACTAGACGTAGGTCCTCTGCATGTTCCTCACCGTCCTTGGAATAGATAAGAATATCATCGATAAACACTACCACGAACTTATACAGATATTGCATGAATACCTTGTTCATAAGGTTCATAAAATATGTTGGGGCATTGGTCAATCGGAAAGACATTACTGTGAACTCATATAGTCCATAGCGCGTAGAGAATGCTTTCTTGGGAATATCTCCGGCTCTAATCTTCAACTGGTGGTATCCTGACCGAAGATCAATCTTCGAGAACACTTTGGCACCCTTGAGTTGATCAAATAGGTCATCGATTCGGGGTAATGGCTACTTTTTCTTGATGGTCACTTCATTCAACGACCGGTAATCCACGCACATTGTCATACTTCCTGACAAACAATACCGGGGCTCCCCAAGGAGAGAAACTAGGGCATACGAATCCTTTTTCTTGTAATTCTCTGATCTGCTTCTTGATTTCTTCTAGCTCGTTAGCCGGCATCTGGTAGGGCCTATTGGATATGGGGGCAATACTAGGCATTAGATCAATAATAAACTCTATGTCACGGTCAGGGGGCATTTCAGGTAAATCCTCAGGAAAGACGTCCGGGTAATCCTGCCTATTGACATCCCGCGCATGGGTAGCATGATAAATATTCCCACAGCTCGTTCACATAACATTAGGTCTCGATCCATGGTTATGTTCATCGGTGATCCCCATGGGGTGGACACAGTGACCTTCCTTCAGCCATAGTCTATGACTTCCTTGTTCTTAGTTAACCAGTCCATTCCAAATATGATATCGAGAGTTTGTGGTGGTAGTACCATAAGGTTCGAGAGAAATACCACTTATCTAATCCGGATGGGCACGTTGATGCAAGCATTGTGTACAGTTATATCTTCCCCGGGTGAATGCACTAACATGGGTCTCTTAAGTTCCACCCGGTGTAGGTTGTGTTGTTTGCCTATTTTTGATGATATGAATGAATGCGATGCTTCGGAATCAAATAAGACTTTAACTTGGGCAGAGTTGATAGAAAACATACCCATCAGCATGCTCTGATCTTCCTGCGCCTCTTCAGCGCGCACATGGTTCACTTGTCCACGACGGAATCCGGTAGCAGACTCATTGGGTTGCGGCATCCTGAATAGACTGCATCCAGCAGCAGGGGTAGCAGTACCATGTATAGTCGTTGCATTGGCACCGGTACGAATAAGGGTGCTGCATGGCTTGGGGCAGTTGTTGGCATAGTACCCAAATTCTCCACAGTTGAAGCAGTTCACATTCTTCTTCCCCGGAGCAGCCAGGGTCAGTGTCGGAGTACGAAACTGAGTCGCAGTCGGCCTGCTGACATTGCTAGGTGTAGTAGGATGGCTAGTTGCCATGACAGTTGGCTTCCATCCAGATGTAGTGGCTCCCTTAGGACGCTGAGGCGCTCCCTGAAGTGGGCGGGCCATAACGAGTCTCCTCTTGCGATTGCTCTCCACCGTCTTCTGATCATGCTCTAGCCTCACAACCTTGTTGATCAAACTCTGTAAATTGGTATGATCTTGTCCAATCATAGGCCCTCGCAATTCATCATTCAGTCCCTCGATGAACTTGTTGATCTTCTCATCCTCATCCACTAAATCACCAGTTGCATAGCAGGCAAGCTGGGTGAACCAGTTTAGGTACTCTTGCAAAGTAGTGTTTCCTTGTCACAGCCTCCTGAACTCATTCTTCATACGCATTACTGCTGCAGGCACGAAGTTCTCGTGAAAAGCGGCGGTGAATTCTTCCCATGTGGGTTCCGCAGCATCCTCTGCTCGAGTTTCCTTATAGGTATCCCACCAATCACTAGCAGGTCCTTCCAGTTGGTTCGTGGCAAAGATCACTTTGTCGGCCTCGTGCACACGCACAAGAGTCAGCTTTTTCTCTATGATGCGCAGCCAATCCTCCGCATCCATAGGTTCCTCTGCTTTAGCGAAGGTGGGTGGCTTGGCTCTCATAAACTCGCCAAGGCTTGAGCCTCCATGGCCTCCTTGATTGTTGGCGATGGCTTGCAACAGCTAGGTTTGTGCAGCCATGACCTCAGCCAAAGTGGTGGGATTGGGCTCCGGTGGGTGCTCATTGGCGACCGTTGCCCGACGTCGGTAAACCATCTATAGAGCATAGATAAGTAAGAGCCTTGACCTACTAAGGTCGCAATCCTATTCTTTTTATTTTTGGTTGGTTAAGTTGATCTTTATGGGCAAGCATGGTGGAATAAACTCATTCATAACATAACCATAGATCATTACATAGGTCCTTAGTCAATACATCAACAGTTGATACAACAGACCGCACACACGCAGTCCAACAAAATAACACGCAAAAGCTTACGTTGAACTACTGCCATGCAATCATCATCTACTAAAAGGGGGGATGTGGTTCTTGTTATCCCAAAAGCCATCCAAAGCAAGACCAAAGCCAGTGCAGACCTCTCGTTTAGTCATCCAGCTAGCCGCAGGAACTGGGGTTGCCATCCTCCCGATACGGGTGATGTGCAAACTCAGTCCTCGTCAACCGAGCCCTATGGATTGCGTTAAGACGGAGGAATGTCGCTCGGGCAGCTTCCTGAAGTGCAACCTTTGTCGAGTCACGTCGGTAGCTCATCCTGAAGCGGAACTCCAGCCCACAAGCAACGCGGGGCTTGATCACCACGGTAGCCTCCCACTTGGGACGATCTCCAGTACCGAACCTCCTACTCCTGTAGGTGGGTAACTCAGGGTATCTCAAGCACCCCATCAGTTGTTGTAGCTGCAAAACGTATCCATCCTCTCGTGGAATCTCAACCTCCCAGGCTCCGACCTGACCTTGTCCTGCCATCTATTTTTAAGAAAACCAGAGTCACGGAGAAGTGAAAGTAAAACAAATTTTGTAAAGAGACAAGGAGACAAGAGTATAGGGGAAAACACATTTTGTTTTGTAGACAAAATGTTTTTATTTTCAAAATAATCCTAGATGGGGAATTCTCCCTTTAGCCAACTATAAAGGGGTGGCGCACCATTGGTCTTATCCTACAGTCGCACGCTCTGATACCAGCTCTGTGGACCCCCGTTTTTGTAACAGGAACCACTCGTGTTCATACTATCATTTCCCTGGATCGAGTAGTCTGTTGCCCACGATTACATTACTGAATCATCAAGCGTGCAAATACACCAATCGTCTTACGTGATATATTACAATACAACGGCCGAAGGCATTGTCTAGAACATAGGACCAAACGGTCCAGAATATAACCAAAAGCAGAACATAGTAAGGCAACGGAGATAAGGTAGTGACACGCCATTACCACAGGCAACGACCGAATCTAAGACCTACTGAGCGCCATCGTCTTCCATACCCTCCTGGTAGTACTCGTATGGGTCTTCAGCGCCCATCTCTGAATGTTTTGCGTAAAGCAAGGGTGAGTACCAACCGTACTCAGCAAGCCACCACAACAACGATGCATATGATAGGGGATAATCAAGGAACGACTGTGGTTTTCTTTGCATAAAGCTAGTTTTGCAATTCTTTTACAACCCTATGACCTAAGACTGGTCAAGTTTTATTTTCATAGTTTGTTTAATCAAGGACAGTTCTATCCACCTTCCATTGTGATCCCAAGGATAGCTTCCCGCCACTAGATCGTCATGATTTTCTGGGGTCTACCCCTTCACGCTTCCCAAGAAATTGAGTCACCATCACATAAAATCATTATGCATGCCCATCCCATAATTTTAAAATTTAGAGTCTAGCCAAGTGAAAAACTTGTCCCGATGTTCTGTATCCGCGAGCATGGCTACTCGAATAGATTGTTTTACTCACACTGCAGTGGATGTACACTTTACCTGTACTCCGTGACTTGCCCAACACATGAGCCAAAGTCCCAATGAATGAGACGCGTCACGACAAAGCCTTTCAATAACCTTACTTTGGCAGTACTTGCTCCATGAGCTTGAGCCCTCCTGCAATCTAGATTTACACGGTTTCTAGCAGTGAGAGGAGTTCTGGCGCTCCCAAGAAGGGAAAACTCGCACATTCTTTAAGTTGTAATTAAGTCCAGTTTCAGTTCTAGTTCGGTTACCCACCGATGGTTATCCACCTGTAGGTTTCTCGCCCTGTAGGCTTCTCGCCTATTCACACACCCAAGTGAACCACTATGCAGGGGTACCGCCTCCGTTTGGCTATTTACTCCGTTAGGTCTATACCCATTAAGATGTATGGCTGTACTAGCTCGTTTCGTGTTTATCTCATGGCTCGGTCCTTAATTTACCAGGGACGACACTTGCCTTAACCGGATTCCACCCAAATCATTCAGCTGCCCCAGTCTGAAACATTTGTTTGGTGTTTAGTTTTCATCCAAAACTATTTCAGCATTGTCATGGCAATGCGACGCTCATGTCTCCACATGCCGTATATCAACCACCTTTCCAAAGGTAGTTGACCAAGCATATAGCACTTGATAAATATGAATATGCATGAATCTAAATTAGCATGGGCTAAGCATTGTCAAAGATTGACTTCGAATGCACGATACTATATGGTACAAAGAATATACAAGTATTCAACATCATGGCATGACATATAACAAGTATGGGAGTGCTCATGTGTATAGCATGCATACTTGATTGTAAAAACAACATAAGTTCGCAAAAGGGGTTCAACATGCTCAAAGGTAGTGATGACTTGCCTTGCTCACAACCTTCTTGTCCTAGATTTTCGACAAACTCAACGGCTCCCTCGGACTCTATAAATACGTGCGAAAGATCCGATCGAATTCGATTAGAATTCAAATAAAATCACCAAGATGCCAAATAAATCGCAAAAGCAATTTCTAAGACTAGACTACAATTTTAGGTGAATTTAGGCTCAAGTTTCGATAGAATCCAGGTTAAGACGAGCGAGATAAGATGATTTGAAGTTTCGCATTTTAAACCGATTTAATTAACTACGAGGTGGTAATATTTCAATTTAAATAACTTTAAATTTAAAAATATTATGATCGCCGATTCAAAACTATTACACCGAAAATAATTATTAACCTCAAATTTTGTCCCTAATTTTTATCGAACCGACAAGCCCTAGGGTTAAAACTAATTAAATCCTAAATAATTTACCCTAAAGCGTAATACTATATTTAATAATTTAAAACTTAAATTTTTGTAAACCCATACGATAAAATTAGGATTTACTAACAAATTAAATTATAATTAACTTCCTAATATTATTATTGTTATCTATCTTACAAAATAACCCCTAACAAATTTTATTTCACAAAAAGAATAGATTTTTATTTTAAAACTTTTTTCCTCTTTTCTTTTCTGTTTTTCTTTTTTTCTTCTTCTCTTCTTTTCATGTCTTCTCCTTCCTCTTTTTCCTTCTTCCAACCTTCCTCTCTTCCCACTCTCTTCTCTCTTGGCCGAGCCGGTGCATGGATGCGAAGGGGGGGAGGGACTCACCGATCGGCGTGGCGGCTAGGGCGGCGACGCGGTAGCACAAGGAGGACGGCGGCACTTGTCTTGGCTTGGCGCGGCGGCGATGTCGGCATGGGATGAGGGGAAAAGGGGAGGAATGGGGCAGGGATGAGTGCGGGGAGCAAGAGAGGAGAGGAGGGGAAATTTATATGCATGGCCGGGCGGAGAAGCGGTGATGGGACGGTGGGTAGTGGCACGCGACGCAAGCCGCGTCATAGCGCGACGATGGCGAAGCGATGTCGGCGTGGCGATGGCGACGCGAGGACGGGATGCGGCGCGACGCGAGCAAAGGCGATGCGGGGCACGAGCGGCGCGACGTGGGCGGAAACGCGATGGGCGCGCGGCGCGCGCAGGCGCAAGGCGGCGTGGGGTTTGGGACTGGATCGAACACCTATCGGGAAATTAACAGTGCACTTTTCCATTTTCTAATTTTTATTTTTTTATTTTTATAATAATTATTATTTATTCTTTTTATATTTCATCCATAAATTTAAATATAATTTTTGCCCAAATGTAAATCTAATTAAATTTTAAATTTTGCCCAACTTTATTTTTATAATTTCCTTTTTGATATATATTTAGCCATTTTGTATTTTACCCATGAATTTAAATATCATTTTGGTCCAAAAGTAAATTTTTATTAAATTTTAGCTTTCCTCTAATTTATATTTTTATAATTTTATTCCTAGCATATGTTTTGCAAATTTTTCCTTTCTTTTAGGGTTTTTAAACCCCTATTGACTTTTCCTTTTTTAAATCAGTAATATTTTGTTTATAACTTGGCAACAAAGACTTGCAAATAAGAGGCAATAATTACGACACGATGCAATCATTCAAAAGATTTTGTAAGTTCTGAATTTTAAATTTCGATTTTTAAGCCTTTTAATTTTAGGGTGTTACACGCCGTCGCTGCTCTAGTCGCCACTGCATAGCACCAAAGCCTCCTTTAGCTTCATCGTGCCCCGCCGCACCTGGGCCACCACTCCACTCCTCCAATTCGTCACCAAGACGCCGCCACCTCTGCGAACCCGAGCTCGCCGGCCGCCATCGTATTCCGGCCATGCGCCACCGCCGTCCTAGCCACCGCTGCCCCGTGCCGCTTGCACCGTCAGCATCGCCGTGCCGAGAGCCACTCCGTCCGCCACTTCATTCACCCAAACCATCGCCGAAGCGTCGTTCCCACCGTGCGCCCGAAGCCACCTCCGTCTCACTCGTCTTCCTTCGCCTGCCGTCGGCAATTGCCCTGCCGCCGGGCATCACCGAACCCTCCTCCGGCGCCGTGATGCTGAGCCGCACCTCTGCCGCCCCTTCTTCCTCCCAAACCGTCGCTGGGCCCCCGTCCTCCTCGCGCGAGGCATGTTTGGCCTCCCTTCACCATCTTCAGCCACCTACTATAGCTGCTCGGCACGCCGGCATCCCTCACCGATCCCTCCGTCCTCTCCCGCTAGTCGCGCCGCTCCCCGGCCGCACCCCGCCTTCGCTAATCGCGACCGGAGACCGCCGTCCGCGTCACCATCCCAAAGCCCTCCGCCACCATCCCCACGCTGACGACCGCCCCCTTGCTGCAACCGCTCGGTGAGCCTTCCCCTCTCCTCTCTGTTCCACCGCTTGCCGCCACCTCCTACGCGCGCCGTCACGCTGGTGGCCGCCGCCGACAACCATCGGGTCGCGTGCGCAGTCACAGTGCCGTCTTTCGCTCGGCTCGGCCGGTGAGCCACCCGTCGCGTCCTCGCTAATCGGATCAGTCTAGGGCCGATCTGGGCCGTTGATCTTCTGTGGCCGCCCGATCCTCTTCGGGGTGATCTGGGCTGTCCATGTGCATCCGTCGTGGTTGCCAGCGGCCTTGCCGCATCGGTGCCACGTCAGCATGCCCGTCCCCCCGTGGCAACCACGTGCGTGCCACGTAGTGGATGCATGGTCTAGCAATGCATGGACTCGGTCCACCGTGGACCCTCGTTTGACCCGCGGACATATGGGGCCCGTGTGTTGGCGCCGGCTTCGGTTGCTGACACAATAAATATGCTTTTCCTTTGAGAAAATACTTAATAATTACGTAATAAATTGGTTTAATTTCTAGAAATTCATTTAAATGACTTAAAACTTCTATAGTTCATATCTAATTCATACGGACTCCAAATTGGGCCATTCAACTTGCAAAATCCATCTAAAATTAATCTCTACATGTTTGTTTACTTTGCATGTACTGTTTATTTGGTTTTATTATGGTTTCTCCTTTTTTTGCATGCCAGCGCATAGATTATGTCGTTTCTGAAGTTCTTGCTCATGAGGAAAATAGTTCGGAAGATTGTCTGAAGAAGCAAGGCAAGTCACACATTCCCCTTGAAGCATATTGATCCTACTTTATAAAATGTTTTACCGTTTGGAAATAAATTGCATGTTTTGCTAATTACATGGGAATTAGAACTACTTATCTGCTTGCTTGAGTCATGTTTACTTGACATCCATCATTTGTCAACCTGGATGATAATTTGATTAGCTTGCGTCACTTATGTTGACCTTGCTAGAACTATATATGCTTAGCCATGTTTAATTACCACTAGCTCACTGTTGGAGACGACCCGGACCTTCCATTATAATTGCAAGGTGAAGTGAATCACTTCAAATCATCTAACAGACATAATGAAATGTCCGACGCCCTGAGAGAAGGATACGTGAGAAATTGCTGGGCCTTTAGCCAACCATTCAACTTCAGCCTGAGATGTGCTCGTCAAACCACTCAAAGGCGGTGACCAGATGTGTTACACATTCAGGAGACTTGACAAAAATGGCTAAAGATCTACAACATCTCAAATATCCTTAACTCTTACTCATGTTAATCTAGTTCCCAGGATGTGCACTAGATTCACACTTTCATCTTAAGCATGGATATACATAGCGAATACATGTAAGATAAAAGGAATTTAAAGGATTACAACACATAAATAATTACATAGGCCGATTACCCACCCACAAGCACACCGACTAGGGGTTTACCTCGTTAAGTTCAATTCCTAGAAGAAAACAGACGATTACCTGCATCACTCAAAAGACTAAGTCTACCTGCAAGCAAAATGGATATTCCAGTGGCAAGAGTCAGTACATTAATCAATTTAATGTACTGGCAAGCGCACAGTCAAACCTACATACATGAAGGCTTTAAATCAAAGGAAGGCTATTTGTAGTCTCAGTTTTCAGCATAAAGCAAATTTTAGTTCTCAACCATTTACAATGTAATTAAAGCAAAGTATTTTAGCAATGTGTAAAGCATTATTAATCATGGCATGGTTTCTACATAAATAGGTAAATTTCATTCCCTTACACACGTCGGGGGGTAAGGCATACACATAGCATAAATCATTCTCATCATCAGTTCGAATCATTTAGTTTTGAAAGCATTTAGAAAACACAAAAATTATGCTCATAGCACATCATCATGTCGCTCATGACCGTGAGCATGGCTAATCAATTAGTTTTTATAACTTTGTAGAGTTCGTACAGCTTTACCCAAATGATATGAACACTGTAGTTTGTTTTGTGCTCGCGACGCACTACCACACTCTTCAGGTTGAATGTGGTCTAGAGGTCATAACGAAGCCTTTACACTACTTAATCCCTAGCCTTGCACCAGCACGATACGTGTTTCCTCCATCCTAGGCATACTGGAATATGACCTAGAACTGTTAAGTGATAGGCCCATGTCTTAAACTTAACGCCGTGGTGGTGGACGCGACAGGAACCCACCCACGTGGCACAATATCGTTGTATTGGACAGACTTAGTCACCTAAACTACTACATCGGGGTAAATAGGAAGTTCCTCTGGGTTATCCGAACCCATACACTTCGGCCTACCATAATGCAAGGCTAGGTGCTAAGTAGATTAATCAGCTTAGGCCATCCCATACTAGCACATGTGGATGTACGGTAAACATAATGAATGACATGTATTGCTGTAACACCCTGAGGTGTTTTTCCCCTTTTAAAAATCCAAAAGAAAATCGTAAAAGAAAATTGTTGGAATTAACTGGAGAGAACAAATAATATTAAAAACCAAATGCTGAATGGAAATGGCATGGTAGGATTTTTCCTAAATTCTACATGTCAAAATACACTAACAGGATTTTTAGTGGAATTTTCGAGCACAAGAAATAATTTTTAACCAATTAAAATAAAAATTAGAATTAATAAATCACGGGTTTTTATTTTCTCTCTCCTCCCGTACGTTTCCCGCTCTTTTCGGCCGTGGGCCGCCGGCCCGAGCCGACGGCCCATCCTCTCCCCCGCGCGCCCTCCTCTCCCTCTCTCGCGGGCGGCCGAAGGCCACGGCCCGCCAAACCCTCGCGCCCGCGAATAAGTCCAGCTTTGCCTCCCTCTACCCCAGACGCCGACGGTGGGGCTCACCGTCCCCCGTCCCCTACCTCCGCTGCCCCGCCACCATTGACGCCACCTCGCCCGCGAGGATCTCGCCGCCCGTCTCTCCCGCGTGCCCTAAAGGCACCGCCTTAACTTCCCCGTCTCTCCCGCCGCTTTCAATCGCCCCGCCCGCTCCGCGCCCTTAATGGCCGGATTTAACCGCCGGCCATTATTTCCCCAAAATTGTGTCGGCGAGCAATTGCGCCTTATCCGGTCGCCGCCGACCTCCCAATTTCCTATTTAACCACCCCCTCGTCCTCCCCGAGCTCCCCACCCCTCCACTCAAGCCTCCCTCTCTCTCCGTCGTTCCCGCATCGTGCGCCCCTGCTTCAGACCTCGTCGCCAAGGTTCGGCCGTGTTTTCTCGCTGCTCCGAGGCGTCCCGAGCTCCGCCGACTCCTTCCTCCTCGTCGCCGGTGCCAGTGTCGTTTCGGCCACACCTTCCCGAGTGCTCTGCTGTCTCCGTCGCCGTCGTCGCCGTCGTCTCCCTCAACTCCGATCGCACCGCGGTGAGCGTCCCTCCCTTTTCCCCTCTCGGCCGAATGCACGCTGCCACTCCCGAGTGCGCACGGCTCCGTCTACACGTGAGCCGCGGCCTTCCGACCGCCCCGCCGCCGCTCGAATGGTGCCGGTTGGTCTCCGGCCGTCGTGCGTCATCGCAGGCCGATGCGCCGCCCGTGCCCCTCTCCCGGCCGTCCGATCTGCCTCGACAGATCGGGGTCGTCCGTCCCCGCTGACCCGCGTGGCACACCGTGTGGCCGCCGCGTCGGCGCCACGTGTGCGCCACGTGGTGCACCGCTCTCTCTCGGCCCGAGGACCCGGTCCACCGTGGACCGGTGCTCCCGCGGCCGATGACGCCATCGCTGACGTCAGCCCTAGCGCTGACGCAATTCCAGGATTTATTGCGCAATAAATTATTAAGGATTTTCCTATTTTAGTAAAAACACAGATAATCTTTTAAAAATCATATCTTTTCAATCCGACCTCCGTTTTAGCCCATTCAAATTTCATTAAATTCATAAAAATGCCAAGAATACATTAAAAATGGTTTTGTTCCATGTTTTAGTAGCTTTTTAGCCTGCTTTGTTGAAGTGCTTGTTTGCCATCTAGATCCCGGTAGTCCGTCCGTCCCGGTTTACTTTGAAGTCGTCGCGGAAGTCCCCCAAGCCGAAGGGCTAGGCAAGTCATAGCATATTATTGATCATATTGCTCCCATTTTGCTGAAACACCTGTTTTACTCTATAAAATTGCATGTATTTTATATTGTCATTTCATAGGAAATAGTACACCTTATGCTTAGTTTATGCCTTAGGTTTGACACCCCAAACCCTTTGATAAAACTTGGGAAAATAATGTGATTAGATTCAGGACTAGGTTATGCTCATCCTGGCTTAGTTTCACTAGCTCACTAAATGGCTCATTTTCTCACTTAATGTATCTCTCCTGGACTTCTGTTCGGAGGATTAATAATTAGTTTTAGGTGAACCAGACTAATAACTAAAATATGACAAATGGTGGGCTGTGGACGCCATGGTTTTGGTTAGCGGCACCCATGGCAATTAAGGACCGGTTCACGGGACCCCTCGGGAGAATGACCGTGCAAACCACAAGCCGAAATGGGTAAGGTAGGTCCCGTAGTGTAGCCTCTCCTAGCTGACGAACCCATCGGCAAGGGTGAGCGGGATGGACTTTCAGTCGGCCCCGGTATAAGAGTTGCTGGGTTGCCGGATTCACCGAGGCACTCAGGGGGAGTACCCACTCCCAGGGTCCGGGAGTGGGGGCGAAACCTTGGTGGGGTTCGCTTGGTTAGAGGGGGTTATACGAAAGGTCCTATCACTGTTCCCTTTCCGGGGTACCGCGGTGGTATTCCGGCGCATGGGAAACTGTGTTGTGGGGCTGTGTCTTGTGGGTACAGTTGTACACCTCTGATCAGAGTAAATCTATTCGAATAACCGTGCCCGCGGTTATGGGGCGATCGACCGAGGTCTCCGCGATTAGTCCCACACTTTTACACCCTAAGTTTTGGAACATGACTAGTATAGGTGGATGGTTTGGGCCTGTCCCAACGTGGGAATAACATTGGACAGTGTTGGTGTCAAAATGCTTTATTTACAAGAATTACTATTGTTTTGACTATGTTCAAAATTTGTATTGTTTGGAAAAACCCCTGCCGTTTGCGCAAAAGCAAACCTTAGTCAGACCCTTGTCTCCCCTGCATTCATTCTTCTCCTCTTCCGGCGTGACTTGTTGAGTACGTGGAAGTACTCATCCTTGCCCCTTCACCAGAGCCCGAGTCAGAGGTTGAAGACGAAGATGGTGTGGAGTAGGCTTGTCCTACACTCTAGAAGCTGCCTGTGGAGTGGTCAAAGCCGCGTGGCCAGCGTCAAGCTTAGGCTTAGGCCCTTTTTCTTTTTCCGCTGCTCTTTTGTAATCTTTTTATTGTTTCTAAGACGTGGAACCGTAATATCAACAATTGTCGTATGTGTACCGGCTGGTCTGAAAGGGATTTCAATACACATATAGCTTCGGAAATTCGGGTCTGAATTTCTGGGCGTGACAAGTGCGGTCCTTAATCGACTCAGACGAACACTCCCCTATCGGCATACAAATACTTCAATTGCATGCCACTTACCGCCTAAGTCTAAAAATCACATTTTATCTCATTTTATTTCACAAATAATCAGAGTTTCACCTCTGTCCAAAATGTTCAAAAAGGTTTTCATAAAATACAGTAAGTGATCCATAGCCATGTTTTTATCTATCACTAAGCAAGGCTAAGCATTTGCAATTTATAAAAACTTAGTATTGTAATATGAGCAAAATTAAAGTATTCTAATTAATCCTAAGGTTCAAAACAGCAAGGAAGTGATTTTCAAAAGGGGATTCATGCATTTTCAGGACATAACTATAAATTATAACTTCAAAAGTTTCGATAATAAGAAATACGCATGCAACGTTTCAATCAAAACATTTAGCCCGAAAACATGGGGTTCAATGTGTTCAAAGGAGGGGCATGAACTTGCCTTGGTTGTTTTAATAACTTCATGGAATGACTGGTAATATTAATATCCTCACCGTCGTGAATTTATCCACTAAAAGAAAATATCGGTAACAAATAAGTACCAAAACATGTAAAAATCTAAAATGCATGATTTTTGTACATTGAGTAGTTACTGATCTAAAATGAAATTAGGTGAAGGAATTTTTAATTTATCTTATTCCATTTAAGAGTTATGATTTTTAGAAGTTTTATCGGGATGTAGCGGTATAAAGTTAGGTGATGTTTGGACAATATTCATATAATTTGATTTTTATTAATTTGGCTTCACAGAGGTGGTGAAATATGTTTTATAAGACTAACACAATTGGTTTCATAATTTTTAGAGTTATTATGAATTTCCTATGGGTTTTACAATTTATAATGTGTTATAGGTACATAGTCTCTACACCTATATGGCTTTAGAGGTTTTATTTTCAGAGCATATCCTATTTGCTAATGAGGTATAAAAACAAATATAATCTTTTGTTCAAATTTTTAGAGTTTAATTTGCTCCTCGACCTATTTCTATAAACTAGGGAGTGCTCCCATGTTAGCTAGTTAACATTTCAACCTAGGATTAGTCTTATGAGCTAAGTGCCCTAAATCTTAGGATATATGGATGGAACTATGGCCTCTCTGATATAACAAGTTTAAATTAGATTTACTTGGATCTAAAGTGTATATATATTTTTATACATATATATGTATATAGTGCTTAACTACTACTATTATAGTGTTTAGCACCCTAGTTGTCTATTTAAAGTTTATTGATATTTTTTATTATATGGGTTGCCATTTTTATTTTACCTCATTGAAGTTTATTATTTGCTGGTTTTATAAAAGCTTGGTTTATCCAAAGTGGATTAAAAATAAATTTTCTACAAGTTTTACAAGTTGAGATGTGTATTAGGTTGTTTATTCCTTAAATATATATTTAAGTGATATTACTATACAGTAGGCATATGTTTTTATTTTATAATTTGAAAACATGTGTTTTGGTAAATCTACAGAACTTGAGTTTATTCAAAAAGGAGTTAGAATGAATTTTAAATAAATCCCTAAATTCAGCTTACTTAAAACTCATCATTTTCTTATTAATAGTTTTAAAAGATTTTGGCTCAAAGTAATTATATGTTTTTATTTTCCCTAATCAGATCATCATTTTCTTATTAATAGTTTTAAAAGCTTTTGGCTCAAAGTAATTATATGTTTTTATTTTCCCTAATCAGAGAATGTGAGTTGAGGAATCTACAGGATTTAAGTTTGCAAAAAAAATGAGTTGATTTGAATTTTCTACTTATTTTATAAGTTTATTCAAGCTCTATGGGTGGTTTTCTTTTTAAATTTGTGAGACTAAATTTGCACTA
This sequence comes from Oryza australiensis, assembly GCA_019925245.2. Lineage (NCBI taxonomy): Eukaryota > Viridiplantae > Streptophyta > Magnoliopsida > Poales > Poaceae > Oryza > Oryza australiensis. Next base: position 174,040 of record JAIFGZ020000194.1, read on the forward strand.
TAAGTGCCAAGTTTTATAGTTCTAAATTAAAGTTCATTATCTAATGAGTTCATAGAAATTTGTTTCACCCCAAAACAAGTTCAGTTGGTTTCCTGTCCAAAATTTAATGTCTTATGCACATGTCTATAACCTTTTCATTAAGAGTCCCTGAGTTTCAAAAGTAGTGCATATAGGTTCGGTCCCACATGTAAGTGAACTGTCTGTTTTTAACACGAACCCTGGCTTTAGTCGAATTTACAAAATATGGTCCTTGGCTTGTGCTTACAGGCAGGGATGCATGGCTGCAGCACGAGTGAGCTCGTCGGCAGCAAACGGTGGCTAATCTCTTCGCGCGACCAAAAGCAAAATTAGGCGCGGGCCTATTGCGCATCCGTAGGTGGTTGTTTTATCCATCAAGGTGGCCAGAGCAGCGCGTAGGAGTGTGTGCGGCAACGGTTTTGAGGCTTGTTGGTGCAAATCAAGACACGGCTCAGTTCGGCCTATAAAATGCATGCATGTGTTTATACTACCTACCTGGAGGTTCACCGAATAGGTTGTTGAGGCAGAAACGTTCCGGCGAGGCGGCGGTGATGAAGGAACCCGCACGGCGGCGGCGACAAATGGCTTCGGGTCTTCGACGACGGACCAAACCGGCCATCCATCTACCAAATCAAGTTATGCACGGGGTTATGAACCGCAAGGGGATGGTGTATGCGCATGGAATTGACCCGCGACTCACCGGATGCATTGGAATCGACCTTGGCGCTCGACAGCCAGAGCCGGGGAAAGGTGACGGCGATCTCTCTCTCCGGTGCGTCAACCTTTGGGGTCCTTGAGGGGTTTTGAAGAGGAGGCCGAGGCAAAGACAATTGCGCTGTGGCTCAGCTTGGCTTGGTCCCAAACGACGGCGACAGTAGTGACGTCTAGGCGGTGGCGCTCGGGACAGTGATGGCCATACTCCGGTGATCTCGACCATCGTAACCTATGAAACAGAATGCACGGATGAATTAGGCACGGGAAGAGGATCGCGTTCTCGAGAATGGGTTGCAGCGAAGCGCACCAATGAAGTCACAATAGGGATCAAACACCTTGCAGCATAGATGAAAACGAGGCCGTTCCCGGCGATCCCGAGGTGTTCGCTCTCGATTTCTTCGTGGAACGCAATGAGGGAGTGATTTAAAATGTGGTGGCGAGAGGGTTTTTCAAATGGTGGAGGTTGAGCTTGCAGTGGTGTCCCCGACGTACTATAATGACGCCGACACGTGTCCTCAGTTTCTCTCTTCTTCTCTGGCATTTCTCAAGCGGTGGGGCACATTGTACCTAGGTGGAGCAAGCCCAAGTGGCTGCCATGTGGGGCCACTTCATGGTAGGCTAGGCAAGGGAGAGAGAGGTGGGTAGGAACACAAGTGAAAATGGATTAAAGAGATTTTCAGGGTATTTCTCTCTCCCTAAATTTTGGAGCTCAATAATTTAATTTGTGTACATGTTAAATTAGTTCTCCCTAAATTTTGGAGCTCAATAATTTAATTTGTGTACATGTTAAATTAGTGAAATTTTTACTGGAGGTAGATGATCATTCCTAGGTTCCATTTTCTTTGGTTGTATTCAAAAAATGGTTTGTTCCCAGAAATTAAACAAAGATGGGCTAATTTGATTCTTGTTTGAATTTTTACAGGGTCTAAATAGTGAAGAAAAAAAATTATATTTATTCATGTTAATTAACCTAGTATTTGAATAAATTATTCTACATGTGTACGTATGTGTATTTTAATAATCTTTTTGGCAAATTGTTATTTTAGCCGAGTAGGGTTATTAATTGTCCTATTACTAGACTATTTTTTTCCATTGTGTTTAAGGCATCAAAATTAGTTATTAAATTTCACCAAAATTATACTGGGTTGGATTTAATGTTTTTCACCTTCATGAATTTTCTCATGATTTTACTAATATGGAATATTCTAGACAATTAGGATAATCTCCCTAGGTTTAGGTGTTTACTCTATGTGTATGCACCCAAAATCAGTTGGCTCGTTTTGGTCAATTTTAATCTTGTAGGCTATGTTTATGCGTCCTATTATGAAAAGCAAAACCAAAATCCAATAGCACAAAAGTACTCAAGCCAAAGCATGGATTATGCACAAGTATGCACTTAGGTTTGATGGGTTTTATGCCCTAAGTCAGGAAATGAAAAAGTTTTTATTTGTTCTTAAATGTGTAATCATGCATTAAGTTGAAGTCCTATACTTAAGTTAGAAAGGAAAAAATTTGGTCCACAAAATTAAGAAACTTTATTTTCATTTGTTTTTTAAAGATCTTTCCTGACCATCGATTTGGATATGTGACACTCACTGAATGGGATAATCACATTAATTATTTTAGTACCTGACAAGCTGCGAGCTCGAGACATCTGGCCATGTTTATTGGTCATAATTATCTAACTAAAATATGACCAAATGGTGGGCTGTGGACGCATAGTTGCTTGTTGCACCCATGGCAATTAAGGACCGGTTCATAGGAAACCCTGGAAGACATACCGTACTTACCTGTAGTGTAGCTTTTCCCTGTCCGATGTACCCATGCAAGGGTGAGCGTGATGGAGTTTGGATGGACCGGGCGGCGGTCTATGCAGCTTTCGGATTCACCAAGGCACAAGGGGGGCTGCCTACCCTGTTTTAAGGGGTAGGGGCGAAACATGTTGTATGGTATCGCTTGGTAAGGGGGAGTTATGCGAAGGGTCTTGTCATAATTTCCCCCTTTGCAGTACTATGGTTGTACTACTAGGCATGGCAACATGTGTGGAATCGTGTCTTGCGGGTACTGTTGTACAACTCTGATCTGAGTAAAAGTATTTGAATAGTCGTGCCCGCGGTTATTGGCGATCGACCAGATTCATTGTGATTAGTCCCATACTATTAATTAAATTGGCTTAATAAATGGTTTAGTTTAGGTGGGATGGTTGGGCCTATTCAACGTGGTGTAGCGTTATTCAGTGGAGAATTAACCTTGACTTAAACAATTAACATTTTTTCTATTTTAAACTATAAATCTTTACAACCGCATTTATGCAAATAGCCACAAGTCCCTCTTTGTCTCCCCTTGCACGTCTGCATCATTGGCGTGGCTTGCTGAGTATGGTGGTTATACTGAGCATTGCTATCTTTTTTCCCTTTCTAGAAGTGTAGTGCTTCTGAGTTGAAGACGAAGTTAGAAAACCAAGGCTTATACCCCAGTTGAGTTTTGCCTATGGAGTGGAGCTAAAGCCCCGCTAGGATTGACTTTTTCGCTGCCGCTTTCTTTTTGATGTGAGGACTAAGTGTCTCTGCTGTAAGTATTTACGCTTTATTTACGTTAGATCCGTATATTAATTTGTTGTTTTGTGTACCCTGGTTGATTCGGCGAGGTTTATACACAAAATAGTTTGGAAATTTGGCTAAATTTTTGGACGTGACAACTATTGGTCCAACTAGAGTGCAATTTGTTGGAGGAAAGTTGTATGTGGTGGTCATTATTGACGATTTTTCTAGATATTCTTTGGTTTTCTTTTTGGTAACTAGGGATGAGGCTTTTGAACACTTTCACAGTTTGTATCTTCATTTGGCTCTTGAATTTCCTGGTTCTTTGAAAAGAAGTCAAAGTGATAATGGTGGTGAGTTTTAAAATGCTTCTTTTGAACAATTTTGCAATGAAAAAGGTCTTGAACATCAATTTTTTCTCCTCGTGTTCCTCACCAAAATGGTGTTGTTGAAAGAAGAAATTGTTCCTTGGTTGAGATCACTAGGACAATGCTAGATGAGTATCATACACCTAAGAAATTTTTGGTTGAAGCTTTTAATATTGCATGTTATATTTTCAATCGTGTGTTCTTGAGGTCTAAACATGGAAAAACTTCATATGAGCTTTGATTTGGATACAACCCAAAGTTTCATATTTGTGTATTTTTTTGTTCCAAGTGCTTTGTCTTGAAATCTGGAAATTTGGATAAATTTGAGGCATGTTCTATTGATGGAATTTTTCTTGGATATCCTGCACATTCTCGTGGTTATCGTGTACTTGTTTTAGAGTAACAAATTTCTTGAGACTTGTGAAGTCATTTTTTACGAGGCTAGTTTAGGTACTAGACCAAAAATTGTAGGTACATTGTCACAGGTTCAAGGGGAGGATAGCTGTAGTTTTTAGGATGAAAGCAACGACAAAGACGAATCAGTGTCAACCAGTCAGACTGTGGACCCCCGTTTTTGAGGACGGGAATCATTCGTGTTCATAGTACCTTATCCCTGGATCGAGTAGTTCGGTACCCACGAATACAGTTCTGAATTACCAGGTGCAAAGTGCACGAATAGTCTTACATCGAAATTATTACAATAATAGGCCCGAAGGCAATATCCAATACATATAGGACCTACCGGTCCGGATACAACCGAAAACAGAAATGAGATAAGATAGCAGACGGAAGGCAACAGCATGCCGATTGCCACACGCAACGACTGGGGACTAAGACCTGTTGCGCTCCATTTTCTTCATTCCTCCTAGTAGTATGTGCACGGGTCTTCCTCATCTCCTTCATCTGGAGGTTTGTGCGTATAGCAAGGGTGAGTACCCAACGTACTCAGCAAGCCAACACGGAAGTGATGCACATGATAGGGTCATTGAAAGGATGGCTGGGGTTCTTTTGCATAAAGCCAATTTTCACAATTCTTTTCACAAGCCTAACAGCTAGCCAAGTCAAGTTTTAGTTCCAGAGTATATTAAATCGGCGACGGTTATGTTTGCCATCCGTCGTGATACCAAGGATGGTTTTCCGTCTCCGGTGCGTCATGGTTTTCTGGGGAGTCTACCTCTTCTCGCAGGTCGAGAAGCTGAGCCCACCAGCATACAAAACATTATGCATACCAACCCATCATTTTAAAATTTATGAGTCTAGCCAAGCGAAAGTCTTGTCACGATGCTCTATATTCGCGAGCACGGCTATTTGAATAGATTGATTCATTCACACTGCAGTGGATGTATACTTTACCCATACTCCGCGACTGCCCATCGAATGAGCCTATATCCCTTTTATATGGGACGGTCACGGCAAAGCCTTTCGATAACCTCACTTTGGCAGTACCCGCTCCATGAACTTAAACCCTCATGCACTCTAGCCGTCATTTTCTAGCAGTGGGAGGAGTTCTGGCGCACCCGGGGTAAGGAAAGACTTCCTCAATCTTTAAGTTCAATTAATATCAATTTAATTTCAACATCCACAACATGGGCCGCAGCCTCATCTTCATCACACAAACCACATCATAAAGAACCATCTATGCAAGGATACTGCCTCCGCTCGGCTATCTAATCAGCTAGGTCTATACCCATTCGAGAAGTACGGTTGTACTGGCTTGTTTCCTGGCTATCTCATGGCTCGGTCCTTAATTGACCAGGGTCGGCACTTGCCTTTTCCGGAATCCACCCAAATCATCCAGCCGCCCCAGTCTAAAACATTTGTTTAGTACTTTCAATTTTCATCAAACTCGTTTCATTATTCTCATGGCCTTGTGGCGCTCATGTCTCCACAGGCCGCATTTCAACTACCTTCCCTAAGGTAGTTGCCCAAGCACAAAGCTTTTTATAAAGTCATGAGTATGCATGAATCTAAGTATAGCATGGCTAAGCAATTTACCGAAATTATTCTCCGGTTGTTTGTATCACATCGAGAGTTACAAGGAGTAATTCTAAAGGTAATCAATAGCAAGGTATGGTATAACAAGTATAGGTAACTCTGTATAGCATGCATGTTTAGAGTTTAAAATAACATCATTTCACAATTGGGATCAATATGTTCAAAGAGTGTGATGACTTGCCTTGCTTGCAATCCTGTTGGCTTGAGTCTTCGACGTTCTCGACGGTTCCCTCGGACTCTATCATACGTGCGAGAAATCCAATTTGAATTTGATTAGAATTCAAATAAAATCCAATAAGATCCAATAAAAGCCAAATGAATCGTGAAAGCGGCTCCTAATACTAGGCTATGACTCTACGCGAACCTAGGCTCGAGTTTCGGCAAAATCCGAGTTAGAGCGAAAGGGTTATAAGGATTTGAAGTTTTGTAATGAATCCGATTTTGTTAAGAAGGATGCGATATTTATTTTAATATGCTTAAAGTTTGAGAAATACTAGAGTTGATGATTCAATTAAAAAAAAGTGATTACCTTTCAATTTCATCAAGTTATTTCTCGGGTCGAGAAGTCCTAGGGTTAATAATAACCGGATCTCGAAATATTTGATAAATCTTGAAGCCGAGATGCCAAATAACTAACGTGGATTTTTGAGTTTAGAAACTCCTTATATAAAATAATATTTAGCTGAATAATGGGTTTCACAAAAGATAGGAATTTTCTTTGGAGAGGGAATATGTTAAGAGGTTTGAATATAAGTTTATAATTATTTGCAAAAGAAATTTTTGAAAAGAATAAATAATAATCTCTTGAAAAGATGTAAACCTATTTCATTGTAAATAAGGTTTAGGAAAAGTAAATATAATTTGTTTATGATTTTACTAGGCTTATCCTTGCTTTTAAATCCCCATAGAAAAATTAAAGAAAAATTTTCAAAAATTTTGCCCAAGCCGGATCGAACTAGCAACCTCATACTCTCGCCCAGCGCTCTCTCCGGGCTAGCAGCCCGTTCTCATTTTTCTTTCCCCCTTCTTTTCTTTTATACCTTCCTTCCTCTCTTTGGCAAAAGGAAAGAAGAAGAGAAAAAGAAAACAAAATGGCGCGGGAGGGATTCGCGGGATCGCGGAAGTACCTTCAATTTGGGAGGAAATCGACTGGGGACGACGAATTTTTGGACTTGGCTCCGGACGGTCGGCGTTAGGGTTCTTCGGCTCCTCGTCGGTTTCCTTCAAAATTCAAGCGATGCGGTGGGGGAACTTTGGGGAAAACTTGGGGAAAATGGAGAGGAGTGATTCACGAAGAAATCTTGTATAGGGAACTTGATCTGCCCCGGCCTTTTTATAGGCGCTCCATGCCGGGTTAGCTCGGGCGAGGCTGATAGCCATGGCGCGCGTGCGGGGAGGGCTGGGGTGAGGAGTGACGCTTGGCGCGCTTGGGAGGGGGCCGGGCACGGCGTGAGACGCGTGGGCGCGAGGGGCGGCGAGGCCGGGCGCGGCGAGCGGCGCGTGGCGACGCTCGGGGCGGGGTCCGGGCGCGGGCACGGCGCGGCGCGGCGTGGCCGACGCACGGCGCGATGGGAAACAATGCGGCGACACGACGGCGCGGTACGGCATGGCATGGGCATGGTACGGCGGCGTGGGGGCGCGGTGCTGCGGGCGCGACGCACGGCGCGCGGTGACGAGGCGGTCCGGAGTCCGGGGTACGGCGTCGAACAGGTGGTGTGCAATGAATAGTGACTTTTCCGATTTTCCCGAATTAAATTTCCTATTTTCCCAATTTTATTTCCTTTCACCCCTAAAATTCAAAATGAAATATAACACATCTAAAAATAAGTTGTAAAATATATGTCCAACCTTTTCACCCACTTTTATTATTTTACAAATATATTTTACATATCTAATTTAATTCTTTTCCTCAATTCCAGAAAATGTGATTTTGATTCAAGTTTAATTTCTAGATTTCATATATATACCCTAAAATATTTTATTACTCATGTTGCTCACTAATTAATATTACTTAATCACCTAAATAATGTTTTGCTCCTAATTATATATTTTTATAAATCCATAACCCTTTTCCTATTTTATATTAAAATTCCCAATTCTAAACTCCGAAAATTTTCTCCCAGCAGAAATTCAAATCTTTTGGTTTTTCACAAACATCAAGATGAATCGCTCCCGTATAAATTTATGCAACCAAGCTGGCAAATAAGAAGCGAAAACTCGATCAAGAAGCAATCAAGAAGTTTTTGTAAGTTCTGATTTTTAATTCCCGGTTTTAAATTCTTCGATTTTCAGGGCGTTACAATCCTACCCCCCTAACAATAAATCTCGTCCCCGAGATTTGGGTCGGGTCGCGATCGGGGGTCGGTCGGCATAAACATATGGGATGGATCCATTAGGACTCCTCCTCAGCAGGTTGGTGAATCGGTTGGCTGCTCCGAGTGACGCAGGAATCTATCAATGAGTTCCTAAGGGTGATGCACTTTGATTCTTTGTTTCGGACAACATGATGTTGTCAGCTCTTAATCCTTGGGGCATCCTTTAAGCATGCAGGATTCCGTAGGTCTCTAATTTTTCTTAAGTTGTATAATAGACTTGCTGTTCTAAACTGTTGGAACCTTTAGCTGTAGACGGGTGGTGATCCTGGTATGATTGCAGTCGTGTGATTTTGGTAGGCGACAGGAGATTATCTAGAGAAGGTTTGGTTCTACCTAGCTTTAATATAGTGTCCAATCTGAGAGTCCGGGGTTTGTCACTCTACCTCCCTAACAATAAGTTCAAGCTTGGCTTTTTAGGGTAAGGGCTATATTGGTGCCGGTATGGAGTACAACTATATCTTTCCTGGGTGAATATACTATTATGGGTCTCTTAAGGTCTACCAGACGTAGGTTATGTTCTATGCTTGTCCTCGAGGTTATGAAAGAATGCGGATTTCAAAAACCAAACAAAACCTTGATTAGTGCAGAATGGATAGAGAACATACCCATCAGCATGATCTGGTCCTCCTGAGCTTCTCCTGTACGCACGTGGTTCACTTGGCCACGGCGGAATCCGGTGGTAGCCTCCTTCGGCTGGGGTGTTCTGAACAAGCTTCGTCCGGGCGCTGGGGTAGGGGTTCCTCTCACAACCGTGGTGTTGGCTCCAGTACGGTTGGGTGTGTTGTGCGGTTTGGGACATTGATTGGCATAATGCCCGAATTCTCCGCAATTGAAGCAATTAACATTCCGGTTTCCCGATGCTGCCAAAGTGGGGGCCGGGGTGCGAAAAGGTGTTGCCGGTGGCCTGCTAGCGTTGTTGGGTACAGAGGGACGACTGGCCGCTATGATGGCTGGTTTCCATCCATTTGGTGTTGCTCCTCTGGGTCGCTGAGATGTCTCTTGAATTGGACGGGCTAGAGCAAGCCTTCTCTTTCGGTTGTTTTCAACCATCCTTTGGTCATGCTCAAGCCTTACGACCTTGTTGATGAGGCTTTGGAAGCTGGTGTGGTCTTGACCGATCATTGGTCCTCTTAGCTCGTCGTTCAATCCTTTGATAAATTTATCCATCTTTTCTTCTTCGTCCGCCAGGTCACTTGTGGCGTAACGGGCAAGCTGGGTAAACTTGTTGAGGTATTCTTGCACCGAGGTGTTGCCTTGGCGCAATCTACGAAACTCATTCTTCTTCCTTCTCATAACTGCGGCGGGTACAAAATTTTCACGAAAAGCAGTTGTGAATTCTTCCCATGTCGGTTCTCCGGCATCTCTAGCCCGGGTTTCCTTGTAAGTGTCCCACCAGTCACTTGCGGGACCTTCCAGCTGGTTAGTGGCAAAGATGACTCTATCTGCTTCTCGTACTCGGACGAGGGTTAGCTTTTTCCCTATCACTCTCAACCAATCTTCAGCATCCATGGGTTCCTCTGTTGTGGAGAAGGTAGGCGGCTTGGCTCTCATAAACTCTCCTAGACTTGAACTTCCGCGATTCCCCTGGTTGTTGGCAATGGCTTGAAGCAGTTGGGTCTGTAAAGCCATGACCTCTACTAGGGTGGAGAGGTTAGGATCCGACGGGTTCTCAGTAGCTGCGGGGGCTCTGCGACGGTGCGTCATCTGAGGAGTATAGATGGGGTAAGAGATTGGATCGACTAAGGCCACGGTTCTAATCAATTTTTTTATCTTCCAGTTGTTTTTAAGTGATCTTTTACACACAACAAGCATGGTGGAATAAACTCATTTAAGACATAACATGGAACTCTATATTAGTTCATAGGTGTTACATCATGGGAGGGGTACATCGGACTGCCATGCACAGTCCCACACAACATAATATAATGACAACAACATCGGTCTAGGTTCTTCATATATAATGGGGAAAGGGTACGGTCATTGCTATCTTGACTCCATCCAAAGCAAGACCAGAGTTGATGCAGACTCCTTGTCTAGTTTTTTGAGCTGTCACCCGATCTGGGGTTGCCACCTATGGCTGTTGCATTGGCACTGGTAAGAGGAGGGGTGCTGTGTGGCTTGGGGCATTGGTTGGCAAAGTGTCCAAACTCCCCACAGTTGAAGCAAGTCACATTCTTCCTTAGGCGTCGAGGAATCTCCTCAGTAGCTTCAGGGGTACACACTGTGCTTGTAATGATCATCTTGCCAGTACCACCTATATTCAATTTTGGTGACTTCCTCTTCTTGGGGTTAGACGGTGACGAACTGAAATCTTGGCCGGCTGTTTGATTGGATTCTCTATCCTTTCTTCCGCACTGTATCTCTCCCTTGATCGGGGTCCTAGTGTACTTGTCCCATGTACTGTTCTTTACTCCATGTCCTTGTTTCATGAAACCGTAGCGGGGATCAAGTGTTTCCTTCCATCCAAATGGCGGGCTTGGTGTCATTGCTCCCCATGGATTTGACAGTATACTTGCGGGAGTCATCAGGGTTTGCGACGGAACGTACCGGCGTTGCTCTGGGTACCAACCCTGGGTTTGCACCTGTTGCTGTTGGATCAATTGTTGCATCTGTTGCATCGTCATGGCCATTAACTGTGTCTGGTTAGCCACTACCTGGGCTAAGGTCGGGTTCACAGGGAAAGGAGGTGGAGTGTCCACAGGGTCGCTCTGGGTTAATCCATGAGACTGCTGGGATCTTGCTTTGCTGCCCTTGGCTCTTCCCATCTATTGTCAGAGAGAGAAAGAAATCAGAAGAAAGGTTAAGCTCTGGTTGGGACCTTATTCCTGTGTAGACCTATTGCTGTAGCGGGTGGAATAAACAATCTTTCAAGCTTTAGCAGGGTCATAGTCCTATATCTATTTTTGAAGATAGTTTAGGGCTTAGAGAAAGGTAATTAGTAAAATCGAATGTTTGTAGAGAAATTGGGGTGAGAGAGAAAATATGTTTGTTTTGTGAAAATAGTTTGTATTTTCAAAATAATCCTATGTAGGGATATTTCCCTTTGACCAGCTATAAAGGGGTGGGGCGCAAGTTGGTCTTATCCTACAGTCGCACTACTCTGATACCAGCTCTCTGGACCCCCGTTTTTGAGGACGGGAATCATTCGTGTTCATAGTACCTTATCCTGGATCGAGTAGTTCGGTACCCACGAATACGGTTCGAATTACCAGTGCAAAGTGCACGAATAGTCTTACATCGAAATTATTACAATAATAGGCCCGAAGGCAATATCCAATACATATAGGACCTACGGTCCGGATACAACCAAACAGAAATGAGATAAGATAGCGGACGGAAGGCAACGCATGCCGATTGCCACACGCAACGACCGGGGACTAAGACTGTTGCGCTCCATTTTCTTCATTCCTCCTAGTAGTATGTGCACGGGTCTTCCTCATCTCCTTCATCTGGAGGTTTGTGCGTATAGCAAGGGTGAGTACCCAACGTACTCAGCAAGCCAACACGGAAGTGATGCACATGATAGGGTCATTCAAAGGATGGCTGGGGTTCTTTTGCATAAAGCCAATTTTCACAATTCTTTTCACAAGCTTAACAACTAGCCAAGTCAAGTTTTAGTTCCAGAGTATATTAAATCGGCGACGGTTATGTCTCGCCATCCATCGTGATACCAAGGATGGTTTCCGTCTCCAGTGCGTCATGGTTTTACGGGAGTCTACCTCTTCTCGCAGGTCGAGAAGCTGAGCCCACCAGCATACAAAATCATTATACATACCAACCCATCATTTTAAAATTTATGAGTCTAGCCAAGCGAAAGTCTTGTCACGATGCTCTATATCCGCGAGCACGGCTATTCGAATAGATTGATTCATTCACACTGTAGTAGATGTACACTTTACCCGTACTCCGCGACTGCCCATCGAATGAGCCTATATCCCTTTTATATGGGACGGTCACGACAAAGCCTTTCGATAACCTCACTTTGGCAGTACCCGCTCCATGAACTTAAGCCCTCATGCACTCTAGCCGTCATTTTCTAGCAGTGAGAGGAGTTTTCTGGCGCACCCGGGGTAAGGAAAGACTTCCTCAATCTTTAAGTTCAATTAATATCGATTTAATTTCAACATCCACAACATGGGCCGCAGCCTCATCTTCATCACACAAACCACATCATAAAGAACCATCTATGCAAGGATACTGCCTCCGCTCGGTTATCTAATCAGCTACAGCTAGGTCTATACCCATTCGAGAAGTACGGTTGTACTGGCTCGTTTCCTGGCTATCTCATGGCTTGGTCCTTAATTGACCAGGGTCAGCACTTGCCTTTTCCGGAATCCACCCAAATCATCCAGCCGCCCCAGTCTAAAACATTTGTTTAGTACTTTCAATTTTCATCAAACTCGTTTCATTATTCTCATGGCCTTGTGGCGCTCATGTCTCCACAGGCCGCATTTCAACTACCTTCCCTAGGGTAGTTGCCCAAGCACAAAGCCTTTTATAAAGTCATGAGTATGCATGAATCTAAGTATAGCATGGCTAAGCAATTTACCGAAGTTATTCTCCGATTTGTTTGTATCACATCGAGAGTTACAAGGAGTAATTCTAAAGGTAATCAATAGCAAGGTATGGCATAACAAGTATAGGTAACTCTGTATAGCATGCATGTTTAGAGTTTAAAATAACATCATTTCACAATTGGGATCAATATGTTCAAAGAGTGTGATGACCTGCCTTGCTTGCAATCCTGTTGGCTTGAGTCTTCGACGTTCTCGACGGTTTCCTCGGACTCTATCATACGTGCGAGAAATCCAATTTGAATTTGATTAGAATTCAAATAAAATCCAATAAGATCCAATAAAAGCCAAATGAATCGTGAAAGCGGCTCCTAATACTAGGCTATGACTCTACGCGAACCTAGGCTCGAGTTTCGGCAAAATCCGAGTTAGAGCGAAAGGGTTATAAGGATTTGAAGTTTTGTAATGAATCCGATTTTGTTAAGAAGGATGCGATATTTATTTTAATATGCTTAAAGTTTGAGAAATACTAGAGTTGATGATTCAATTAAAAAAAGTGATTACCTTTCAATTTCATCAAGTTATTTCTCGAGTCGAGAAGTCCTAGGGTTAATAATAACCGGATCTCGAAATATTTGATAAATCTTGAAGTTGAGATGCTAAATAACTAACGTGGATTTTTGAGTTTAGAAACTCTGCGTATCTATATCTATATATATATAAAATAATATAGGTGAATAATGGGTTTCACAAAAGATAGGAATTTTCTTTGGAGAGGGAATATGTTAAGAGGTTTGAATATGAGTTTATAATTATTTGAAAAAGAAATTTTGGAAAAGAATAAATAATAATCTCTTGAAAAGATGTAAACCTATTTCATTGTAAATAAGGTTTAGGAAATGTAAATATAATTTGTTTATGATTTTACTAGGCTTATCCTTGCTTTTAAATCCCCATAGAAAAATTAAAGAAAAATTTTCAAAAAATTTTGCCCAAGCCGGGGATCGAACTAGCAACCTCATACAGGTTTAGGAAAAGTAAATATAATTTGTTTATGATTTTACTAGGCTTATCCTTGCTTTTAAATCCCCATAGAAAAATTAAAGAAAAATTTTCAAAAAATTTTGCCCAAGCCGGGGATCGAACTAGCAACCTCATACTCTCTGCCCAGCGCTCTCTCCACTGGGCTAGCAGCCGTTCTCATTTTTCTTTCCCCCTTCTTTTCTTTTATACCTTCTTTCCTCTCTTCGCTGGCAAAAGGAAAGAAGAAGAGAAAAAGAAAACAAAATGGCGCGGGGAGGGATTCGAACCGGCGACCTGGTGACTCACGCAGCTCGGCTCAACCGCTGTGCTGCCAAGCCGATGTCGTTCACTCTCGCTCCTACCCTGTTTTTATTTCTTTTTGCACGGTTCTTCTTCTTCCTCGCGACGCCAGCAAATCTCCCGAGCGAATGACGGCGAGGGTGTCCGGGCTAGGGGTGCTAGGCTACTTTTAACCATCTAGGAGCTATGATGGTTGCGTTCCAAGGGATAGCCGAAGATTTGGGGTGGTAGAACGTGCTGGTGACGACAGCTATGTCACGGCGACAATGGAGCTCGTCGCTGGCATGCTCCGGCGATGGAACGGCCACGACGAGGGGTCGCAGAGTACCTACAAGACCTAGCGACGCTAATGGCGACGGTGTGCTGGCCGGGAAGGCAGTGTGGTGTGCTAGCGACGTGCGCACGCGGCGGCCGAAACAGAGGAAATGCGGCGGCTCATCGGCGATGGGTCTCCGGCGGCTAATCGGTCCAGGAAACTTAGGGGAAACGAAGCTTGTAGCATGGAGATCGCAGAAGTACCTTCAATTTGGGAGGAAATCGACTGGGGACGACGAATTTTTGGACTTGGCTCCGGGCGGTCGGCGCTAGGGTTCTTCGGCTCCTCGTCGGTTTCCTTCAAAATTCAAGCGATGCGGTGGGGGAACTTTGTGGAAAACTCAGGGAAAATGGAGAGGAGTGATTCACGAAGAAATCTTGTATAGGGAACTTGATCTGCCCCGGCCTTTTTATAGGCGCTCTGTGCCGGGTTAGCTCGGGCGAGGCTGATGGCCATGGCGCGCATGCGGGGAGGGGGCCGGGCACGGCGCGAGACGCATGGGCGCGAGGGGCGGCGGGGCCAGGCGCGGGCGTGGCCGACGCACGGCGCGACGGGGAACAATGCGAGCGACACGACGGCGCGGTACGGCACGGCATGGGCATGGTACGGCGGCGTGGGCGCGGTGCTGCGGGCGCGACGCACGGCGCGCGGTGGCGAGGCGGTCCGGGGTCCGGGTTACGGCGTCGAACAGGTGGCGCGCAATGAATAGTGACTTTTTTCCGATTTTCCCGAATTAAATTTCCTATTTTCCCAATTTTATTTCCTTTCACCCCTAAAATTCAAAATGAAATATAACACATCTAAAAATAAGTTGTAAAATATATGTCCAACCTTTTCACCCACTTTTATTATTTTACAAATATATTTTACATATCTAATTTAATTCTTTTCCTCAATTCTAGAAAATGTGATTTTGATTCAAGTTTAATTTCTAGATTTCATATATATACCCTAAAATATTTTATTACTCATGTTGCTCACTAATTAATATTACTTAATCACCTAAATAATGTTTTGCTCCTAATTATATATTTTTATAAATCCATAACCCTTTTCCTATTTTATATTAAAATTCCCAATTCTAAACTCCAAAAATTTTCTCCCAGCAGAAATTCAAATCTTTTGGTTTTTCACAAACATCGAGATGAATCGCTCGCGTATAAATTTATGCAACCAAGTGGCAAATAAGAAGCGAAAACTCGATCAAGAAGCAACAGTCAAAAGGTTTTGTAAGTTCGATTTTTAATTTCCGGTTTTAAATTCTCCAATTTTCGGGCGTTACACGACCAAGCGGCAAGCCGGTCGATTGCTGGACATTGCCGGTTAGACCGGCACAAGAGGTGCGGTCAGACCGGCCTAGGGGTTCAACTTCAGATTTTGTCGACTCCTAATTCCGATGGACCTCCATAGACTACAAATTTGACATGTGAAGGTACGAACATGATATAATTTCTAAAGTCATTGCTCCTATGCATATTCAACAACGACATCCTCCGAAACAACTCATTGGTAATTTGGGTGAGCGTACTACAAAGTCTAAGGTAACAACTCATGATATTCATGCAAATTCTGTTTTTTTCTTCTTTTGAACCCAAAGATGTTACTCATGCATTAATTGATCAATCATGGATTAATGTCTTATATGAAGAACTTGAAAATTTTGAAAGAAACAAAGTTTGGACTTTTAGTTGAACCTCCTTTTGGTCATAATATTATATGAACTAAATAGGTTTTTAAAAATAAACAAAATAAAGATTGTTTGATTGTGAGAAATAAAGCTAGACTTGTTGCTCCAGGGTTTACTCAGGTGGAAGGTTTGGATTTTGATGAAACTTTTGCTCCTGTTGCTAGAATTAAGGCAATTAGACTTATGTTGGCTTTTGCTACTTCAAAAAGTTTTAAATTGTATCAAATGGATGCTAAAAGTGATTGTCTAAATGGTTTTGTACAGGAAGAATTTTATGTTAAGCAACCATCGAGTTTTAAAAATCTGATTTTCCCAAACAATGTTTTTAGATTGTCAAAAGCTTTGTATGGTTTGAAACAAGCACCTAGAGCATGGTATGATAGACTTAAAAACTTTTTGCTTAAAAATGTTTTTAAATGAGAAAAGTCAATAAAACTCTTTTTGTTCTTAAGCATGGTGATAAGCAACTTTTTGTTCATATTTATGTAGATGATATCATCTTTGGTTGTTCATCTCACGCTTTGGTTGTGGAGTTTTCTAAAGTTATGCGCATGGAATTTGAGATGAGCATGATGGGTGAGTTGTCGTACTTTTTGGGATTGCAAATTAAGCAAACGCCTTAAGATATGTTGCACATCAAACGAAGTATGCAAAGGATCTTTTAAGGCATTTCAAGATGAAGAATTGCAAGCCAATTTCTACCCTGATTGGGTCTATTGTTGTTTTGGATCCTAATGAAGATGGTGAAAGTGTTGATAAAAAGGGTACAGAAGTATGATTGGATCCTTGTTGTATCTTACTGCTTCAAAGCCATACATACAATTTGATGTGTGTTTGTGTGCTTGCTTTCAAGCTTCTCCACGTGCTTCACATCATCAAGCTATCAAGCAGATTATGAGGTATTTACACCATACTTTCAATTTGAAATTTGGTATTCTACCTCATCAACTATTTGCTTAACTAGATATTTCGATGTTGATTTTGCTGGGTGTAGAATTGATAGAAAAGTACTAGTGAAACATGTCATTTTCTTAGTACTTCATTGATTGCATGGTCTTTTAGGAAATAATCTAGTGTTGCTCAATGTACTGCTGAATCTGAATATGTTGCTGCTGCTAGTTGTTGTTATTAGATTCTTTAGCTTATTTCAAATTTGAAAGATCATGGTCTTGATTTTGATAAAGTTCCTCTTTCTTGTGATAATAGAAGTGCTATTAACATTGCTAAGAATCTTGTACAAGACTCACGCACAAAGCACATTGATATTCACTTTCACTTTCTGAGAACATGTTGAGAAGGGAGATGTTGAGTTGAAATTTTTGGATATAAAGTTGCAACTTGCTGATATTTTCACTAAACCATTAGATGCTTCACACTTTTCTTTTCTTCATGAAGAATTGGAAAATATTCATCCGTTTTGCATGATTTTAGAGGGAGTTTGTGCTGAAGGTTTTATCAAGCAAATATGAAAATAAAGAAAAATAAAAAGAGAAAAAGAGAACTGTGTTTTGTTTTATGCCTATTGTATATTCTCGTGCATGCTGGCAATATGATTAAGATATATTTGTCACTAGTATAGATTGTATGTATTTTAGTCTTTTCATGAGGCTTAAATATTGCTTTTTAAGTGAGATGATGTATGACACTAATTCATTTACTTAATTAAGGAAATATGCATTGTTGAAGCTAATGCTTAGTTTGGATGACTAATGCTTATATATATGCTTGTTGGGTTGTTATTCCTCAAATTGCTCTTTGTTTGTTCCAAATACCGCAAGTGCAAATAATTGCTTGTATTTACTTTTAAGAGAGGTAAAAACAAAAACTGAATCCTTAGAAATAGTCTTGATGACAAGGACGTATTCACAGTGAGGACAATAATGGGTGCCAAATACTTGGAAATAGTCTTGATGACAAGGACGTACCCAAAATAATTGAAAGATTTTATATTCAATGTCAACGTGAGCACAACAAGCTCAAATAAATGCTGAAAGTTCTCTTGGTTATTGTTTTTGTGAAGGAGTTAATTTGAAAATGAGTAATAATGCAATAAGTATATGTGTAGGGGGTTTTCTTTCAACCTATGTACTACTGAATATGTTGCATTATAAATCGTTTAAAATCATGATTGTTGATTTGATCTTAATTGAAATATCTTTGGTTCATGAATATACTCTAGTGCATGCCTTGTTATCTAATTGATAAATTTATCTTTCTTATGTTGTGATACATGACCTTGAATAGCTCTATGTATAATTCCAAGCTCTTGACTATTCATACCAATATTAAATTCTAATACTTGATGAAATCATTGTCCGAAGAGATACAAAATGTGCATGTTTTCAACTATGGGAAATTTCTTTTTTTGAAAGGGGATAACTTTTATTTTGATTTTTGAGCACTCCGATGCTTTTTACCACTTCTTTGTTTTTATTTTTTCAAACACCAAAACAATATTTTTTATGGATTTGCCAATGTGTTCATCAAGAGGGAGATTGTGAAATCGATGTGTGTTTTGATTATTTATTTGTGATGAATAAAAAAATTGGTATTTGAGATAATTGGTTTTGATATTTTGAGGTTACAATGAATAGTATTTTCAGGTGATGAACATGTGGTTTTCAGCCGTGTGGACCGGTCAAACTGGGCTGTGGTTGCCGGTCAGACCGGTGTGTGTTGCGCGGTTTGACCGGCTAGCCCGATGCTCTGACCAGTCGACTCTGTGTCGATTTTAGTTTCAAGTTGTTTCTTTGGATACTCATGATTAATCTATGTTTATGACTTCTAGATGGATACTATACGTATGTAATATTGTTGTGTGCTAATGTTGAGTCAAGTTGGAGAGAACTTGTGCTCAGATATGGTTTCTTGTTTGATTCATGTGTAAGTGTGTCTTGATGCTTGGGAGAGCGTTGCCGGTGATAGATTGGGAGTTAACTTGGGAGAAGATGGCGTCCGGACAATTAGGATATCATGCGGGATTCTTAGGCTAAAGAACATTGCACATGGTTGGTGAAGATTCTATATGGCATACGATGGAGATATTGTGTGCGTATGGGATACGGAGTCGAATTTGGAAGGAGCACAAATTTGGCATGATTGGAGTTTGTAAAGTTTGTTTCCTAGGAGATTAGGACTTCTTGTACAAGTTGGGTTCGTGGATTTAAGCTTCCTACCTATGGCGTATAAATAAAAGAGGGGTTGAGGCCTATCGGTATAGATTTTGTGAGAGTTTAGTTTAGAGAAAAGTTAGGGTTTCAAGTTTAGTCGAGATTTGTAAGAGGAGTGCGGTTGTTGCACTCTTTAAACACGAATAGAAGAAATAAAGTTCAATCTATTTTTGAGAGATCTTCAATTTGTGTTTGCTCGAGTTTGGTGGTCCAACTGGCAAGACACCGGCGGTCCGACCGGCAACATTGCACCGGTCAGACCAGTGGCTCCAAGGGTAGTTAGACCGACGGCGATGGTGGCGGAGAGGCGGTGCATCGGGCGGTCGGGCCAGAGATACGATGCAGGTCGGACACGAGGACTTCGAGCGGTCAGACCGGTGCATCTACTCCAGTCAGACCGATCGCCATCGATTTGAGGGTAACTTTTATATTCTGCTAAAATTTGGTTTTTGGTGATACATCCATTCACCCTCTCTCTAGTTGGCTTAGTTCTTCTTGTTCGGTCCTACACAAACTTCATTTCAGCAATTATCAAAATAGAAAAAAGTTATAATAATCTCATTCTTAGCTTTGGGCCAAAAGTCGGCCCACCTTCCTCCTATTTGTCCTCTCCTCTCTTCCTCCGGCATGCATGACCATTTCTCTCTCCCTCAGCCCAGTTTCTTTCATGGGATAGGTCGGCCCTAGCCCACCTCAGCCTCCCCTCCTTCGCGCTTGCATGGCCCATGTGGCCAAAGACCGTGCTTGCTCGTCGCCCATGTCATCTTGCCGATAGGTAGGACCAGGGCCGACCGGTCGAGGCCTTCTTCCCCAACTGAATGACCAGCAATCGTCGTCGACCCACTCTGACCCGCTTCCCCACGTCTCTCTCTCACTCCACTGCTGGCCACCACCTCAGGCCACCCATCATTGCCAAACGAGGGCAGCCGAAGTGTCGCCTCTAGTGCCAACCCAAAAGCGTCTATGTTTGTATCGGCAATAATTTAAGGGGGCTACGCACGAGACCTAAAAGTAGATGGATGCGGAATACAATGGTTTATATAGGTTTAGGTCCTCAATGTAAGCTACTCCTGTTTTGGTGGATTGTATTCCGTCGGATGTATTGATATTGTTGTTTTTCTCGTGTTTTGTGTAGCTCTCAAGGGGGCTCCCTACCCGCCTTATATAGATTCGGGGCAGGGTTAGTATTATCTGCGTAGGGTTCTATCCCCTGCCTTGGACACAATGCAACATGGCAACCGAGTTCTACTCTATCTCATATTACATGCATCAGGCTCACCTCCTATCTCTAGTCGGATATACAAGCCGACGGGTATCCGACACCCATACTCTTCACAATAAGTTTCACCTTTGCATTCACTAAGTAATGCATGTTGAAATGGAGAGGCATTTTCACTCATAATTTCACAACAATCAAATTGTGAGAGGCTATTGAGGTTAAATCTTACATCTTGGTCAATAGCTACATGTGTTTTAGGGCATTTGCAAGTAAGTTCACAAAGAGGATCTATGAAGTAATTTAGTAATATTGAAGAAATAACCTGTACATCAGAAGAAAGTAAAATGTATTTGCCGGGTATCAATGATAGGGATACCCAGCGGGACGGGATCACGAGCCGAGACGCTCGGAAGCCTTAGGTGGGTGATCCACGTCCTGGCCGACCCCAAAGGGACAGGCTACATCTCTCTGGCCCTGGTTTCGTCCCGCCCGACCCCGAGGGAGCAAGTTTCGTCCCGCCCGACCTCGAGGGGACGGGTCCGCCATGCCCGGCCCCAAGGGAACAGGTCCGCTTCGCCTAGCCCCGGGGGACGAGCCCCATCTCGCCTGACCCCAGGGAGCGAATTCCGTCTCGACCAACCCCGAGGGACGGGTCCGCCTCGCTCGGCCCCAGAAGAGCGAGTTCTACCTTGCCTGACCCCAAGGGGACACAGCCTCGCTCGACCTCAGAGGAACGGGCACATACTCTCTTGAACCCAGGAAATAGGTCATGCCTTTCCCAGGGTGTGGGGCCTACGATACGACCCATGATATCTTCCAACCACTACGGGCATGGGAAAGGAGTACCGGCGGACCAATCTCCAACGGCGAAGTAGGGGTAGGAACAAAGTTGACTCTTGCTCATGACCTACCGTAGCGAAGAATTACGACGACTACAGTGCTGATAAATGGCCACTATGTTGCCTAACCCATGTACGACATCCAGCACAGACATTCGTCCTTACATCATTCGCTTAGGCAGAATGGGACGCCACGACCAACTAACCATGCCATTGCGTGGTTATGGCGGTAGAACAGGGGCACCGAAAAGAGTGAACCACGCCGTCATCAACAGGGCTCACAGGTCCCACGCCAATGGAGAAAGAAGGGACGAGATGAGGCCAGGCACCTTTTTTCCCTTACTTCCTCCCATGTAACTCTCTCCCCCCTTAGGCTATAAAAGGGGACGAGGGATGAGCGGAATGAACAGGTCATAGAGGGACATAGATAACATATTCTCCCGTTTGTAACCTCCTACTGCAAACTTAGTGCAAGTAACACGAGAAGCTCTCTGCTGGACGTAGGGACATTCTATCCGAACCAGTATACATCCTTGTATCCTCTTTGCACACCATCTGAGCTGGACACGCAAGCCGCTAGAGACTCACTAGTCGGCGGTTAAAAACACCGACAGTATTCCATGTTAATTTTCATGTTTTGGGAAATAATTTTCATGTTTTGGGAAATTTTTTACATGTATTTAGAAGCAAGTTTTGAGATGTAACTTTTTCACAAATACTCATGCCTTTTCCCCTCTTTTTAAACATTTTTTATGTACTATAAAAAAGGATATGACGATCAAAATGTAATAGGCTGTACACCCTATTAAAACTGAAAACTGAAAGGTACAAAATGCATTCCAAAGATGTAACTAGGACATGTAAATGCAAGATACTTTGGAATTAAAAGGTATAAAATGCATTTAAAGATGTAACTAGGAGTCTAGGACATGTAAATGCAGGAAAATAACTTTCATGTTTTCAGGAAGTAACTTTATCTAGTGTTAGTGTTAGAAGTAACTTTCTGTGAGAACAGGTTCTGAGATGTAACTCCCCTAGTACTTATGCCCTTTCCTATTTTAAAATTTTTATCTAGTATGAGAAAAAAAGGATTTGGGGTCTTAAAAGAAGATGCGACATAGTGGATAAACTCTCACTAGTACAGATCCTCTCATCTATGACGGCCTCTCACATACCTGTGTTTTACGGGCCGTCACGACGAAGTCATCTCAAACGGGCCTAAAAAGAGGCGACAAAAAAATACTCACATAGACATGTTAGATGTGCATAAAACTCGATCCCGTCATGGATGATAGTTAACGATGACGGGCTCAATTCAAGGCCCGACAAAGATAACCTATGATATTTTTGTTGGGCCCCAAAAGAAGCCTGTCACCGATATTCATCATCGATAACGGGCTCCAACTTGAGGCCCAATTGAGATAATAGTTAGGCCCGACATCGATGAGTGTCATCGGTGACGGGCTCCAACTTGAGGCCCGATTGAGATAACAGTTAGGGTCCGCACCGATTGCAGGCTATAAATACCATGATCATGGATGTGCTTCGAAATCATTTAACCTAGGGTGCCGATTTAGATCTACACATTAGCGCGAAAAAATTCTATGTCCTTACTCACTCTCAGAACCCTAGCGCCCTCATGACGCCGCCGTCGTCATCGGCCGCCGACCCCTCGCCCTCGTGCCGCTGCATCCGCCATCCTCTTTTCCACCACCGTCGCCGCCGCCCTCCTGAGCCCAGCGCCGCCATCCTCGATCCCAGCGCCATCGTCCCCGAGATTAGTGTTGTCGTCCCCGAGCCAGGCGCCGTCGTTCCCGAGCCCGACACCGCTGTCCTCCCTCGTCGCCCTCTGCTCCCTCGCCCTCATCCTCCCTCGCCCAAGCGTCGACGCCCTCTGCTCCAAGTAAGTCCATCTAGCCCCCTCACAGCCTGCGGCACCCGGTTGTATAATTCGGATGATATGTGGATGAATTTGGACAGTGGGTTGTATAATTTGGATGAATGGATTATACTCGTACTGTTAACTTGAAATACGTGAATAATGGATGTGTATGTGAATGGATGTGTGAATGTCAGATGTATGTGAATGTATGTGAACAATGTATGTGAATGTCATATGTGATTTCTGAAATATATGAATGGGGATGCTGGGAAAGGGAATATATATCTTTGTTTCTCTCATTTTTGCAGCGAGCATGGCTAGCAAAGGCTTGAGGCTAGCCAAAAAAATAAAATATTTTTTTGGAAAAACTCATCGATGACGGGCTTTAACTTAAGCCCGATAGAGATGACATCATCCGGGATGGGCTTAAGTTAAACCCGATTGAGTGGTTAGTCATCTGTGACTGGCCTTTGTTTGACTGGTCTTCTGGATCAAACCTATCAGTGACGGGCTTAAGTTTAGGCCCGATAAAGATAAATGCATCGGTGACAGGCTTTTGCTCGATAGAGATGACTTTTCACATCACTGACCTTTGCGTCGTGACGAACGCCATGCCCGACACAGATGTTTGTTGCCGCCCGATTGAGATGAGGGTAACAATTGTAGTGTCTAAACTGGTCGATTGTTTTTCTCTTTTTTCAGATGAAATTCAAACACAAATCTACACTACAACGGTCATCCTCATCTCAAACGGGTGATAATCCTCATCTGTGTCGGGTATGGCATCTGTCACGGTGCAAAGGTCAGTGATGTGAGTAGTCATCTCTATCGGGCAAAAGCCCATCACCGCTTTACATTATCTTTGTCGGGCCTAAACTTAGGCCCATCACTGATATGTTTGACTCACAAGACCAGTCAAACAAGGGCCCGACACTGAGGATACAATCTCAAACGGGCGACAATTAAAGCCTGTCACGGATAACTAACAACTCAATCGGGCTTTATATTATGCCCATCACGGATGATAACTCAATCGTTCTGTAATATAAGCCCGTCACGGATGACTGTCATCTCCATCGGGCTTCAGTTAAATCCTGTCACCGATGAGTTTTTCCCAAGAAAAAATATATTATTTTTTGGCTAGCCTCTGGCTTTTGCTAGCCATATATCTGAAATTCACATTCACATACATCCCCTTTTACATACATTCACCACATTCACACATCTATCCACAAACACATC
Source organism: Oryza australiensis (assembly GCA_019925245.2). Classification (NCBI taxonomy): domain Eukaryota; kingdom Viridiplantae; phylum Streptophyta; class Magnoliopsida; order Poales; family Poaceae; genus Oryza; species Oryza australiensis. Next base: position 198,242 of record JAIFGZ020000194.1, read on the forward strand.
CATTATTCACTTATTTCTCTTGAACACATTTGACAAAATTATAATTTACAAATGATTATGAAAATTGTTCTTTGTGGTCGATCGACTCTAATGCTTATTCTTTGTCGTCGATCGACTGTCTAAAGTGAACTAGGACCGCCACCCTCAGGGAAAGCCATTAGCCCATCTAAAACCCTCGAAACGTGATATGCGCCGCCCGGTGAGATGATATGTCGAAAGATGAATCCGCAGAGTTGTTCAACGAGGGCTAAGCAAACATGTGGCAATAATTGACTTGTCAATATATCTAATTTCTGTAAATAAAAGGATTGAATATGTGAAAACATAATATGTGTTTAGAAATGTGTATTTACGGTTTAACAAATATGGCGAACCTCAGAATCCGAAATGTGCCGGTTGTGGTCTTCCAGGAAAAACCATATAAATTTCATCACGTAGAAACCACTTATGCTCGTGTCTGGTTCCTGACGTTGGCACCAACGGTGGCAGCAAACCCGGAATGTATTGGCACATGCAAAGTGTTGATGATTCTTATTATACTTCACAAGTGCCTTATTTAGGATGTCAATGATGGATTGGAAAGCTTCTTGTGGTTTCCTTAATCCATCCATGACGAAAATCTTACAGTCTTTTAAATGGATGACAAGAAGGATCTAGTGATGGCTGCATACAAAGGGAGAGAGCATTTAACACCTTCAAGCACAAATGGTATGTACAACAACAAATGTCACACTTACTCAAAGTTGTAGGACAAAAGGATCATATTCATGTCCTTAAGCTTGACAAAGGAGTTGTAGAGGTAGTCCAGCACCCATTTTTGGGACCTTGGGCCGTCGTCAATAACATTGGAATTGACAAGCCATGGATCGAGGAATCCTACTTTGTTATAGGTTGCTCTACATTCAAGCGTCCCCATTCTGCATAAGGAAACAAGTTAGACACTCTGTGAGGATATTAACTTAGAAATAATAGCAAGGGGTTCGAGTATGCTTACAATGCCCATAGCTAAAATAGTGATGTGTCTAGGTCCCTCAGATTGTATAGCTGAAAATAGTTTATTAAATTGGACCCAAATTATACCATCCTGGTGATGGAAGTCCTCGTCCCTATAAACGACGACGAATGTCTCTTTACCCTCCTTTGCCATCTGTAGGTACCACTCTTCTACCCTTCTCATCTGAGTGCAATTTCCAACTATGTTGCGATATTCAGGGGTGGTCAAAGGAGCACCGAACTTGAACTTAGCTAGCTGAGGGGCCTTCGCAATATTGTGCACATCAGTGTTACTCTTCACCCCTGAACTTTCTTGCTCATACTTATGTGCCATGTCTTTCACGAACTCTTCCCTGGAAAATTGTCGCAATTTTCTTTTCTTGATCGTGCGATGGTAGTCTAAAATTGGTTTCTCCTGTGCTGGTGGCCTTGCCATGTGAATGAAGTGGTCTTGTACTTCAACTGGCACGCACATAGATGGCTCCGACGCTGCTTTATTGCCCTTCTCCAGAGATGAGCGAGCAAGCCATTTAGGGCTACACCTGCCAAAGTCGGTGTCATACTGTAGCTCGATCGAGTCATCTTATGCATCACCTAAGGGAGATGGAGGGGTTGGATCACCTAAGGGAGATGGAGGGGTTGGATCACCTATGGGAGATGGAGAGGCTGACATTGGAGTTAATTTGATATCAATGAGCTCCTTCGGCCATTGGGTAAAGCTACCTCGTGCAACTCCTAGGGTTAGGACTTTGTCGTTCGGTGAATGTTGCAGCGGCATATGGACCCATTCATCCTTCACTGTGTCCACTTGCACTTTTGCATATCCGGCCATAAGTTGATACCTATGCACTCTTTGTATCGGCGTTTGGCTTGAATGTTAGTCCCTCGGCCGCTGGAACCGTGAAAGAGGGCATCACCTTAACTCTTAGCACGCAGTTAGTCGGTTCCTGCGATATATGGTCGACGGTGGCTAGGACCGGTGTTGGATTTTCCACCGCATCAGTTGATGCACAACTGCTCCCCCTTTGCGTTGGACTTTCTCGTTGCGGACCGATGGTGCACGCGATGGTCTGCTGCTCGGCTAGGATCTGCTCCTGGATCCGTTCCGCAGCATGATCTAGCTGCTCTTTAATTTCTGAGCTCAGTTCGGCTCTAACCTGCTCCCGGATCCTCTTAACTAGGCATGCATCTCTTTCCACCTTCTTCGTAACGGTCCGCTTCTTATACTATCCGACGTATTCTGGAAGTCCATATTTCTAGGGGACATTAGAGCCAATGCCCCTTTCCGTCCATGGTGTTCGTCGGTGCCCAACGCTTGCGTGAGGATGTCATCCTCACGTCTATCGGTGCAGGCCTCTTGGGAGAATTGTCTCAAGCCAACCAACTCTTTCTGCATTACAATTGAGATCGGTATAAATCGAGTGTGCGATATGTGTAAAGAAACTAAACATAATAAGGTGAGACACTTATAATATTTTTGTAAACTTGTTGATCCTGGGGATTTGGCAGAGTGAATGTCCCATCGCTGTTCTTCACGGCCCTTGCCCTTGTCCAGCTTCTTGCACGTGGGTGTGGATATCAGCAAATGGAGGCGGCGCGTTCGATGCCTCTGTCGCCTCATCCTCTTTCTGCCGTTGTTCCTATTTCCCCGCATATCCTTCACTGCCAAGTCGGTGCGGGTGCTCGTAACGAGCCTGGAGTGTCCTATAAGCATCGCTTCTGGCTCGGGATTCGACAGTTGATTTCTTTTCGTAGAACTCCTTCCACAAGGCTGGCGTGATGAAGGGATATTTCTCAAATACCTCTAGGGTGTTGATCTTCAGGATGTAGTCAGTGACCAGCTTGGACTTGAAGCTCTTCCAAGCATGTCCCATCGTTAGGAAAGCCGTCCGCTTTAGCCTATCCTCGTCAGCTGCAGGATATTCGAAGCTCTCCTTGAACTTCAGCCAAGCAGTTTCCTTCTCCACGTCCGACACCTCCTTGTTATGATCATGCAAAATACTAAAGGTCTGTCTCCCTATTATTCCGCAGATCGTCTTGAACTTCGTGGGCACATTCGGGGGAGCCGACGGCACTCCTAGGAGGTCCACCTCTGTTATGGTGTAACGTTCCTTTGGGATTTTATTAGGGCTTCTAAGGGTCTGTGTCCTTGTGGATCCACTAGTTGTCGCCGACATTGATTCGCCGTGCTGAGCCATCCTATAAATATATTACAAAATCAAAAAAAAGAAATTAACAGCAGGATTCATCGTTAATAGTATAATTTTCACACGTGCTTAACACTAAATAATATAACAGAGAAAATATAGAACCGGCAAATACATAGTGGTGACATCCATACTGTATTTGAAAGTCCATCTATCCTCGACAATGCTTAGAGCCACAGAGGCATGATTTGAGTTTGCAAACTTTGAAGAGTTTCCCCTCAAAGCCAAGGGGACCACCTCTTGTTCCAAAATCATAAGTCAGTTCAGTCATGTCTTTTTGTAATGCATGCATGCAGCCGTTCGTTATCGAGGTGGTGGTGACGAGTAGTGGACGCGTGCGTTAGTATGATCCATGTCTAGGAGTACCATGTAAACTCGAGCTTCAAAAGGCATAAAGAAAATTCCACACTCCAGCGAGTCGCGGTCAATGGAGTAGGTCATCATGGTCGTCTCGTCGACAACTGCACCGCATCCCGCTGCTGGTCCATGAAGGGGCCCCGACGCCTTATTCACTTACCTCGGTCTCGCTTTATTCAAAATGACGTGGTGTAATGTCTATGATTACCATGTAAACTCGAGCTTCAAAAGGCAGGAAGTAAATGCTACACTCGAGCGAGTCACGGTCGATGGAATCTTTATTACCAGCTAAGAGAGGATGAGCCATTTTTCACTCGTCATTTCTATACTAGTATTCAAAGCAGCTTCTTGCAATGGACTACAAGTCTTTGTACTGAGTAACAATGGAATATCATGTATTCAAGCAAATATACGATATAAAGCTTTGAAAGTTTACATATTTTTTACCTGTCAATGCAGATGAGCTTTACACCATCTTCGACGGAGATGTCCTGAGTATTTGGGGTAACATGGAAGAAGGAGACTATCACAAGGGCGTCAAAAGATGGTGGCGAGAATATGGACAGAAGCTGAAGGGCGAGAAGGCCATGGGGCTACAAGGGCACTGACCTACTATTTTTCAAATTTTCTTGGAAAAAAAGATAAAAATTCACCCCCTCAACCTCCCATCTATGGGATAACCAGTACAATGAGTAGGTATTTATAGACTGAGAAGCCCATCAAGTTATCTTTGACAGGCTATAATGTCAGGCTGTAAATGTTATCTCAATCGGGCTATAGTTTTGGGCCGGTCACCGATGGTACACATAGGTTACGGGCATTTATGGGTGCCCAACAAAGATAACATTGGTCATCTTTGTCAGGCATTTTATTGTGCCCGTCACTGATAATTGTTATCCGTTACGGGCTATAGTTTTGTGAACATCTAACATGTCTGTGCGTGTATATCTTTGTCAATCTCTTTTTAGGCATGTTTGAGATGACTTCGTTGTGACGGTCCACAAACTCAAGCATGTGATGGCCCGTCACAGAGGAGAGGTCTTGTACTAGTGCTACGATTTGTTGGGATTGTAAACTTACATGTGATCTTGTGATTTGGATTTGCTCTTGTTTTATAGACCTCTAATTCGGATTTCTTTCTAGTTTATCCCCTAATTTGCTGTAATTTGCTATTGGTTTCCTCCTCCTCTTTGTTTTATTGATTTGGGTGTTAATGACACGGTTGTCGTGGTGGCGAAGGTTTGCTCGGCCTAAGAAGGAGAGCGAGCAGTTCTGTTTTTAGGCAAGCGTATCACGTATGAGAAGGAAAACACAGTGTAGAAACTGGATTCCAGCTATTTCACTATCGGAGTATTCTCTCTGTTCTAAAATGTTTTTTATTTTTTATTCATTTTACACATATCAATATAAAATTAGAATACTAAAATACCATTATTTTATCAAATCTTAATACAACTATTTTATTTACTCTCAATACAATTATTTCTTATTTTCATAAAATCCGATGTAATATCTGATGTAATGATTATATTAAAAATAAATTTATTTCAAAATAAATAAAATATGTTAAAAATTAATATTATGAGACGGAGAAAATATACCCAGTCTAGCAATGTCAAAAAGAACATGGGCAAGGGCAGCAACCGAAGCCGAACTTGAGAACCCTAGTAATCCACCACAGAGCCCATATACCCAGTTATACATAACCCACAGGCAACGCAACGTGCAGGCTTTGGCGGCTTGCCCCATTTGCGAAACCCAATCAACCCTCGCCATCGCATGCCGATCATACGACCCAAATGCGCCAAACGGACATCCCCTCGTCTTCTTCCTTCGGCCCTCCCGAGCCCTAACCCTTGCTCCCAATATTTTTTACCTTTTAGTTTTTTTTGAAAGATTCTCACAAATAGGCCTCTGGCAGTTTTAAATCAGAAAATGTACCTCAACCTCGGTGCCATCCATATTGGCGCCGAGGGCGCCGAGCTCGGTGCGCCACGTCGGTGTCGTGGATCTTGGCGTTGAGCCTCGGCGCCAGTCTATTCGGCACCAAGCTCGGCGCCAAATACAGTGGCGCCAAGCACCAGCACGCTCTCTCCCATTCTTTTTTCTAGAATCGAAAAAGGAAGAAAAACGAAAATACTATGAATTAGAGCCTAATTAAGATAGGATGACTAATGTATGCACCCTAATGAGGAGTAATTCTATAAAAATGAAGAACTCTATTTCAGAACGTATATCGATTTAGATTTAGGTAATCTATATATATAGATAAGCAAAGTAATATACTTCAAATTTAGGTAATCTATAGATATAGATAAGCAAAGTAATATACTTCAAACAAAGTAGGAATTCCCAAGATGGAGAATATCTTGCAGTCTTCCTATCTCCTGTGTTTGTTCTCTTCCCCCTTCACCCTTCCTCATGAATCATTTATGTTTTCGTCGTTTCTGTTTTCAGGCGGTGAATAGTACCATGTTGTTATTTATTTTGTCAATTTTAATTGAGACATTCGTATTTGTAGTTTACATTCCAATTTCATTTCGGTAAGTTCAAAATACTTCAAGAGACTCACTTCAAGAATAGTCTATGCAGTCCATACAGTCCACAAGTACAAACTAACATCTACCACAATCTGTACAGCAGGTTTCACTATCTCCTACTCCTACCCTTGCCCTTGTGTCCAAGAGCGTCGTTGCTTGGAGTGAAAGGGTTGGGTGGGTGGCGTCTCCTGGTCCCAAGCTGCTGCGTAGGCTGACTCGAGGGAGCGTCGTGCACCTGGGATGACCCAATCTCATCGTGTCCCTGGAGCGCCTCTTCCTCGTCGTCGTCGTCGTCCTCCTCGTCAGAGGCATTGCCTCTAGAGTCCATACGTGCCTGGCTAGACGACCCACCACCTCCTGTGGATGCTGAAGGCATGTGCACATCTTGTGTCGTGGTTGTCCTACAACCACAATGAGTAGCCGCACGACGTAGCCGGCGTACTACTCTCTGTTGCACAAAATTCAGTATTTTGTTCAAAGACTGCAATGTATTAGATGTATATTTGAAAGAGCTTTCAAAATCTTACGTCGAGGAAGTAGTGTGTCTCATCGTCTCTAACTCTCCCGCGAAATTGCATCATCTCCTTGACCGTCATTCGGAGGGTGTTGCCCTGAAACAAATTTCAGAATTAGAACATAAAGTTATGCAACTAAACCTAGAAAACCAAGTTAGATGACATACCACTCTATCCAAGATAGGCCCTGCCTCCACCTGTCTCCCCACACGCGTACTTTGGTCGTAGGCCGTGTCTTCATCGTCAGATGACTCAATGTCGGCGTAGTCAGCCTGTGACCACTGAAGTCTAAGCGGGGGACGTGTCGTGCCGTGGTACCAAGCCTGGTACCTCCTGAACCCCCGTTCAAGTGCGACTCATCATTGATGTCCACGTTGGCATCGAACAGGTCCCACTGGTGAATGTAGTTGTAGTGGTACTGGTCCCAATCAAAGATCTTCTTGTTCTTCTGACGATCTAACCTGCAAGCCACGTATTGCAAAGTTAGTAAATTTTTATGTTACGTAATACAAAATGCTGTAAAAAGTTACATATCTTATCACACTTACTTGTGTAAGTCAAATCCAGTCGAAACCATTTCAGGTGGGTATAGCTGCCTTAGTCCAAACTGGCGTACAACTCTATGCGGCAAGTGAAACTCGACAACGTAGGATTAAATGAGGGGACACCTCATCCTGTATAGCTCGCTGTCGCTGGTTCTCAACGTAGAACTAGATGTCGTGAGCCTGTCCAACTCGTTCGTGTACTCCTTATATGCATGCAACATCCTCGTGTGAGGGACTGTAACCTGGTCCCACAAGTAGGCCCACGTCGGCTGCCGATGTTTGTCCTGACCTGCGAACCAGTCGCGATGAGTCAAAACCTGTGACCGACCAACTGGAAGACATGACCACATCCACAGCTAGAGTAGGTAGACGCATCCACCAAGTGAGGCTAACGATGAAGACCGACGACACGCCTCGCACAGCTGACGGTAAAGGAAGGCCAACACTGCCAAGCCCCAGCTGTACTGACCCGCCTGGTCTCAGTCAGTAAGGCAGTGGATCCAAATCCAAGAAGCAGTGTCCCCCGTTGTGTCAGGGAAGAGCACGCACACAAATAGGTGGAGAATCCACGCCCAGCAGTAGTGTGCAACAGTCTGGTCGTCCGTCCCCTCAGGGCAACACACGAACTCTGCCCGGAGCCAGGAAATTAATACTCCAGAAGTGCACATCCCGTGCTCACCAACATGCGGCCCTAGGAAGGCCTCTACTCGAGCTCTCCAAACATGTGACCTGCACGACCCTATCACCGCACGATCACGAACCCTCAGGCCAAGAATCTTCTGACAGTCCTGTAGCGTGACTGTCATCTCCCAAAAATATAAGTGAAAGGTGTGCGTCTCAGGCTGCCACCTGCATTTTTTACAATGTGATATTAATGGAGACAAAAAGGGAAGCGCCTACACAAATGATTAAGAAAGCAGAGAATGTTTTGAGAAAATACCTATCAACCAGCGTAGTCAAGGTCGGTGAGTTGAACGTGGGGAGGCCTCGACGAGCCTGAAATGAGATGACGTCTAGGCCAGCTCTTTCTAGGAAAGTTGTGTATCTATCGTCATATTGCATGTCCAAGAACCCATCATGGGCTCTAGGACGGAGAAGCGGAAGGTCCTGATGTAACAAAAGGAGGGATGAATCAGATAATAACAGAGGCAGCAATTATGGCGTGGGACATTCACAGTTGGAATCTAGGACATTCTCAGTTGGAATCTAGGAAGATAATTAATTTACAATTCGTTGATCAGCATATGGAAGGTCTTTGAAAGAATCACTAAGAATAAATTATACATTACCCAGTATCAAATTATACATTACTAAGTATCAAATTATACATTACTAAGAATAAATACGTCAAATTAATCATTTCTTTGCTCATGTCATCTATTAAAACAATCTACAATATGTCTGTAATTAAACAAGTTGTCTTCCACTGTCCAATTGCTGGAGATAAATGATGCTGGGCTGTTTGTCTGAAGTGTTGAAATGATGAGAGCATGCTGCATAGGATAAATATTAGAGAAGACACAAGATTAATTAGTTTATTCTGATATACCAATCATGTACAATGTAGTTTAAATGAAAATTAATTCCACGTCAACCTCTGTCTAAGAGAATGTGTGTTGGTTTAGAAGGACACTAAAGTGTAGCTTACATCAGTGTACTAAAGATATCTTGATGGTTTTATACAGATATAGATTTGCAAATGATTTGACCACAAATGCTTATAAATCAAGTTGCTCTCTTGACATGTCGGGACATTTACATTTTGATGCACCCGTGTACCGGTTGAAATAAAGATAGAATTTAAATCAATCGTGTGTTTGTGTCAGCAAAATACCAGCTATTGTTTTTCCCTCTTGTGATGCTATCTTGAAAACAGCCCAGCACAATGGGGGAACCCTAACGGGATCAAATGCGTAAAGGAGACACTTCCAGTCCTCAACTACACCAAGCCATTGGATCTCAACCATGACATTAGGATGTACGACCTGGTAGCAAACGTTGCTAAAAACATGAAGAATGTTCCAGTGTCATTGATCGACATCACAAGGATGTCAGATTACAGGAAGGACGCCCACCAGCAGTGGCGGATCTAGAATCAAAATCCACCTGTGGCGAACTTTTGGACTAAAGGTTTTATATGGTGGAGTGTAACATAGAAATAACATGCTTTAATTAAGCAATATATTAAACGACCAAAACTATATTACAATTCATAATTTATATTTCAACAAAAATGTCAAACAGCATCAATGATAAAACGTACCAACTGTATTCTAACCAATCATACTTTTTATACCATGATTCATTAAAGGATCTATAATCTTTACTGCCACTGCTACAAGGCTTGCGAGGAAAAGGATGACCAACCTGTAGGATCGAACAAGACCAAACAAACCTACCAGAGGGGGGTGAATGGTAGGGAAACCAAAAAACCAAATCTTTTGCGGAATTAAAAGATTTACCTCTTACAGATGAAACCAATCTAAAAGCGACAATGAACAGGAACTGTTGAAGCCGCCGCCGGTCACACCGTCTTACCTGCCCCGGTCAGACCGCCCCTCCTGGCCGGTCAGACCGCCGCCTAGCCTCTGGTTAGACCGCCGTCGCAACCCGTCGGTCAGACCGCGCGCACACCTGTGGTCAGACCGCGAGATCCAGAAAACACCGAAAGATGAACTCTCGAAGAAGTAGATCAAACTATTTCAACTTTATTGCATCTAAAAGTGTTTACAAAGTGCAACAACAGCACTCCTCACTAAAATCTCAACCTAATTCAAAACCCTAGATATTCTCTCAAGTTTCGCTCTTGAAAATCGATGTCTAGGAGGCACACCCTCCCTCTCTATTTATACATGCAAAATCCTCCTACTCAAAGTAGGAGTAGAACTCCTATTCACAATAGGACTCAACCTCCCACTCATAATAGAAGTAGAACTCCTATTCCTAATAGGACTCAACCTCTCACTCATAGTAGAAGTAGAACTCCTATTCCTAATAGGACTCCTATTCCCAATAGGACTCATTCAACCTAACTTTCCGAATTTAGACTCCCTTCCAAATTCGACTCCGCATACGATCCCTCTCGTATGCCATATAACTTCTTCATCTTTCATGTGCATTATCCTCTAGCCTTTTAGTATCCCGCGTGCTGGACGTCTACTTCTCCCAAGTCGACTCCGATCCGGCACCGACAATACTATCCGAGGCCTCAAGCAATACCTGCACATATACGACAAAGAAACAATATACCGAGCACAAGTTTGTCCAAACTTGACTCACATTAGCTTGTCAACAGTAACAACATGCACAGAAATCATCTAGAAATCAAATCCACAAAGAAACAATTCAAAACCGAGAAAACAAACCGAAATCAGAGACGGTCGGTCAGACCGTGCCGGCCAATCACAAATCCAATGTTTCATCACATAAACTATAAATCAAACTCACTTGATTCAACAATCTCCCCCTTGATGAAACCATTGGCAAACCCAACAAAAATCAATTAGTTTGTGATGTTTTGTAAAGCAACCCAAAAAGCATTTTTGAATGCAAGAAAATTCATTGAAAATTCATCTTTGAAAAATGAATGCACAATTGCATAAATTTTGATGCACAATTTTGTTTCTTTGTTCTCCCCCTTTTGACAATGAGTTCATCAATTATCGGAAGCATGGAAGAGCTTTGCATTATATCAAAAGTACCTCAAGTACATGTTTTGCAGTAACAAGGTAGAAAAAGTGACTAGCTAATTAACAAGCATGCACTAGAGTAAAAATATGAACCTAAAACATTACAATTAAGATCAAGTCAACATTAATGATTCATGATTTCAACGATTTAACATGCAACATATTCACAAGTGCAAAGAGCTGAAAGAAAAACTCAAGTATATATACTTATGACATTGATACTCTTTCTCAAATTAATGCCTTTTCCAAAAATAACCGAGAGAAATTTTAGCTCATTCTTTTGAACCTCTTTTTTACTTTTCTCTCAATTATTGCGGGTACGTCCTTGTCGTCAAGACTGTTTCCAAGGATTCGGTACCCCTTTTTTATCTCACCGTGAATACGTCCTTGTCGTCAAGACTGTTTCCAAGGATTCGGTATTTATTTTTCTCTCATATAAATAAGCATTTATGTACTCTTGCGGTGATTGGAACAAAAAGATTAATATGAGGAATAACAACTCATAAAGCATATACAAAAGCATTAATCATTCAACCTAAGCACTTGCTTCAACATTGCATATTTCATTAATTCAAGTAAAAGAATTATGTGTCTTGTATCATATCTCTTAAAAGCAATATCAAAAGTTCAAGTAATTACTAAAATGCACACAAGCTAATATAGTAATCAATTTATCTAACAAGCATTGCTAGCAAGTACTAGAATATACTAAAGATATAAGACATAGCTCATCCACCTTTTATTTTCTTTTCCTTTTTCTCCCTTTTTTTATCACACCATACATGAATTAAAACATAAATGCAAAAGAAGAAGGAAAATATGCATACAACAAAGTCTATAAATCCAATGTTTCATCACATAAACTATAAATCAAACTCACTTGATTCAACACAACCTGTTGTGTTGGGCGTGTCAATAAATAGGCTCTCTTTATCTCATCTCTTATGTTTGGATAAAAATTCTCAATTGGAATACGAAGACCGGGATCTGCAATAATATGTTGATCAGGGTTGAACACTTTAATACTTATTTCTTCACCTCTCTGTGATTATTCTTGAGTCGATGATTCTATCTAGTTCTCGAGTATCATTTTCATCTCGTGCAACCTGTTGATGAGAAAATTCCCACGCACTGGCCTGAGAGGTCTGCTTAACTCTAGTGCAGGTCCAAATTGGATCGCCTTTGGTGATTTGCAGGACGTGCCAGTTGGTTTGATCCTGTAACCAACAAGAAACAAAGGATAGATAATCAAATTATAATTAGATCCTACTCGATCGGCTATAGATATCCATAATACATAATTGCTATTTCAAAAACATGTTTAGACTAAGTGATTGGGATAGATCGGTAGTGTATCGAGACAGTATAAATCACTTATATCTAAAACTGTATTAGAACGACAATTATATATATTTATAACTTAGTCGATGTCGTATATCTAATGTGAATTGGCTAATACTCCGATACAGTTTTATACTAAGATATTATTCTAAGCTAAATACACTAAACAAGGATCAATCGGCTGTTAATATGATTTAACAAATTGATATCAGGCTTAACATATTTAATTAGCATAAGATCTTAATATAAAAGGCAGTTTTAACACATTTGGCAGTAATAAAATATATAAGATGATTAAAACAGGTAAGATCGGCTGAAACCCCGATACTATCTCTAATAACAGTCATTGAGCCAAAAAGATCTATATGATTCTAAGAGCGACTTAATAGATCAAACTGATACAACATTAAGTACAAAAAGAAACATGAGATCTATATAAGCTAATGAAAACTCTTCGAGATGGTGGATACACCATATAACCTAAATCAACCTCTAGGTCTAGCTTTGTCGGCCGTTGTCTTCAGAGAAACGCTAGCCGATCATGAGATAGATCTAGACATTGTTGTAAATTATGTCGTATGTGATAAATTAAGCAATTCATGACATCAAGATCAGAGTATCATGACGATGGAAGCACTAACCCTGATAACACAAACCACTTGTAACAAGAGATTACCTTACTTGGAGATCGGAATCCGATGCAACCCAAAGACGAGGCAAGAACTTGTCAAAACCAAAAATAAAACAAAAGGTGGCGATGCGCCGAGATTGTATTGAGTTGTGTGTTGTTAATTACATGGTCTCGGGTCATATTTATACCTGGATATACAATGAGTCCATGACGGACATGATACCTATTACAGATTAGATTATCAATATTTCTAAACAAACCGACATTATCAATAAAGGAAACTATACAAAATATCCTAATTTAAAGATACAATTATCGTTGTAGGACTTTATCCGTAGATGGCAATATCTTCAAAGCACTTGGAATCCAAATCCAATGATTATCTTCACGCTTTCCTTCCGGGATTGGTCTCATCTGCTTCTTTATCTGAATCGGCTATTGGCTATCCTGTCCGACTCGAACTCAGCCGACTGGCTCCTTAGATGATTCGGACTCAGCTGACGCAGCTTCTGCCTTCGAGGTTCAAAAGTTCCTTCGATTCCGCTTCAATCCTCGCTTCAAACTTGGGGATTTGCTTACCAAATTTGGTCGTTAACACATGCCCCCCAAGTCCGCGATATTGATAATATTGCAGATTTTGCGCAATCTCATCCTCGGAGAAAACCTAAGTCGAGTTTGTTTCAGCCGTTACGATAACTCTTTAAATAACGCTCTGTTTCAGCCTTTACGATAACTCTTTAAATAACACCCCTTCCGCGCCGAACACACACACGCCGTCACTTTTACAACCCAAAAGACCTAGCTAGAAACGCTCTCGAGTCCTTCGGCGATTTGCTCGGCGTCCTCGGCGAACTCGCAAGCGTCCTCAGCACGGCGACAAACTCACCTCCGAAGATGTCGACTTCAACCACCCCATCCACAGCACCATCAGCCGAATTCCCAGAGGTAAGTTTCACTGGCTTCAATTTCCATTTTTCTGCTCGCAATCGTAGATATGAATTTTAAGCTTCATGAACCTTCATTTTGCCCCATTTTTCCATTTGTAGCATCTTGCCCACCAAATAGTCATTCCAAGTCTGATTAATGACAAAAGATACTACCTAGGGCCTATCGGCAATAAGGATCCAACCGACATTATCATTGCAGAAACCAACAGGATGCCCCATAGAATATCAAATCCCAGCCTAGGCCACTGGAATGGTACTTTTAAGTCTTGGCCTTCAATTGATAAATCTTGGCCTTCTTGGTATAAGAGAATGCAAGCCAGTAAACAAAGCCACTGGGAAGAAGTAGGCATAGCCCAATGCTTGGCCCTTTCTGTAGCCGATATGTCTAAGGATGAACCACTAGTATCGGCTGCCTGCTACTTCTGGAACAACACATTTAATGATTTTCTTTTCCAACAAGGCCCAATGACTCCAACGTTAGCCGACATTTTCATGATAACTGGACTGGATATACTGTCGTCAGCTAACCCGAATCGGCTGGACAGCCAAGGTCAATTCTCCTTCAAGACCAAATCAATTGGAGGCTGGAACGGCTACGTTAGCATGAATATGGGGACTGGGTCCATCAGCCCTAGAGAGCATGCCGCATTCCTTATGATGTGGCTAGAAAAATTTGTCTTCTGCGGCTCTAGTTGTGGCTCGACAACAAATTGGCAAGTGGTAGCCGAAGCCCTAGTCAACAAGACAAAAATCCCCTTGGGAAAATTCCTCTTGGTCTACCTCTACCAAATCCTCAGCCAAGCATCGACCAAGATAGCAGCTGATTCAGCTATAGGTACTGGAGGCCCTTGGTGGTTTCTTTAACTGTGGTTAGTGCTATTGACTCAGAAAATTTTTGGATGGCCACGGCTAGACAATGCACAATTCCCCTTAATAGATCCAGTTGAAGATGATGAGGAGGAAGAAATAACTACCCGGAGATGCTTATCTTTCGGAGAGGCTGTTGCTGTTCATACTGGCTCTAAGTTGACAAATAAGCTTCTCGCCGACTGGTTCACATCCTTCTACGACAGCTTCGTCAAAAACAATCGGACTTGGTTTTTTAATGAAGATCGTGCTGAATTCAAACTACCGATTGAATTGGATTTTGACGAAGTGAACTCAGACGACTATCCAAGTGCATAGAACTCTTCACCACAACACTTACTCCATGCATCCTGCCGATTGGGGTCCATCAAAGCCGCAATGTCACAAAGTCATATGAATTTTACTATCCCATGTCGACTGGTAGGCAACTTGGCCTCGGACAACTACCAATCGGCTTCTATTATGCCGATAAAATCCAAACGAGAGGAGAGATCAACTCAAAGATCATGATGGATCGGCTAATGAATATGGAGAGCCCCCTTCTCGGAAGCATTGGGACATTGGAGCTAGCCCACGAAAGAAGTGCAGCCTACGACAAATGGTGGATTGAGCTCAAAAGACATATCTTCCATCAGCACGCCTCCATGTACCTCACCACCCTACAGCCAGAATCAGTCCCTGATGTAAGTACTTCTCTCCCTTGTCAATCTTTCAAAGCTATCGGCTATTATCCGCTTAATATCTAACCAATGCTTTCTTTTCTTTGCAGACAACCGATTCTTCTCCCCCTCATGAGAGCAACTCAGGGGTCAAAATCCAATATGCCGCAGGGCGGATCCCAAATGGAGGCCTTGCTCCATCTATCATCAGCTTCAACACGCCGAAAATAACAATACTTTTGCACGGCCAAACCCGTGAGGCGCTGTCCAGGAAAAGAGCCAGGTCGTCGGTTGCTGGTCCATCGCCTGCTCAGAAGAAGAAACCAAAGAAAAAAAGACAATTCCAGCCGACAGTTTGCCTTCCTTAGATCCGAGCGTGGAAGAGGCCCTTAATCAAGAAATCATAGAGGAACAAATTGATCAAGCTATCGAAGAAGCTACAGCCGAATCCAGCCACTCGAGCAAGTACGCACGAACACCATCGGCTCATGATCAAGCTCAGCAAATGCCATGTCCTCCCCATCGTCCTGCTCGCCCTCAACCAGTACGCATCTTTCTCTTCTCGAAGTTTTGGCAATTTAAATTTGCCCGAAATCTTTTTGTTCTTAACCAAAACCATTGGATTGCAGCGCAAAAGATTAGCCCAATGGCAACCACGCCCCGCTTCACCAGTAAGCCCGAAACCATGTCTTTTCTTCATGTTGACTGGCCGATTTCAACTAACACTTCTATGTAGCCTCCTCGCTCTCCATCAGCTGCCCCTCATGCATCAAGCGAGCACACTCCATCGGCTAGGGGTAGCCATTACGTCGAAGAAGAAGAAACAACACCAGCTCCCACAGCCAAGGTAAAAATATTCCCTTTAAAGACAAATTGGCTATTTAATTCCCCTGATACTTAACTTCCACGAATAAGTTCTTGTAGGCTTTAGCCGACAGGTTCTCCTCCGACATCAAAGAATTCATCGGTGAAGAAGACGAAATTACCAGCCAGTCCCAAGCTCCCGTAGCGAACGAACTAAAAGAAAGACTCTTGGATATTGCTCGTCGGCAGGATAGCTTGCTGGACTACTTGGTTACCAACTGTGGGCCAATTAAGGTTGGTTTGAAGAAATCGAAAGCCAACTTCCAAACAATGTTGTTGATGCGATCTCCCAAGCTGCCCACATTGATCAGTATCGATACAGACTGGAAAGGGCAATGCAACAATAATCGAGAAAAGCCAGAGCCGATCTCGAAACAATAATCGAGAACAACCGTCGGGTCATTGCTGACAAAGCCAAGTTAGATGAGCTAACTGCTGGGCCATCGGCTACTCAATCCAACGTTGAACGGTTGAAGAAAAAGGAAGCTAAACTCATGACCGAACTGGATCAATGTAGAGTTGAGTTGCCTTCTGAAAAGAGAAAATTAGTTGATCTCCCAACGGCCATCGAGGAGCAACGAAACAAGCTAAAATCTTCCATTCAGTATTTGGGAGATTTGAGAAAGTCTCTGAAGCCAATTCCAGGAAGTGACGTAGCCGACGCTGCGACGATCACTCAAATTGAGAACATCAAACAAAAGGCGATATCGGCCATCAACGACTTCATCGGCGGTTAGATCAATTCTTGTAATAGGCCAGCTTTAAAAACTTTTGAAAACATTATGTAACATATAACTTTTGTAATCGGCAGGGCTTCGTGTCTTGAACGCTGCAATACATCTTCTTCTACCGATTCCTTTAGCCTGACTATCTCGAAAGTTTTCAAAGTCCCAAAAATTTTGAAGTCCTCTGATTTTGTATGATATATGCCCCCCTAATTTTCCAATGTTGCCTTCAGCATTGATAAAATTATAGAATAACACCAATTAAAAACCGTCGGCCAGGATTAGCTGATTTGCAAAATCAAAGGGGAAAAACTTGTAGTAAAATTATCCTAAAGGCGATGAGGACAACACATCGGCTAGCATGGATCGGCAAGGATTCAACCGAATCATGAGTTGATCCAAACACTGGGATAATATTTCTTCAAGTATTTTTTGTTAGGAGCCCTTCCAAACATCTCTCCATCTAGTCCTTCTAGCATGTAAGCTCCTTTAGAGACGCACTTGTGGATCTTGAAAGGCCCTTCCCAGTTAGGTGACCACTTGCCGAATTTGTTATCTCTTGTACCAATCGACAGTATCAACTTCCAGACCAGCTCGCCTTCTTCAAAATACTTAGGCACAACTTTCTTATTATAATGACGAGCAATTCTTTCTTTATCCCTGGTCACCTTTCCCAGAGCACGCATCCTTGACAAGACCAAGTCTTCTGATTCATCCACATAAGGTTGTAATAATCATTGGCTGTTAACTCATCTTGCAGCTGAATCATTCTTGAGCCGATGACATTCTCTCATGGCAAAACAACTTTGTTCATGTAGACCAACTTGTAAGGGGGTACCTAGATCGATCCATGACAGGCCATCCGATAAGCCCAGAGTGATTCGGCTAATCGGCTATGCCATTGTTTTGGGTACTCAGAGATTTTTCTTTTTATCAACTTGATCAAACTTTTGTTAGAGGCTTCTGCCTGTCCATTAGCCTGAGCATAATATGGTGAAGAATTTAACAACTTGATTCCCATGTTGTCGGCAAACTGAACAAACTCGTCTGAGACAAAGATAGATCCCTGATCCGTGGTGATGGTTTGAGGGATACCAAACATGTAAATGATATGCTCTTTAACAAACTCAATTGCATCCCCGGAGTCAACTTTCTTCAAAGGAATCGCTTCCGCCCACTTGGTAAAATAATCGGTTGCCACCAATATAAACTTATGTCCCATGCTCGAGGGTGGATTAATCTGGTCGATCATGTCGATTCCCCATCCTCTGAACGGCCAAGGCTTGATTATTTCCGGGGTTGGCTGTGATGTCCACGAGGTCGGCAAGACTTGGAATCACTTGGTTCTCCTACAGTGGAATCAGAGCCACATATTTTTGCATGCTTATATGTATGCCCCCCTAATTTTACAATGCCAAGCATTGATAAAATTATTGCTTAGCTGAGGACTATAATGTCGTCAATCACACATCGGCGGCTCTCAACTGATTATGAGAAGTTTAAAAGAGACTAAGGACGATATCGGCCATCACAAAATGGCAAAGCTCAACCGATTATGATAAGTTAAAAAGAGACTAAGGGCGATATAACTTATATCGGCCATCTAAAGGCGATGTAAACACATCAGCTATCATGTATCGGTATAACACAGCCGAATCATGAATTGATCCAAACACTTGGATAATATTTTTTTAAATATTTCCCATTAAGAGCCCTTCCAAAAACTTCTTCATCAAGCCCTTGCAACATGTAAGATCCTTTAGAAATAGACTTGTAGATTTGAAAAGGCCCTTCCCAATTTGGTGACCACTTGTCGAATTTGTAGTCACGAATCCCAATCGGCAAGATCAACTTCCAAACCAACTCGCCTTCTGAAAAACTTTTCGGCACAACCTTCTTGTTGTAATGACGAGAGATTCTTTCCTTATCTCTTGTCACCTTTTCCAAAGCACGCATCCTGGATTGAACCTATTGCTCCGATTCATCTACCATGAGATTGTGATAGTCATCGACTATCAACTCATCTTGTAAATCAATCCTCCTTGAGCCGATGACACTTTTCCATGGCAAGACAACTTCATGTACATAAACCAACTTGTAAGGAGGCACTTGGATCGATCCATGACAAGCCATCCGATAGGACCATAAAGCTTCAGCCAATCGGCTATGCCACTGCTTTGGAAACTCAGAGATCTTCCTCTTGATCACTTGATCAAACTTTTATTGGATGCTTCTGCTTGTCCATTAGCTTGGGCATAATATGGCGAAGAATTCAACAATTTAATCCCCATACTTTCTGCAAAATAGACACACTCATCTGATACAAAGATAGACCTTGGTCGGTTGTAATGGTCTGAGGAACACCAAATCGGTATATAAAGTACTCTTTGACCAACTGAACTGCATCTCCAAAATTAACCTTCTTTAGCGGAATTGCCTCCACCCACTTCGTAAAATAATCGGTTACCACCAATATAAACTAATGTCATTTGCTCGAGGATGGATTGATCTGCCGATCATGTCAATTCCCCATCCTCTGAACGACCATGGCTTGATTGTGGGATTCATAGCCGACGGTGGCGCTCTTTGAATTGCTCCAAATTTCTAACAATCTTTATAATATCTGAAGCAGTCTTCCAACATCGTCGACCAAAAATACCCAGCTCGTCGAAGCAGCCATTTCATTTTGTGAGCCGATTGATGAGTACTGCATATACCTTCATGTACTTCGCCCATCACAACCTTTGCTTGATCGACACTTAAACATCGCAGTAAGACCCCATCAATTTTTCGATAATACAGATCGTCATCCAGCAAGACATATCTCAAAGCTTTATATCGCAATTTTCTCAAAGCCGATTGAGAAGGATTCTTTAGATAATTAAAAACATCATACCTCCAATCATCGGCTGCGATCATAGCGATTTCTATCTCGACATCTTTAACCATCGGCTTGTATCCCGTTGCCCCTTGAGCCAAATCATTAGCTTCAACGTTTTGCTCTCGAGGGATATGCGTCAAACTCACTAGCCGAAAACTTTCCATTAATTCTTAGCACTTTTCATAGTAGATCATCAATGTGTCATTCTTGCATTCATATTCTCTAGCTAATTGATTGATGATCAACAAATAATCACCCATGATTTCCACGACATCGGCTTCAACTTTCTTCAAGAGTTGCAATCCTTTGACAACTGCCTCATACTCAGCTTGATTATTGGTAGCATAAGGCTTAATAGTATAGACAAAATCAAAACATGCCCCCCTAAGTTATATGATGACCAAGCCGATACCATAATCATGAGTACAAATTGATCCATCAAAAAACAAAGTCCAAGGCACTATGTCAACCAAGCCGATTGAGTCATCATGATGCTCGACAATGAAATCGGCCAGGGCCTGCCCCTTAACTGCCTTGGGTGCTTGGTATCTGAGATCAAATTCAGTTAAAGCGTAAATCCATCTTCCAATTCTTCCTTTCAACACCGGAGCCGATAGCATATACTTGACAACATCGGCTTTGTAGACTATGGTGAATTCATTGGACAACAAATAGTGCCTTAACTTTGTGCAAGAGAAATACAGACTAAGCACAACTTCTCCACCGGAGAATACCTTTTCTCTGCATCCAAAAGCCTTCTTCTTAAATAAAAGATTGCTCTCTCTTTGCCCTCAAATTCCTGGATCAAGACCGAGCCGATTGACTTCTCATCGGCTGACAAGTATAACTTGAAAGGCACCCTTCTCTGTGGAGGAATCAGTACTGGAGGGGAACTCAAATATTCTTTAGTGTTGTCCAAGGCCTTTTGTTGCTCTGCCCTCAAGTAAATTGTTGATCGGCTTTCAACCTTAGCAAAGGTGTAAAGGGCTCCATCTTCCCAGATAGATTAGAGATAAATCTCCTGATTAAATTCACCTTGCCGACCAGAGATTGCAACTGCTTCTTGTCTTCTGGAGGTTGAATATTCTTGATCGCATTGATACTCCTTTGTGTCACTTCAATCCCCCTCTCATGAACAAGAAAGCCCAAAAACTGTCCAGCCGATACACCAAAAGCACACTTTGTGGGATTCATCTTCAGGCCATATTTCCTTGTTCTCTCAAGAACTTTTCTCAAATCGGCTACATGGTCGTCAACCTCCTTCGATTTTACTACCACATCATCAATGTAGATTTCAACCAACAAGCTGATCATATCATGGAAGATGTAATTCATGGCCCTTTGATATGTAGCTCCAGCATTCTTCAAACCGAAAGTCATCACAACCCACTCATATAAGCCGATTGCACTAGGATATCTAAAGGCAGTTTTATGGATGTCTTTTTCTGCCATGAAAATTTGATTGTATCCAGCATTGCCATCCATAAAACTTATAATTTTATGCCCTGAAGCAGCATCAACCAATAAATCGGCAATCGACATTGGGTATTCATCCTTAGGAGTAGCTTTGTTCAGATCTCGAAAGTCAATACACACCCTAAGTTTTTCATTTTTCTTGATCACTGGAACTATATTGGAAACCCACTCAGCATATCTGCATGGCCGAATGAAACCAGCATCGTACAATCGAGTGATTTCGGCCTTGATAGCGTCATACAAATTGGCTTTGAATCTCCTAGGTGATTGTTTGAACGGCCAATATGCCAGTTTGATAGGAAGCCGATGTTCGACAATAGATCGGCTAAGTCCTGGCATCTCAAAATACTCCCAAGCAAAACAATCTTTGTATTCTTTCAAAAGTTCTATTAGCTTGGTTCTAAATTGAGAAGACAATTTTTTCTAATAAATGTCGGCCTAGGCCTATCTCCTGGACCTATATCGACTTCTTCTAAGTCGTTGGCCGACATGAAGCCTTGCCCCAATTTGCCATCGAGATCATCTACAATGTCCTTGGTGTAGAAACCTGAACCCTCCACGACGCCCTCAAAGCAATAATCAGGGCTCTTCGTCTCCAATTGGTTGTATCTCATAATCGGACATTTTTAGATAGTCTCCTTGCCAAATTTTGCCAGACAAGCAATCAATTCCATCCATCTCTCAAAGGGTTAAATCGACATTAGCAATATTTACTGACCTGTCGGCTGGCACAATTTCCACCTTGTCACCTTGCCATTGGATTAAGTTCTGATGCATGGTTAAAGGAATACAACAGTTTGTGTGAATCCAATCCCTTCCTAGCAACAGGCTATACGATCCCTTCCCATCGATGATAGAAAATGTTGTGGGAACAGTCTTGCTGCCGATTGTCAGCTCCATGTTCAAAATTCTCTTGGTTTCCGATGGATTGCCACCAAAGTCCATGAGAACCATGTTGGTCTTGATGAGATCATCTGAACTCCTGCCCAACTTCTTGAAAGTAGAATATGGCATCAAATTCACGACGGCTCCTCCATCAACCAACATTTTGGACATTGGCTTACCATTGACAAACCCCTTGACATACGGTGGCTTAAGGTTTCGATGCCCTGTCCCCTCTGGTTTTTCAAAGATGGCCTGTTCTGGTGACAAAACCAACTTGGCTAGGGATTCTTCAACGAGATCTGTATCGGCTTGATTGACCTCATATTCAGCTGGTAACACAAATACCATGTTAACTGATGCAGAGGCAACAGCCTTTCCTTTAGCTACCCTTTTGGCCTCGTCGGCTTTGACCTCATCGGCTGAGAGCACCTTGCTCTTAACACGCCACTCTTTCTTTGGGCGTTCTTGCTTCTTCTTCTTCTTCAGCCGATGATCGATCTTGGCTTAGACCTTCTGGAAATGTCCCTGCACTTCATCATCTGAACCCTCCTCTTCTGACTCTTAGTGAAAATACCAGAAGAGCACCATTGCGGGTTCATGGTCTCATCTTTATCTTTATCAAAGTCCTGATGCAGAAAATCCTGATGAATTGGACCTAACCTCAGATAAACAAGGAGTTTCCTCTGTCTTAGCCGATTTTCCTCAGGACGAGATCGGCTAGATTCTCCAGCGTAGTTGCCATCATAATTGCTACATGCTAGACAATTTTCTATCGATGGCGGCCTCATCCCTTCATTCCAGCAAAACCTAAAAAATTCGCAACTCCAATGGGGATCAAAGCTGTCATCCTCCTAATAGTACATCTCTTCCTGTTTGTTAAGCTTCTTTTGGTTGTTGTCGATGATTCTGACAGAGTTAGGCCTCTTGGACCGATAATCTTTCCTATTGGCTGCTCCACCACATGTGTGAACCATGTTGACAGGAAAAGAGTTGCCATCAACTTTCATCGGCTTCTTTGAATCTTCAAATTTAATTTTCCCTGCTTCAATAGCCGATTGGATCAGCTGCCTGAATACTTTGCAGTTGTTAGTGCTGTGAGATATAGTATTGTGCCACTTGCAACATTTCCTCTTTCTCAACTCCTCAGCCAATGGAATCACATGGCTAGCAGGGAGTTGGATTTGTTTCTCCCGAAGTAGCAGGTCAAAGATTTTATCAGCCTTGGTGATATCAAAATCATATTTTTATTCTATAGCCAAATTTTTGACCCATTCACATGTGACAACCTTCTTATTCCTAGCCCATTCGGCTGCTGCCACTTCAGAGTCACTTTCCTCTTCCAATTCAGAGGCATATGCAACATGGCTAACCTTTTTGAAAGCTTTCTTGGCCTCTTGGAATCTTTGCTAGTGGGTTGTTACCTTTTGGGCCAAGTGAGCCAAGCTCTCAAATGTCTTGAGCCGAAAACTTCTCTCTGATGGGCGTCAACAAGCCCTGGAAAGCGAGATCGGCTAGCTGGGAATTCAACAAAACCAAGCTATAGCATATGTTCCTCATGTCCCTGAACCTTTGAATGTAATCCTGAAAGAATTCATCATGTTTCTGCCTGATAGTTGTCAGATCAAACAGTTTCATCTCATGAATACCACTGTAAAAGTATCTATGAAACTGCTTCTCCAAATCGGCCTAGTTTTGCACAGAATTATATGGTAGAGAAGAAAACCAAGTGAAAGTCAATCCAGATAAGGAGAGATAGAATAATCTAACCCTCAGAGCATCAATAACCGATTCCTCACCGCATTGAGCCAGAAATCGGCTAACATGTTCATAAGTTGACACATTATCTTACCCTGAGAATTTTGAAAAAATCTGGCACCTTTGTGGACCCCCGTTTTTGGAACGGGAATCAGTCGTGTTTATAGTACCATTTCCCTGTATCGAGCAGTTTGGTACCCACGAATACAGTACTGAATTATCAGGTGCAAAGTGCACGAATAGTCTTACACCAAAAGTATTACAATAATAGGCCTGAAGGCAGCATCATTACATATAGGACCTACTGGTCCGGATACAACCAAAAGCAAAAATTAGATAAGATAGCAGTCGGAAGGCAGCGGCATGTCGATTGCCACAGGCAACGATCGGGGACTAAGACCTAGTAGACGCCTTCTCCTTCTTCGCCCACCTGGCAGTAAGCATAGGGGTCCTCCAGTTCTTCGTTTCCACCATCTGAAGGTTTGTGCGTATAGCAAGGGTGAGTACCCAACGTACTCAACAGGCCAACATGAAATGATGCACATGATATTATCATTCAAAGGATGACTATGGTTTATTTGCGCAAAGCCAATTTTCATAAATCATTTCACAAACCTAACATCTAGCTGTTAGTGATATGCCCTAGAGGCAACATGGCGATGTTGGATATCACGTCAATGTTTATGTATAAATGAATAAAATGTTATTCAGTTCCATGAAATAGACATCTTGTATTGATCAATAAGTACGTGACTTATTTATGAGACTCTTTATGTATGAATCTATTTCTAAACGATCCTTGATCATATGTCATATTGTTGGAACAAATATGATTCTAAGATTGGCATGTTTATTGATTGATGATCATGTCTCATAGATCATGGGTATGGAGATACCAAATCAATAAACATGGACACATGTGTTGGAGAACACATTGTTGGATAGACCCACCATGAGACACTACAGGATTTAATGTGCCATTAGTTGGTCTCGGGTAGTGTTGGTACAAAGTCCTTAGACCTGAGATCACCATGGATTCCAACATGTGTAGTAGCCTACTTTGGGACTACCAAACGCTATTAAATGGCGGGTAGTTATAAAGGTAGTTTTCGGGTTTGCTATGAAACATTGAGTGGGATGTGAGTGATCAAGATGGAATTTGCCCCTCCTTTGGAGAGATATCTCTGGGCCCCTCGAGGTAATGGATTATGGAAATGCATGGCCATGCTAAGTTGATTGAGGAGTCAATCAACGGACGGATAATCCAATACGGTTCGAGTGAATGGTTAAGCTATTGAAGGGATGCCACACATCTTGCCTATAGCTTAATTGGTATCGTGAGGCAAAGGGATTTGTGTACACATTATAGGTTCGAGCTGATATTATATTCTTGTATACTATGGTGTCAATATGTCTGCTAGGCGCCGTGTGTGAAGTCGGCTGAGTTGGACTCGAGCCGACGATCGGCTAAGTTAGACTATAGCCGAGACCGAGTATACCTGAACCTACGGGTCGCACGCTTAAGGGGATAAGAACATGAATTCGAGTTGGACTCGGATACGGCTTGATCGGATAGGGATCCGATCGGATAGAGTCCTATAGGCTTACGACGTATGGGCGGCCAAACTCGTGAGATTCGGATAGGATCCGATTCAAAATAGAGTCCGATCGGCCACTAGTCCCGGTCGGCCAACTCTATATAAAGGAGGGAGGGGTGGAGAGCTGCGGCACGTCAATTGCATCGCTTTGAACCGAATCCGCAACAGAAGTCGCCGAGATCAATCTCCACGGAAACCCTCCCCACTTTCGAGCCAAACCCTAGCCTTGCATCGCGTGCTAGCACACGGGTGTTCGGCGTTACGTCCCCGAACGTGTGGATACGGTAGAGGCGCGCTACGTTGCGCGCCGATTCATCGGGTGGTACTTCGGAGCAAGGCGGCAGCGACGATCGGCTGCGGTCGAGCGCATCGGAGCGAGGCGCGAACGCGGTCGATCGGCTCGGCGAATCGGCTACATCCGCGAATCGGCTGATTGGTGAATCGGTTGTCCCCGGAATCAGTTGTCGGCTTGCGGGAATCGGCTACTTGTTCGGATCGGATAGTCTGATTGGCTATTTCCGCTGCATACTCCAATCGGTAACGATCTATCGGCCCTTACTTGCAAGTGTTCCTGGTTTGCGTGGTAGAAAAGTTTTTGCACGGGACCGCCGTGTGCGTACCCCCTTATAGGTCGTCTCAGTGTCGTATCTCTGCGATAGGTAGAAAACGTTTCTACGCCTAACTTGTTTTTGCAGAGAATGCTTTGAGATGGTATGGCCCTATTGTATATATGAGATGTATGAGATGCATGTGATGCATGTAATATTCTTTCATGTGTGCAATCCCTGTAATATTCTTTCATACGTGCAATGCTTGTAATATTCTTTCACGACCTACGAGTCTTTGTAATCTTCAATTAGAGCTTCTATAGTAGTATCTTAGTTTGAAGAAATCAAGAATCATGCACATTGGAAGATGGTGCTGAAGATAGAGATCCTCGGCGCCGACATGGAGATGGAGATCACCATGTGAAGGGGGCCATACTATTTCATTATATGTTATACTTTGCTTTCATATATGTAATATGTTTGTTTGATAGGATAGCATCCCTCACAATATTAAGTAGTAATGATGCCCTTCCAAATGTTGCACCCGTCACCGTTATGCTCGTCAATGGTGGGTGCAAAGCAGAGTGTCATTCTCTATCATAACACGAGGGGTATATGTCGGACATATACATGAAAGAACATTTGGTTTACTTAACAAGGCTATCAAAATAGTTTTGGGCCTTGGGGCATAGGTTGGTGCCGGGGCATGGAGATGCCACACCAACAACAAGAGTCACATAGAGATGTGATTAGCAAGGAGTTGCTTACCGATGTTACTAATTTTCTAGCGGTGATGCCAAAGCTCACTAGAAATTAACTAACATATGGATCTTGACCCAATACGTAACCTAGAGGGAAGGTGGAAAATACGTAATGGGAGTCTTATGTTAAATTGTTTAACAAAATACATAGCATAAACATTGTGCTAAACTTTGCTTTTCTGTTGTAGAATAAATGGCGGCTAATACTACACCCAGTACCTTTAATTTGTGATCTATTCTTGAAAAGGAAAAATTAAATGGAACAAACTTTATGGATTGGTATCGTAACTTGAGAATTGTTCTCAAGCAAGAGCGTAAGGAGTACGTTCTTGAAGTACCTTATACGGAGGATTTGCCAAATAAAGCCACCGCAGCGCACGGAGAGCTTACGAGAAACACACTAATGATGCCCTAGACATAAGCTGTCTCATGCTTGCTACAATGTCCCCGAGCTTCGAAGCAATATGAGAGCAGTGATGCTCACACTATTATTTAGGGACTGCGTGGCATGTTTGAGAACCAAGCTCGGGCCGAAAGGTTTAACACCTCAAAGTCCTTGTTTGCGTGCGAGCTTGTTGAGGGAATCCCGTCGATCCGCATGTGATAAAGATGATTGGCTATATCGAGAGTCTTGAGAAACTAGGTTTCCCTCTTAGTCAAGAGTTGGCTACGGACGTGATTCTCCGACGCTCCCTCGAGCTTCGAGCCATTCATATTGAATTATCGCATGAACAATATGGATAGAACCTTGGCTGAATTGCATGGGATGCTAAAGACAGTGAGGAGAGTATCCGAGAAAAACGGTCATCATGTGATGATGATGCGAAGGCTAAGCGCAAACCACTGTCAAGAAACTTTGCACCAAGAGGAAGTTAACTCCCGATGAGATCGCGAGTGCCTCCAATGCAAAGAAGGGCAAGAAGGGGTCGGCGGCATCAGATGCCGTTTGCTTCTATTGCAAGGAGACAGGCCACTGGAAGAGGAACTGCAAGAAGTACATGGAGGATCTCAAAAAGAAGCAAAAAGTACGACTTGCTTCGGTATTAATGTTATAGACATTAATCTTGCTACTTCACCCTCTGACTCTTGGGTATTTGATACCGGATCGGTAGCTCATATTTGCAAATCGTGCGGGAATGAGAAGAAGTAGAGGCTTGAGAAGGGGCGAGGTGAACCTGCGCGTCGGCAATGGAGCAAGCGTTGCTACAGTTGCTGTCGGCACAGTACCACTTCATCTACCTTCAGGATTAGTTTTGGAATTAAATAATTGTTATTGTGTTCCAACACTATGTCAAAACGTTATTTCCGCTTCATGTTTGCAAGCGGAAGGATATGATTTTAGATCAATGGACAATGGTTGTTCAATATATCTCGGAGATATGTTCTATTTTCATGCTCCATTGGTGAATGGATTATACGTTTTGAATCTTGAAGCGTCTCCCATCTATAACATTAATACGAAAGGCAACTTCTAATGATACAAACCCCACGTTTATCGGCATTGTCGCTTAGGCCATATAAATAAGAAACGCATGGAGAAGCTCCATAAGGATGGATTGCTTCACTCTTTTGATTTTCAATCATTTGAGACATGCGAGTCTTGTTTACTTGGTAAGATGACAAAGGCACCTTTCACGGGACACGGTGAGAGAGCAAGTGACTTGTTGGCACTCGTACATGCGATGTATGTGGACCAATGAGCTCAACGCCAGAGGTGGTTATCGGTACTTCATTACCTTTACCGATGACTTTAGTAGATATGGTTATATCTACTTAATGAGGCATAAGTCCGAATCCTTTGAAAAGTTCAAAGAATTTCAGAATGAAGTACGAGAATCATTTAGGGAAAACAATCAAGTTTCTACGATCAGATTATGGAGGGAATACTTGAGCCAAGAGTTTGGTAATCATCGAAAGATTGTGGAATTGTTCCACGTTGACTCCGCCAGAACTCCACAATGGAACGAGTGTACGAACGGAGAAATCGCACCTTGTTGGATATGATGCGGTCGATGATGAGCCAAAGTGTTCTTCCGTTATCCTTACGGGGATATGCTCTTGAAACGACTACGCTCTCACTAAATAGAGTTCCATCTAAGTCGGTTGAAAAGACACCATATGAGATATGGACGGGGCAACCCCCTAGTTTGTCTTTTCTCAAAATTTGGGGATGCGAAGATTATGTAAAACGTTTACGAGTCTAACAAGCTCACACCCAAATCTAACAAGTGCTTCTTTGTGGGATATCCTAAGGAAACTAAGGGATATTACTTTTATAATCGGGAACAAGGCAAAGTGTTTGTCGCCCGACACGGTGTTTTCTTGGAGAAAGAGTTTCTTTCAAGAAGGGTTAGTGGGAGCAGGGTGCATCTTGAAGAAGTTCAAGAAACACCGGAAAATGTTTCGGCGACCACGGAACCACAACGGGAGGAGCAAAATGTTGCGCCACCGGTTGTAGATACACCACCCCCACGGAGGTGTGAAAGATCACGTCGTGCGCTGACAGGTACAGTACGGAACAACGTGATATATTGTTGTTGGACAACGATGAGCCTAAGACCTATGAGGAAGCGATGGTGGGACCCGATTTCAACAAGTGGCTTGGAGCCATGAAATCCGAAATAGAATCCATGTACGACAATCAAGTTTGGAACTTGGTTGATCCACTGATGGTGTCAAAACCATTGAGTGTAAATGGGTTTTTAAGAAAAGGCCGACATGGATGGAAATGTTCACATCTATAAGGCGCGATTGGTGGCGAAAGGTTTTAAACAAATTCAAGGAGTTGATTATGATGAAACCTTCTCGCCCGTCGCAATGCTTAAATCTATTCGGATTATCCTAGCGATTGCTGCATATTTCGATTATGAGATATGGCGAGATGGATGTCAAAACGGCTTTCCTAAATGGAAACCTAAGCGAGGATGTATACATGATACAACCTCGGGGTTTTGTTGATCCAGAATCGCACGAAAAGATATGCAAGCTACGAAATCCATTTATGGATTGAAGCAAGCATCTCGGAGTTGGAATATTCGTTTTGATGAAGTAATCAAAGGGTTTGGTTTCATCAAAAATGAAGAGGAGGCATGTGTTTAAAAAGGTCGGTGGGAGCGCAATTGTATTTCTAATCTTATATGTGGATGACATATTGCGATTGGAAATGATATCCCTATGCTAGAATCCATCAAGTCTTCATTGAAAAATAGTTTTCCATGAAAGACTTAGGGAGGCAAGCATACATATTGGGCATTCGGATCTATAGAGATAGATCTAAGAGGCTAATTGGATTAAGCCAAAGTACATACATTGACAAGGTGTTGAAAAGGTTCAACATGCATGATTCCAAGAAAGGTTTCTTGCCCATGTCACATGGCATTAATCTTAGCAAGAATTAGTGTCCTCGGACACATGATGAGCGGAATAAGATGGGTATGGTTCCATATGCTTCGGCAATTGGATCCATCATGTATGCCATGCTTTGTACACGCCCGGATGTCTCGTACGCTTTGAGTGCTACGAGCGAGATACCGATCGAGATCCAGTGAAGGTCACTGGACGGCCGTAAAGAATATCCTTAAGTACTTGAGAAGAACTAAGGATATGTTCCTAGTCTATGGAAGTGAAGAAGAGCTCGTTGTAAGTGGTTACACCGATGCTAGCTTCCAAACAGGACAAGGATGATTATAGATCGCAATGGGTTCGTGTTTTGCACGAACGGAGCGCGTCGGTTGGAAGAGTTCCAAGCGGGATACTATTGTTGATTCTACAACGGAGGCCGAGTACATTGCTGCTTCGGAAGCTGCAAAGGAGGCTGTTTGGATCAAGAAATTCGTTTCTGAGCTTGGTGTGATGACTAGTACGAGGTCCAATGTCTCTCTATTGTGATAATAGTGGAGCCATTGCGCAAGCCAAGGAGCCGAGGTCACATCGAAGTCCAAACACATACTTCGGCGATATCATCTCATCCGCGAGATAGTGGACGAGGTGATGTCAAGATATGCAAAGTGCACAAGATCTAACCATAGCCGATCCGCTGAAAAACCTCTCCCTCGGCCGAAGCATGAGGCGCACACAAAGCAATGGGTATTAGATACTTACATGATTGACTCTAGTGCAAGTGGGAGATTGTTAGTGATATGCCCTAGAGGCAACATGGAGATGTTGGATATCACGTCAATGTTTATGTATAAATGAATAAAATGTTATTCGGTTCCATGAAATAGACATCTTGTATTGATCAATAAGTACGTGACTTATTTATGAGACTCTTTATGTATGAATCTATTTCTAAACGATCCACGATCATATGTCATATTGTTGGAACAAATATGATTCTAAGATCGGCATGTTTATTGATTGATGATCATGTCTCATAGATCATGGGTATGGAGATACCAAATCAATAAACATGGACACATGTGTTGGAGAACACATTGTTGGATAGACCCACCATGAGACACTACAGATTTAATGTGCCATTAGTTGGTCTCGAGGTAGTGTTGGTACAAAGTTCTTAGACTGAGATTACCATGGATTCCAACATGTGTAGTAGCCTACTTTGGGACTACCAAACGCTATTAAAATGGGGTAGTTATAAAGATAGTTTTCGGCTTTGCTATGAAACATGGAGTGGGATGTGAGTGATCAAGATGGAATTTGCCCCTCCTTTGGAGAGATATCTCGGCCCCTCGAGGTAATGGATTATGGAAATGCATGGCCATGCTAAGTTGATTGAGGAGTCAATACAGACGAGATAATCCAATACGGTTCGAGTGAATGGTTAAGCTATTGAAGGGATGCCACACATCTTGCCTATAGCTTAATTGGTATCGTGAGGCAAAGGGATTTGTGTACACATTACGGAGTTCGAGCCGATATTATATTCTTGTATACTATGGTGTCAATATGTCTTGCTAGGCGCCCGGTGTGACAGTCGGGTGAGTTGGACTCGAGCCGACGATCGGCTAAGTTAGACTATAGCCGAGACCGAGTATACCTGAACCTACAGGGTCGCACGCTTAAGGGGATAAGAACATGAATTCGAGTTGGACTCGGATACGGCTCGATCGGATAGAGATCCGATCGGATAGAGTCCTATAGGCTTACGACGTATGGGCGGCCAACTCTGTGAAATTCGGATAGGATCCGATTCAAAATAGAGTCCTGATCGGCCACTAGTCCCAGTCGGCCAACTCTATATAAAGGAGGGAGGGGTGGAGAGCTGCGGCACATCAATTGCATCGCTTTGAACTGAATCCGCAACAGAAGTCGCCGAGATCAATCTCCACGGAAACCCTCCCCACTTTCGAGCCAAACCCTAGCCTTGCATCGCGTGCATACTCCAATCGGTAACGATCTATCGCGTGCATACTTCGGAGCAAGGCGGCAGTGACAGATCGGCTGCGGTCGAGCGCATCGGAGCGAGGCGCGAGAACGCGATCAGTCGACTCGGCGAATCGGCTACATCCACGAATCGGCTGATTGGTGAATCGGCTGTCCCCGGGAATCGGCTGTCGGCTTGCGGGAATCGGCTACACTGTTCCGTATCGGATAGTCCTCATTGGCTATTTCCGCTGCATACTCCAATCGGTAACGATCTATCGGCCCTTACTTGCAAGTGCTCCTGGTTTGCGCGGTAGAAAAGTTTTTGTTTTCGGCTAGCATAGCCTCCGCGTAACCCTTCACTAGCCAGGTCAAGTTTTGGTTCCATAGTATATTAAGTCGGTGACGGTTCTATCTACCATCCATCGTGATTCCAAGGATGGCTTCCCGCCTCCGGATCGTCATGGTTTTTTCTGGGGAATCCATCCCTTCTCACAGTTCGAGAAGTTGAGTCCACCAGCACACAAAATCATTATGCATTCCCACCCATAATTTTAAAATTTATGAGTCTA
Organism: Oryza australiensis; assembly: GCA_019925245.2. Classification (NCBI taxonomy): domain Eukaryota; kingdom Viridiplantae; phylum Streptophyta; class Magnoliopsida; order Poales; family Poaceae; genus Oryza; species Oryza australiensis. Next base: position 230,923 of record JAIFGZ020000194.1, read on the forward strand.
GCCATGGGAGAAACTTGTCACGCCGCTCATTATCCGCGAGCACGGCTATTCGAATAGATTGATTTACTCACACTGCAGTGGATGTACACTTTACCTGTACTCTGCAACTGCTCATTGAATGAGCTTTCATCCCTTCATATGGGATGGTCACGGCAAAGCCTTTCGATAACCTCACTTTGGAAGTACCCACTCCATGAACTTAAATCCTCTTGCACTCTAGCCGTCCTTTCCTAGCAGTGAGAGGAGTTCTGGCGCTCCCGGGGTAAGGGGAAACTCACAAAATTCTCATTCATTACTCCACACGTAGACCGCAGCCATATCTCGATAACCAGAACCACCTCTCCACTCAAGAACCACTATGCAGGGATACTGCCTCCGCTCGGCTATCTACTCTGCTAGGTCTATACCCATTCGAGAAGTACGGTTGTACTGGCTCGTTCCAGGTTATAAGTCTCATGGCTCGGTCCTTAATCGACCAGGGACGGTTTTAGCCTTTGCCGGAATCCACCCAAATCCATTCATTCGCCCAGTCTAAAAACATTGGTTTTGTACTTTCATTTTTTCCATCAAAACTATTTTCATCATGATCAAGGCAATGTGGCGCTCATGTCTCCACATGTCGTATCTCAACTACCTTCCCTAAGGTAGTTGCCCAAGCATATAGCTTTTTGTAAAAACATGAGTATGCAAGTTTCTAGTATAAGCATGGCTAAGCATTTTATCGAAGATATCCTCCGGTTGTATCACATCAAGGGTTACAAAGAATAATTCTAAGGGTAATCAATATCAAGGCATGGTATATCAAGCATAGGTATTCAACCGTATGTAGCATGCATATTGCGAGTTTAAATCAACATCATTTCGCAAAATAGGATCAACATGTTCAAAAGGGAAGTGTTGACTTGCCTTGCTCGCACGCTTGTTGGACGGGGTCTTCACCGTAGTTAGTGCCGCTTCCTCGGTTGCTATTCGTACGTGCGAAAAATCAATTGAATTCGATCGAGAATTCAATAAAAGTACCAAGAGATCGAAAAGAACCATAAAATGACTCCAAATATTTAGCCTAAAATTTTAATCGAGTTTGGGTGAGAGTTTTGGGATGAAATCCGATTTAAAAAGCGAGTTGAGAATTTTTAGGGTTTTCGCAAAATATCGCACTAATAGATTAAGGTGATAAACATAAAAAGGCGTTGTTCAAAAAGATTTGGTATTCAAAGTTTTGAACGTATGAATACCAAAAGAACAAATTTTAATGGCAAAAAGAAAATAGATAAACTCCGAGTGAAAACGATGCGAAGAATGAGATCTCCGAAATTCCTATTTTTGAATTCCGAATTTGCTTAGAGAAAATATATGAGAAAACTATATATTTTGCCCAAATATTTTCCCAAATATTTCCCAAAAGTTTTTCCTAATTTTTCTGGATTTTTCCTAATTTTTTCCTTTTTCTTTTTTCTTTTTCTTTTTCTTTTTCTTTCTTTCTCTTTTCTTTTTCTTTTCTCTTTTTTTCTACCCCTCTACCCAGCGCACTGTCGCTTCTCTCTCCTCTACCCCCCTCGCATCTACCCTCCTCTTTCTCCCATGCGTTCGGCTGCGGTCGGATGGCGGCGGGCGGCGGGCGCGGCAACGACGGCGTGGCGGCGCGTGAAGGGAAAAGCGGCGAGGCAGCGGCTTACCGGCGGCGGCGGCATGGCAACGGCACGACGGTGGCCCGCGCCGGCGGCGCGGCGGTCGGCCCGCAGCAACGGTTGCGGCGAGCGACGGTGAACTCGGCGAGTGAGAGAGAGAACGAGAGAGGCGAGCGGTGAGGTGGGAAGAAACGAGAGACCTCGTGCCCCACTTTTATAGGGCTCGGGAGAGAGAGAAAGGAGAGGGGGCCGGCGGGCGGCGCGGCAGCGCGGGATGGTGGGGCCGGGCGCGACGAGCGTGGAGTGGGCGGCGACGTGCGCGCGGAGCGCGAGCGCGACGTGCGTAGGGGCCGAGCGGCGAGGGCGACGCGTGGCGGCGCTCGCGCGGGTGGGGGACCGGGACGCGGCGCGGCGCAGCACGGAGCGTGTCGTGCGCATGGGGCGGGGCGCGCGGTATGGCGGTATGGCGTCGCACACCTTCCGTATAATGAACAGTGCAATTTTTAATTTCCCGAATTTAAATCCTATTTTCCTATTTCTTTTTCCATTCACCTCTAAAATTTAAAATAAAATCTAGCACACCCAAAATTAAGTTGTAAAATATGTTTTTAACCTTTCACCCACTTTTATTATTTTAAAATATATTTTACATATTTAATTTAATTCTTTTCCTAAATTCAATAAAATGTGACTTTGACTCAAAATAATTTTCTAACCACTCTAGGCTCCATATATATTCTTCAAAAATATTTTATCACTCATTTTGCTCACTTGAATATTATTACTCCATCACAAAATAATGTTTTGATCCCAAGTATATTTTTATAAATCCACAACCCTTTTCTATTTTATATTAAAATTTCCAACTCTATACTTTGAAATTTTTCTCCCCTTTTGAATTTCAAATCATTTGGTTTTTCTCAAACATCAAGATGAATCACTCCCATAATAAACTCCATGCAACAAAGCCGGCAAATAAGAAGCAATAAACATGATGAGAAGCAATAAACCAAAAGTTTTTGTAAGTTCCGATTTTTAATTCCCAGTTTTAAATTCTTCAATTTTCAGGGTGTTACAAACCTACCCCCCAACAATAAATCTCGTCCCTGAGATTTCTTACCGTTTGTGGAATAGGTTCGGATACTCGGTCTTCAAAAAGTCTTCTGTTTCCCAGGTGGCTTCTTCCTTGGTGTGGTTGCTCCATTGCACCTTGTACATCCGTCACGTCTTGGTCCTAGTCTTTTTCTCGTCTTTGTCCAAAATCTTCACGGGGTGTTCGGGGTATGTGAGGTCTTCGCTGATAAGGACGTCTTTCGAGGGAATTTGCTCTTCCGGTACTCGCAAACATTTCTTCGATTGTGATATGTGAAAGACGGTGTACATCGAAAGATTTTTCAGCAGTCCAGTTGGTAGGCCACTTTGCCTCTTTTGTCGCTTATCGGGAAAGGTCCAACATATCTCGGCGCCAGTTTTCCTTTGACCTTGAACCTCTTGGTTCCTCTTAGTGGCAAAAATTTTAGGTACTTAAAGTCGCCTATATTGAAATCCAACTCCCTTCGGCGAGTGTCCGCATAGCTCTTTTGCTGGGACTGGGCTACCTTAAGCCGATCTCTTATCAGACGAACCTTCTCTTCGACTTCCCTAATGATGTCTAGTCCAAATATGGCTCGCTCATCGGTCTCCGACCACATCAACGGGGTTCGGCATCTTCGTCCAAACAAAGCCTCGTTCGGCGACATCTTCAGACTAGCCTGGTAGCTGTTGTTATAGGAGAACTCTGCATAGGGCAGGCATTTCTCCCAGTCCTTAGTAAAATCCAATGCACAGGCTCTTAGCATATCCTCAAGGACTTTGTTTGTCCTCTCAGTTTGTCCATCAGTCTGAGGGTGATAAGCTGTACTGAAGGCGAGGTGAGTTCTCAACGCCTCGTGAAACTTATCCCAGAAGTGAGATGTGAATTGAGTACCACGATCTGACACAATCCTCTTGGGTACTCCATGTAGGCACACAATTCTAGACATGTACAGTTCTGCCAATTTAGCGCTGCTATACCGAGTCTTGACCAGGATAAATCGGGCAGTCTTGGTAAGTCTATCCACGATCACCCAAATGGAATCGTATCCTGTAGCAGTTTTGGGTAGTCCCACTATAAAGTCCATGCCTATTTCATCCCATTTCCACTCAGGGATCTTGAGTGGTTGTAGCAATCCTGTCGGTCTCTGATGCTCAGCCTTGACTCGTTGACACACATCGCAAATGGCTACATATTCCGCCATGTCTCTTTTCATGTTGGGCCACCGGTATTGTTTTCAAATCTGGTACATCTTGGTGCTTCACGGGTGTAGCGAGTATGCGACTCATGGGCTTCCTTGAGGATCAGTCCTCTCAATCCTCCTTTCTATGGTACGTAAATCCTTTTATGATACCACAGGGTTCCATCGTTGTCGGCTGTGAATTCCTTGGCCAGTCCTTCAGTCATGCGTTCCTTGATCAGTTGGATTTCCTCGCAATCCTTCCGGGCCTCCTTAATCGACTTTGTAGGAGAGGTTGTATCTCCGGCTAAGTTCGATTGTCCATGAGGAATCAACTATAGGTTAAGTGAGCCATTTCTTCTTCAAGCTCGTTGGCCATACATTCCAGCTTCAGGTAATTGCATTGAGTCTTGCGGCTCAAAGCGTCGGCTACAACATTGGCCTTACCAGGGTGGTAATGGATTCCTAGGTCATAATCCTTGATTAGCTCCAGCCATCTTCTCTGGCGTAGGTTAAGATCTATTTGGGTAAAGAAATATTTCAAGCTCTTGTGGTCCGTGTATATATCACAGTGGTTTCCGATTAGGTAGTGCCTCCAAATCTTCAAGGCATGCACCACTGCGGCCAATTCTTAGTCATGGGTGGGATAATTCTCCTCATGCGGTCGCAGTTGTCTCGAGGCATAAGCCACCACTTTTCCATATTGCATCAACACACCTCCTAGTCCTTGTCGGGATGCATCACAGTATATGACGAAGTCTTTCCGGTTGTCTGGTAGAACTAAGATTGAGGTGGTGGTTAACTTTTCTTTGAGCTGGTCAAATGCTTGTTGACACTGCTCAGTCCATGCATATTTCTTTTCCTTCTTCAATAGTTGGGTCAGGGGCCGGGCTATCTTAGAAAATCCTTCAATAAACCTCTGGTAATATCCGGCCAATCCCAAGAAACTTCTAATCTCCGTTACCGATTGAGGTGCTTTCTACTTGGTAACAGCTTCGACCTTGGCAGGGTCTACTGCTACGCCTCCAGCTGAGATTACATGTCCAAGGAAAGCTACTTCCTTAAGCTAGAATTCACACTTGCTGAATTTGGCATATAGCTGATGCTCTCGTAACTTTTCTAGTACCAGGCACAAATGTTCTGCGTGTTCTTCATCATCTTTGGAATAGATGAGGATATCATCAATGAACACTACCACCAACTTGTCCAGATATTCCATAAATATCTTGTTCATGAGGTTCATGAAGTAGGCTGGGGCATTGGTCAGTCCGAAAGACATAACTATGAACTCATACAAGCCGTAGCATGTAGAGAACGCAGTCTTGGGTATATCCTCAGTTCTAATCTTCAGCTGATGGTATCCTGATCGAAGATCGATCTTCGAGAACACTCGGGCTCCCTTGAGCTGATCGAACAGTCGTCGATTCGAGGTAACGGGTACTTGTTCTTAATGGTAACCTCATTCAATGACCGATAGTCTATGCGATTCTCATGCTTCCATCCTTCTTTTTAACAAATAGCAGGGCTCCCCACGGTGAAGAACTAGGGCGTACAAAGCCTTTCTCTTGCGGTTCCCTTGTGCGCTTCTTAAGTTCTTCAATTCATTCACGGCATCCGGTGAGGTCTCTTAGCTATGGGGTGGTGCCGGGCATGAGGTCAATGATGAACTCTATGTCTCGGTGCAGGGGCATTCCGGTAGTTCCTCGGGAAATACATCGGGTAATCTGAATTCGGCATTCCATCTATGGGTAGCATGGTGAATATTCCCGTAGCTCGATCACGAGCATAGGGTCTTGATCCATGGCTACTCTCATTGGTGATCCCCACGGGGTAAATAAGGTAACTTCCCTTCGTCCACAATCTAATACCCCTTGGTTCTTGGTCAACCAATCCATTCCTAGTATGATGTCCAGGGTTTGGGGTGGTAAAACCATAAGGTTTCGAAAGGAATACCACATCCTTGATCCGAATGGGCACATCAATGCACGCATGGGGTATAGTTACATCTCCCCCCCCATGAATGTACTACCATTGGTCTCTTAAGGTCTACCCAGTGCAGGTTGTGCTCTTTGCTTATTCTTGATGATATAAATGAATGCGAAGCTCCAGAATCAAACAAAACCTTAACTGGTGTAGAGTGGATAGAAAACGTACCCATCAGCACGCTTTGGTCCACTTGAGCTTCTTCAGCGTGCACATGGTTCACCTGACCACGACGGAATCCAGTTGCAGCTTCCTTTGGTTGGGGCGTTCTGAACAGACTGCGTCCAGGTGTCAGGGCGGGGGTTCCTCGTACTGCGATGGCGTTGGCTCCGGTGCGGTTGGGGGTGTTGCGCGGCTTAGGGCAGCTGTTGGCATAATGCCCAAATTCTTCGCAGTTGAAGCAGTTGACATTCGTGGTTCCTGGGGCTGACAAAGTAGGTGCTGGAGTGCGAGACGGGGTTGCAGGTGGCCTGCTGACGGTGCCGAGTGCGGCGGGGCGATTGGTTGCCATTATGGCTGGCTTCCAACCTGACGGGGTTGCTCCTTTGGGTCGCTGGGATGTCCCTTGAATTGGACGGGTCATTGCAAGTCATCATTTTCGATTGTTTTTTATCGTCCTTTGGTCATGTTCCAGTCTCACGACCTTGTTGATTAGGCTTTGGAAACTGGTGTGGTCTTGTTCGATCATCGGCCCTCGTAACCCATCATTCAATCATTCAACAAACTTGTCTATTTTCTCCTCTTCGTCCGCTAGGTCGCTGGCGGCATATCGGGCCAGTTGTGTGAACTTATTTTGGTACTCTTGTACCGTGGTGTTGCCTTGCCGTAGCCTACGGAACTCATTTTTCTTCATCCTCATAACCGCGGTTGGTACGAAATTTTCACGGAAGGCAGCCGTGAATTCTTCCCAAGTTGGTTCACCGGCATCTTCAGCCCGGGCTTCCTTGTAGGTGTCCCACCAGTCACTTGCGGGACCTTCCAGCTGATTGGCGGCGAAGATGACTCAGCTTTCGTACTCGGACGAGAGTCAGCTTCTTTTCTATGACTCTTAGCCAATCTTCAACATCCATTGATACATCCGTCGAGGAGAATGTCGATGGTTTTGCTCGCATAAACTCGCCTAGGTTTGATCCTCCGCGTTGTCCTTGGTTGTTGGCGATAGCTTGAAGCAGTTGGGTTTGTAAGGTCATGACTTCTGCTAGGCTGGAGGGGTTAGGCTCGCGGAGTTCTCGTAGGCTGGCTGGGCTCTCGTGACGATGCGCCATCGAACAATGTGGATAAGGTAAGAGACTTGATCGCTAACGTCACGATTCTAAGGAATTTTTCTTTGAGTTGTTTAAGGTGATCTTTCAAGCAAGCTTGGTGGAATAAACTCATTTAAGACATAACATGAAACTTCATATCAGTTCATAGATGTTACATCATAGGGATACATTGGACATGTATAGTCCCATACAACACAATACAACATCACTAATACCGATCTAGGGTTTTCATACATAAGGGTAGGGGCATGGTCGTTGCTGTCTTAACTCCATCCAAGCAAGACCAGAGCTGCTGCAGGTATCCAAACTAGTCATCCGGCCATCCTCATGATCCGGTGTTGGCGAGGGTGATCCTTGGTGAAGCGAATCGAAGTCCCCATGGCTCAAAGGTAGTGGCCTCGGAGTCATGTCCGATCCTCTGCTTGGTGGCCTTGTGCTCTTACGGGCAATCCTAAGGGTGATAGGACCTCCGGTGAGTGTCATGCGGCGGGTAGGAGCTTCCTCCTCTGATGGATCTATGTCACTGAGCTCCCACTTGACCGCCATGGGTTCTGTCTCATATTCGGAGTCAGTGTTGATCTGAATGGGGTTATCCACTCCCGAACCAGGCTCGGATGGTGCAGCCGTGGAAATCGGTGTGGGCTCCGATGGGGTAGCAGCAGTAGGGTCGATCAGGTATGGTCCTGACTCAGTGCTTAGCATGAAGGCCTGCTCCATAATTGCATGAAAGGTGGCCAAGCATGCTGGAGTCATGAAATAGTAGTGGTCGGGCACAGGAGCAGAGGGTGTTGGTGTAGCTGAAGTAGAAGTGCCAACGGCGGAGACAGGGTTGAAGCGAAGTTGTTCCTCCAGTTGGCCAACCTGTCGCTGGCTCCTCCGAAACTGCTCCTCCAACTCAACCCAAGCCTCTCCCCGAGCCATATAACGATCAGAGAGCTGTTCGTATTGGGCGCCGTTAGCTTGTAGCTGGGTCTTCAGAGAGTCAATCTGGTTTCCACAGTTATGGTGTTCCTCCTCCAGATCATTTATGCATCGTTGCTGCTCGTCTATCTCGAGTAATACCTCCTCATAACAATCATCAGCTGTTTCCGCCCAGCGGAACAAACGGGTAACCATGGGGTTATAGCAGCAAGGGGTGGCCTCCACGGTACAGACTGGGTTGCCTTCCTCCCGGTAGGGATGGTGTACGAACTCGGTTACTGTAAGTTCGGTACGGTGGATGGCATTGAGGCATAGGAATGCCTCGCGGGCTGCGTCCTGAAGGGCTGCCTCCATCAAATCTTGGTAGTAACGTGTATGGAAGCAATAGGGTGACTCGCTCCCAATACGGGCCTCAATTGCAACCGCAGCTTCCCATACTGGGTGTTCTTCAGTGCCATGTCTTCTGCTCCGGTAGGTGGGTGCGTCCGAGTATCTTAGGCACCATAGCAACTGCTGAAGTTGTGACACGTATCCTTCCTCTCGCGGGACCTTGATCTCCCATGCTCCAACACGGTCTGACATCTGTTTTGAAGATAACTTAGGGTCAGAGAGGGGTGATATCAAAACAATTTTTAGTAGAGAAATGGGGACAAGAGTATAAGGGAAAACATATTTGTTTTGTGAAAATAGTCTGTATTTTCAAAATAATCCTATGTAGGGATATTTCCCTTTAACCAACTATTCGGGGTAGGGCGCCGGTTGGTTTTATCCTATAGTCGCCTTTGCTCGATACCGGCTCGTGGACCCCATTTTTGGGCAGGAATCATTCGTGTTCATAGTATCATTTCACTGGATCGAGTAATTTGGTACCCACGAATACAGTACTGAACTATCAGGTGCAAAGTGCACAAATAGTCTTACACCAAAAGTATTACAATAATAGGCCCGAAGGTAGCATCATTACATATAGGACCTACTGGTCCGGATACAACCAAAAGCAGAAATTATATAAGATAGCGGTCGGAAGCGGCGACATGTCGGTGCCACGAGCAACAACGGGGACTAAGACCTAGTAGACGCCTTCTCCTTCTTCGCCCACTGGCGGTAAGCATAGGGGTCCTCCGGATCTTCGTTTCCACCATCGAAGGTTTGTGCGTATAGCAAGGGTGAGTACCCAACGTACTCGGCGAGGCCAACACGGAATGATGCACATGATAGGATCATTCAAAGGATGGCTATGCTTTATTTGCGTAAAGCCAATTTTCATAAATCATTTCACAAACCTAACATCTAGCCAGGTCAAGTTTTTGGTTCCATAGTATATTAAGTCGGCGACGGTTCTGTCTACCATCCATCGTGATTCCAAGGATGGCTTCCCGCCTCCGGATCGTCATGGTTTTTTCTGGGGAATCCACCCCTTCTCGCAGTTGGAGAAGTTGAGTCCACCAGCACACAAAATCATTATACATTCCCACACATAATTTCAAAATTTATGAGTCTAGCCACGGGAGAAACTTGTCACGCCGCTCATTATCCACGAGCACGGCTATTCGAATAGATTGATTTACTCACACCTTTGCGGTGGATGTACACTTTACACGTACTCATAGCTGCTCATTGAATGAGATTTCATCGCTTCATATGGGATGGTCACGGCAAAGCCTTTCGATAACCTCACTTTGGTAGTACCCTCTCCATGAACTTAAATCCTCTTGCACTCTAGCCGTCCTTTCCTAGCGGTGAGAGGAGTTAGGCGCACCGGGGTAAGGGGAAACTCACAAAATTCTCATTCATTACTCAACACGTAGGCGCAGCCATATCTCGATAACGAGAACCACCTCTCCACTCAACAACCACTATGCGGGGATCCGCCTCCGCTCGGCTATCTACTCCACTAGGTCTATACCCATTCGAGAAGTACGGTTGTACTGGCTCGTTCTAGGTTATAAGTCTCATGTCTCGGTCCTTAATCGACAAGGGACGGTTCTAGCCTTTGCCGGAATCCACCCAAATCCAACCATCTGCCCTAGTCTAAAAACATTGGTTTTGTACTTTCATTTTTTTATCAAAACTATTTTCATCATGATCAAGGCAATGTGGCGCTCATGTCTCCACATGCCGTATCTCAACTACTTTCCCTAAGGTAGTTGCCCAAGCATATAGCTTTTTGTAAAAACATGAGTATGCAAGTTTATAGTAGAAGCATGGCTAAGCATTTTACCGAAGATATCCTCCGGTTGTATCACATCGAGGGTTACAAAGAATAATTCTAAGGGTAATCAATATCAAGGCATGGTATATCAAGCATAGATATTCAATCGTGTTTAGCATGCATATTGGGAGTTTAAATCAACATCATTTCGCAAAATAGGATCAACATGTTCAAAAGGAAGTGTTGACTTGCCTTGCTCTCGCACGCTTGTTGGACGGGGTCTTCTGCTTCCTCGGTTGCTATTCGTACGTGCGAAAAATCAATTGAATTCGATCGGAATTCAATAAAAGTACCAAGAGATCGAAAAGAACCATAAAAACGACTCCAAATATTTAGCCTAAAATTTTAATCGAGTTTGGGTCGAGTTTTGGGATGAAATCCGATTTAAAAGCGAGTTTGGAATTTTTAGGGTTTTCGCAAAATATCACACTAATAGATTAAGGTGATCAACTTAAAAAGGCGTTGTTCAAAAAGATTTGGTATTCAATGTTTTGAAGGTCCGAATACCAAAAGAACAAATTTTAATGGCAAAAAGAAAATAGATAAACTCAGAGTAAAAACGATGCGAAGAATGAGATCTCGAAATTTCTATTTTTGAATTCCGAATTTGCTCAAAGAAAATATATGAAAAAACTATATATTTTTGCCCAGATATTTTCAAATATTTCCCAAAAGTTTTTCCTAATTTTTTTCCTTTTTTCTTTTTTTCTTTTTCTTTTTCTTTCTTTCTCTTTTCTTTTTCTTTTCTCTTTTTTCTACCCCTCTACCCGGCGCACTATCGCTTCTCTCTCCTCTACCCCCCCTCGCGTCTACCCCCTCCTTCTCCCACGCGTTTGGCTGCGGCCGGACCACGGCGAGCGGTAGGGCGGCGGCAACGGCGGCGGCGGCGTGTGAAGGAAAAACGGCGAGGCGTAAAACGGCGGACTACGGACCCGGCCGGTGCGGGAGCGCTCGCACCCACTAGAGACTTTAAAGAAGAGTATGGATTAGACCGGATATGGGGAGAAGTCTCCATTTTCCTCATGTCTCGTACGTTGGCGGAACACACGGTCCAAGAGAAACTTATTAAACACGAAGAGCTTTATCCTCTATCGAGACCGTTTTCTTTCCTCACTCTCCGGGTGAGATAGCCACTAGATTGGGTCGATTTGCCTTGAAGATATGAAATAAGAAAAATCCAGAATTTCTTCTTTGTGATGATAATGCCAAAAATCTCAAGTTGGCTCATCTATCTTTCTTTCCCAAATGTTGATCATTAGAGGCCTCTTGATTTTTCTCTTCCCTATTTTGGATTTCTTTTTTGTGCGTAATGCAGATTTACTCGTGTTTTACTAGTAAATAAAAAAAGCAAAAATTGGAGTAGTTTTACAGTAGAAATTATCTTGTTGCGATCCTATGAATCAGTTCGTTAAAACCTTAGATTCATACTAGAGCCACGATGATTGAGTCTCAAGCTAAATAAAAGGCAAGGGTTCTTCGAATAAGAACCGCATGATGATCATTTATTGAATCGGTGTAATGACTCGACAAAATCGAGAGAAAAAAGTTGTTTTTGGGCAAACAAAATTGGAAGGAAGAAAATTTCTTTTTTATTTTTATTAAGAACTACTTGAATTTTTGGCTTACGAGCGGCGGCACGGCACGGCGCGGCGGGCGGCCCACGCCAGCGGCACGGCGGTCGGCTTGTGGCAACGGCACGGTGAGCGGCGGTGAACTCGGCGAGTGAGAGAGAGAACGAGAGAGGCGTGCGGTGAGGTCGGGAGAAACGGGAGACCTTGTGCCCCCCCTTTTATAGGGCTCCGGCGAGAGAGATAGAAACGAGAGGGGGGTCCGGGGCGGCTGGCGGTGCGGCGAGCCATGCGGCAGCGCGCGGGGTGCCGGGCGGGCGCAGCGGAGCGCGGAGTGGGCGGCGAAGTGCGCGCGAGCGCGGCGCGGCGCGGCGTGCGGAGGGGCCGGGCGGCGAGGGCGACGCATGGCGGCGCTCGCGTGGGTGGGGGACCGGGGCACGCACGGAGCAGCGCAGCGCATGTCGCACGCGCGGGCGGGGTGCGCGGTGCGGCGGTACGGCGTCGAACACCTTCCGTACAATGAAGCGCAATTTTCTAATTTCCGAATTTAAATCCTATTTTCCCATTTCTTTTTCCTTTCACCTCTAAAATTTAAAATAAAATCTAGCACACCCAAAATTAAGTTGTAAAATATGTTTTTAACCTTTTCACCTACTTTTATTATTTTAAAAATATATTTTACATATTTAATTTAATTCTTTTCCTAAATTCAAGATAATGTGACTTTGACTCAAAATAATTTTCTAACCACTCTAGGCTCCATATATATTCTTCAAAAATATTTTATCACTCATTTTGCTCACTTGAATATTATTACTCCATCACAAAATAATGTTTTGATCCCAAGTATATTTTTATAAATCTACAACCCTTTTCTATTTTATATTAAAATTTCCAACTCTATACTTTGAAATTTTTCTCCTCTTTTGAATTTCAAATCGTTTGGTTTTTCTCAAACATCAGGATGAATCACTCCCATAATAAACTCCATGCAACAAAGCCAGCAAATAAGAAGCAATAAACATGATGAGAAGCAATAAACCAAAAGTTTTTGTAAGTTTCGATTTTTAATTCCCAGTTTTAAATTCTTCAATTTTCAGGGTGTTACAACCTTGTATCAGTTTGGCAGTGGCACCCTCTCAAAGTATTCCGGATATGGTGCTGATACATATTGCGGTGTCCTTGGGCTTGAGGCCAAATTGTTCCTCATCACGTACGCAATCATGTTGGCCCAAGGCTTCGCGATGTGCTCCTTGCACCTACTCTTGCATCGGCTCGAATTGATCAAGTTGAGGCGGTACTAGGGCTGTGGTGGTACCCCTTGCCGATACTACGCCTGAGGTGAATGGGACTGGTAGAGGGAATTGATAATGCCCGCCATGTGATGCGAGGAGGCGATGCATCATGGGAAGCTGTTGTAGTCGGGAACAAACTAAGAGTCGATCGGACGATCTTTGCATGCCAAAAGCATGTTGAATTGGTCTCTGCTAATTTGGCTCAACAATTGGTTGGCTTGTCTGAACATGGCAGCAACTTGTTCTTGAGGAACTTGATGGGTGTTATGTCCCACGTGTTGAGGTTCTTGCTTAACCAAAAGCATAGGATGATGATGCGATCGGCTTTTCGGGTGCCGTGCGTGCCATCGGCTATCCTAGGGCTATGCCTGAGACAGGTTGCAATCCATCGGTACCCAGAACCCAATATGGAGGAAATTTGCCCTCAGGAATAAATATTGGCCCCTTGGCTTGATGTTCAGCAATCTTAGCATCAACCACCGAACCGATCATGTTGTTCAAGGTGTTAACAAGAACTCCTTATTGGTTGATCAGAGCGTAGTGTACAGCATAGTTGTAACATCCTGAAAATCGGAGAACCGAAATCGGAACGTAAAAATCGGAACTTTCAAAAACCTTGGCTTATTGCTTCTTCTCGGGTTGGTTGCTTCTTATTTGCCAGCTCGGTTGCATAAGAGTTCTCTTGAACTTTGTTTGATGTCAAATTGGGATCAAAAACCTAAAAATAAAATCCCAAATTGGGAAGAAAATTCCGGGATCTATATTTCAAAAAGGATAAAAATACAAAGCGTAGAATTACAAAAGTAACTGAAAAATATAAAGGTTGGCATAAACCCTAGAAGGATAAGGAAAGGATAATCAAAATTTTGAATTTGAATCATAGGAGATAATCGAGAATAGAAAATAAAATGGGAAATCCTTTTTAAAAGCAAAGGGATCAAATTTTTGGAAATATAAGAAGGGAATAAATCAAATAAAAAAATATAATAAAAATAGGGAAAATGTTTGAAAATATGAATCCAAAATTATTTTGGGGATGTTAGAATTTATTCTGAATTTTTAGGGTGAAAAGAAATAGAAATGGGGAAATTAGGAAATTAAATCGGGAAAAGAAAAAGTGCACTATTCACTTGTCACCGGTGTTCGACGAGTGCTCTCACGCTCGCACGCGTGCGCCACGCGTCACTTGCCATGCCGGCGCTCGTGCATGCACGTTCCAGCCGGCGTCAGCCCGCCGCGCCTGAGAAGCCGTCGTCGCACGGCCAAGTCGCCGCTCGCCATGTCGCCGCGTCACCGCGTCCGCCAAGCGCCGCCACGTCGCCGCCATGCCGTCGTACCTCGCCGCGTCATGCCCTAGCCTCACACAGTCCACGCCGTACGTCCGCGCGTACGCCCGCACGTCGCGCACGACCTCACGCACGCGCGCCATACCGCCAGAAGTCGTCGCGCCATGGTCGCCATCGCGTCGTTCTTTCCCTCATCGGCTATAAGAAGCCTCTTGAGCCGAGCTCCAAACACGAAACTTGACCACCTCTTTTCCCTCTTCAAAACCCCCAAAAATCCCCTATTGCCATAGCAGTACACAAAAGAATTTCGCGAGAAGGTGAGGCCCGTCGGAAGAACCTAAGCCGACCGCCGGAGCCAAGTCCAAAATTCGTCGTCCCCGTCGATTTCCTCCCAAATCGAAGGTACTTCCGCGATCTCCATTCTACAAGCTATATTTCCCCCATGTTTCCCGAGCCGATTAGCCACGGAGTTCGCGGCGACAGAGCCGTGCTTCCACTGTTTGAGCGCCGCCCATGCGCACGTCGCCAGGCCGTCTCGGCTCTCTTCCGACCAAACCGACCCCGTAGTTAGCATCCCTGCGCCCCTTAGATGCTCGGAACACTTGGTTCGGCCGGAGCGCCGCCGGATCCGCCGGCACCATGCGCCCGTCGCGTGACCACTTCACCGTCGCCGGCTCAATCTACCGCCTCTCCCGGCCCGGCCGCTCCTTGAAATGCACTCCCCACATCACGTAGATGGAGTAGAGCTCGATAGATCCCGAGCTCCGGCTGTCCCCGTCGCCGTTCACCCTCGCCCCACCGTCGGCCTCGCGCGGAGGAAGAAGAACAGTGGAGAAACAAATAAAATAAAAGGAGAGGAATGAAGGACAGAAGCGCTTTGTAGCGCAGTGGAAAAGAACGAGAGGGAGAATCGCGAGGTCCTGCGTTCGAATCCCTCCCCGCGCATTTTATTTCCTTTTTCTCTTCTTCTTTCCTTTTGCCAGCGAAGAGAGTAAAGTGGAAAGAAAAGAAAAGAAAGAATAGAAGTACCGAGAACGGGCTGCTAGCCCACTGGAGAAAGCGCTAGGGCTGAGAAGGAAGGTCGCGGGTTCGAATCCCTCCTGTGCCATTTCATTTTGCTTTTCTCTTCTGCTCTCCTTTTGCCAGGGGAAGAGAGGGAACAAGCAGAAAATAAAAAAAAAAAAGGGGAGAGAAAATGAGAAAGGCTTGATAGCCCAGTGGAGAGGGTCAATTGTGCTGAGATTGAGGTCCTAGGTTCGATCCCCGGCTTGGTCAACATTTTTGAAAATTTTCCTTTCATTTTTCTATGAGGATTTAAAAGCAAGGATGAGCCTAGTAAAATCATAACAAAATTATATTTACCCTTTTTAATTTCTAAATCCTATTTACAATGAATTTTACATCTTTACCAAGAGATTATTATTTATTCTTTTCCAAAATTTCTTTTGCAAATAATTATAAACTTATAGTCAAACTTCTTAACATATTCCCTCTCCAAAGAAAATTTCTATCTTTTGTGAAATCCATTATTCATCTAAATATTATTTTATATATATATATAGATACGTGGAGTTTTCTAAACTCAAAAATCCACATTAGTTATTTGGCATCTAAGCTTCAAGGTTCATCAAATATTAGAGATCCGGTTATTATTAACCCTAGGACTTCTCGACAGAAATAATTTGATGAAATTAAAAAAGATAACCACTTCCTTTTTATTAATTGAATCATCAACTCTAGTATTTATCAAATTTTAAGCATATTAAGATAAATATCGCACCCTTCTTAACAAAATCGAATTCATTACAAAACTTGAATCCTTATAACCCTTTCGCTCTAACCGGATTTCGTCAAAACTCGAGCCTAGGTTCGCATAGAGTCATAGCCTAGTGTTAGGAGCCGCTATTGCGATTTACTTGGTTTTCTTTTGGATCTTCTTGGATTTTATTTGAATTCTAATCGAATTCAAATTTGATTTCTCGCACGTATGATTAGCGTCAGGAAGGCGTTGAGTACGAGAAGACCCCAACCAACAAGTGTGCGAGCAAGGCAAGTCAACACATCCCTTTGGACATATTGATCCTACTTTGTGAAATGATGTTGTTTTCAACTACAAATTGCATGCTATACACAAATGAGTACCTATTCTTGATATATCCTTGCCTTGATATTGAATACCCTTAGAAATATTCTTTGTAACCTTCGATGTGATACAACGGAGGTTATCTTGATAAATGCTTAGCCACGCTTATACTAGATTCTTGCATATTCATGATTTTACAAATAAGCCTCGTGCTTGGGCAACTATCTTGGGAAGATGGTTGAGACACGGCAAGTGGACACATGAGCGCCACGTTGCCTTGATCATGTTGGAAATGGCTTTGATGAAAAATGAAATACAAACAAATGTTTTAGGCTGGGCGGATGGATGGATTTGGGTGGATTCCGGAAAAGGCTAGTCACAGTCCACAGTCGGTTAAGGACCGAGCCATGAGACTACAACTTAGAACGAGCCGGTACAACCGTACTTCTCGAATGGGTAGAGACCTAGTTGATTAAATATCCGAGCGGAGCGGTATCCTTGCATAGTAGGTTCGGGTGTTGGCGTTGAGGTAAGGGCTTGCCGGTGGGGGTGCACCACTGGTGGGTGCACTGGACGATAGTTAAGGGCCTTCCGGCGAGGGTGTACATGGTTGGTACTCAGGCGAGAGATCGGGCATGCGATCAACATGAAAAAATGAAGACATGAAGAAAAGGACATGAAGATGGAAAGTTCAAGGATAGAGCAATTCCTTCTCTTACCAGGAACGCCTGAGAACTCCTCTCACTTTGCTAGGAAATGACGGCTAGAGTGCATGAGGGCTTAAGTTCATGGAGCGGAGTCTTTGCCAAAGTGAGGTTATCGAAAGGCTTTGCCGTGACCAGTCCCATATAGAGGGATGTAAGCTCATTCAATGAGTAGTTGCGAGTACGGGTAAAGTGTACATCCACTGCGGTGTGAGTTAATCAATCTATTCGAATAGCCGTGCTTGCGGTTAATGAGCGACGTGACAAGTGTTTCCGTGGCTAGACTCATAAATTTTAAAATGATGGGTGGGATTGCATAATGACTTTATGTCTGGGAAACCAACTTCTCTATACGAGAGAAAGGAGAAAGACACCCCGAGGAAAACCATGACGGATCGGAGGCGGGAAGCTATCCTTGGGATCACAATGGATGGTGGACGAACCGTCGCCGACTTAATATACTATGGACCTAAAACTTGACTGGCTAGATGTTAGGTTTGTGAAATGATTTGTGAAAATTGGCTTTGCGCAAATAAACCATAGCCATCCTTTGAATGACCCTATCATGTGCATCATTCCGTGTTGGCTTGCTTGAGTACGTTGGGTCTCACCCTTGCTATACGCACAAACCTCCGGATGAAGGAAATGAGGAAGACCCGTACACATACTACTAGGAGGAATGAAGGCAATGGAGCGCAACGAGGTCTTAGTCCCGGTCGTTGCACTGTGGCAATCGGCATCTTCTGCCTTCCGTCTGCTATCTTATCTAATTTTCGTTTCGGATGTATCCGATGGTAGGTCCTATATGTATTGGATATTGCCTTCGGGCTTATTATTGTAATAATTTCGTTGTAAGACTATTCGTGCACTTTGCACTGGTAATTGAGCGTATTCGTGGGTACCAAACTACTCGATCCGGGGATAAGGTACTATGAACACGAATGTTTCCGTCCTCAAAAACGGGGTCTACGAGTGGTATCGGAGCGGTGCGGCTGCAGGATAAGACCAGCGGCGCCCCACCCCTTTATAGCCGGTCAAGGAAATATCCCTACATAGGATTATTTTGGAAATACAAACTACTTTCACAAGGCAAACATATTTTCTCTCTCACCCCAATTTCTCTACAAACATTTGATTTTACCTTCCTCTAAACCTAAACTATCTTCAAAAATTGATATAGGGCGGTGACCTGTTAAAGCTTAGGAGAGATTGTTTATTCCACCGCTAACGCAATAAGAGTGCACGGGAACAAGGTCCCAACCGAGCTTAAGCTGTTCTTGATTTCTTTCTCTCTCGACAATAGATGGGAAAGAACAAGGCGAGAAATCAAGATCTCGGCAATCTCATGGATCAACACGGAGCGACCCTATGGGCATTCCACCTTCTTTCCCTATGAATCCGACCTTAGCCGAGATAATGGCTAGCCGGACACAATTGATGATCATGATGGTGCGGCAAATGCAACGACACCTTCAAGTTTTGGGTTCGTGTCTAGAGCAACGTTGGTACGTTCCGACTCAAGCCACGATGACTCTGCGGATATCTTGCCAAGCCCACGAGAGAAACGATAGCGCCAAACCCACCATTAGGAGGGAAGGAAACACTTGGCCCCGTTACGGCTTCATGGAACAAGGATATGGAATAAGGAACAGTGCAAGGAAAAACACCGGAACCCGGATCGACGGGGAGATACGGTGCGGAAGGAAGGACAAGGAATTCAATCCAACGACCGGCCAAGGGCTCGGTTCGCCACCACTCAAGAAGAGGAAGTCACAAAAGGGAATATAGACGGTACGAGGCAATATGATCGTCACATGCACGATGTTCACCCTGAAGATCTTTGAGAAGATTCCCAGACGTCTAAAGAGGAATGTGCACTTGCTTCCCGTGGAGGAGTTAGGACACTATGCCAATGAGCGCCTAGGACAACTACCGCATCGTTTCGCACTCCAACACCTATCCTGGCTGCCCCAAGGAAAAGGAATGTGACTTGCTTCAACTGTGAGGAATTTGGACACTATGCCAACCAATGCCCCAAGTCACACAACATCCCTCCTCTTCTGGTGCCAATACAACGACCATAGGAGGCAACCCCGGATCGGGCGGCGGCCCAAACAGCTAGACAAAGTACGCATCAACTACGGTCTTGCTTTGGATGGGATTAAGACAGCAACGACCATGCCCCTACCCTTATATATGAAGACCCTAGATCGATATTAGTGTTGTTGTGTTGTGTTGTATGGACTACACATGTCCAATGTATCCCACGATCTAACATCTACGAACTAATATGAAGCTCCATGTTATGTCTTAAATGAGTTTATTCCACCATGCTTGTTGTGTGCAAAAGATCATTTGAAACAACTTAACGCAAACAAAAAGAAAGAAACGGGATCGATTAGAATCGTGACCTTAGTAGGCTAATCCCTTACCCCATCTATACTTTTCGGATGGCGCACCGTCGTAGAACCTCGGCGGCTGCGAGAACCGCGGAACCTAACCCTACCACCCTAGCGAGAGGTCATGGCTTCACAAACCCAATTGCTTCAAGCCATTGCCAACAACCAAGGACAACACGGAGGATCAAGCTTAGGTGAGTTTATGAGAACCAAGCCACCCACCTTCGCTATGGCGAGAAGAACCTATGGATCTTGAAGATTGGTGAGAGTAATAGAGAAGAAGTTGACCCTCGTCCGAGTACAAGAAGCCGACGGGGTCGTTTTCGCCACTAATCGGCTAGAAGGTCCCGCAAGTGGCGGTGGGACACCTACAAAGAGACACGGGCAGAAGATGCCGGAGAACCGACATGGGAAGAATTCATGGCTGCTTTCCGTGAAAATTTCGTACCAGCCGCGGTTATGAGGATGAAGAAAAATGAGTTCCGTAGGCTGCGCCAAGGAAACACCACGAGTACAAGAGTATCTTAACAAGTTCACGCGGCTTGCCCGTTACGCCACAAGCGATCGCGAGATGAAGAGGAAAAGATGGACAAGTTTATTGAAGGGCGAGCGATGAATTAAGAGGACCGATGATCGGTCGGGACCACGCTAGCTTTCGAGCCTCATCAACAAGGTCGTAAGGCTCGAGCATGATCAAAAGACGGTTGAAAACAAGCGGGAAGAAGACTTGCTCTAGCCCGCCCGATTCAAGGAACACGGCGACCCAAAGAGCAACACCAACGGAGTTGGAAGCCGGCCGTCACAATGACCAATCGCCCGTTGCCCGCAACGCCGACGGGCCACACCGCCACCCCTTTCCGTACCGGCACCTGCCTTGACAACCCCAAAACTTAAGAATGTAAAGCTGCTTCAGCGTGGGGAATATGGACATTTCGCCAATCGCGCCTAAACCACGTAACACCCACGTCCGTCGGAGCCAACGCCATTCTTGTAAGAGGGACCCCTGTCCGTGCACGGGCCTTGAGCATTGAGGACACCCGGTAGAAGGAGGCCATCACGGGAATCCGCCATGGCCGGGTGAACCATGTGCACGGTGAAGAGGCCCGGGAGGACCGGATCGTGCTAATGGGTACGTTTTCCATCCATTACGCACTAAGTTAAAGTTTTGTTTGGTTTCAAAACTTCGCATTCTTTCATGACGTTAGAAACAAGCACGGACACATAACCTATGGCGGGTAAACCTAGGAAACCCATAATAGTGCAATCAACGGGAAGAGATATATTGTACCCATCTAGGCACCAATATAGGCCTTATCCTAAAAAGCCAAGCTTGAACTTATTGTTAGGGGGTAGAGTGACATAACTCCGGACTCTTAGATTGGACACTATGTTAGAGCTTGGTAGAACCGAACTTCCCTAGATAACCTCTTGTAAGCCCACCAAAATAACACATTTGCAATCCTACCGGGATCACCACCCGTCTGTGACTAAAGGTTCCAACGTTTAGAACGGCAAGTCTATTATACAACTTACGGAAAATTAGAGACCCTTTGAATCTGCATGCTTGAAGGATTCCCAAGGATAAGAGCTAACAACATCATGTTATACGAAACAAATTGAAGTGGACCACCCTTGGAAACTTGGTGATAGATTCTGCGTCACCGGAGCGGCCAATCTATTCGTCGTCTGTTAAGAAGGAGTCCCATGGATCCATCCTATATGTTTGTACGGCCAGGCTACCAATCACGGCCAACCCAAATCTCGGGGGCGAGATTTATTGTTAGAGGTAGGTTTGTAACATCTGAAAATCGGAGAACCGAAATCGGAACGTAAAAATCGGAACTTTCAAAAACCTTGGCTTATTGCTTCTTCTCGGGTTGGTTGCTTCTTATTTGCGGCTCGGTTGCATAAGAGTTCTCTTGAACTTTGTTTGATGTCAAATTGGGATCAAAAACCTAAAAATAAAATCCCAAATTGGGAAGAAAATTCCAGGATCTATATTTCAAAAAGGATAAAAATACAAGCGTAGAATTACAAAAGTAACTGAAAAATATAAAGGTTGGCATAAACCCTAGAAGGATAAGGAAAGGATAATCAAAATTTTGAATTTGAATCATAGGAGATAATCGAGAATAGAAAATAAAATGGGAAATCCTTTTTTAAAAGCAAAGGGATCAAATTTTGGAAATATAAGAAGGGAATAAATCAAATAAAAAAATATAATAAAAATAGGAAAATGTTTGAAAATATGAATCCAAAATTATTTTGGGGATGTTAGAATTTATTCTGAATTTTTAGGGTGAAAAGAAATAGAAATGGGGAAATTAGGAAATTAAATCGGGGAAAAAGAAAAAAGTGCACTATTCACTTGTCACCGGGTGTTCGGCAGTGCTCTCACGCTCGCACGCGTGCGCCACGCGTCACTTGCCATGCCGGCGCTCGTGCATGCACGTTCAGTGGCGTCGGCCGCCCGCGCACTGGAGAAAGCCGTGCGTCGCACGGCTGCAAATCGCCGCTCGCCATGTCGCCGCGTCACCGCGTCCGCCCAGCGCCGCCACGTCGCCGCCATGCCGTCGTACCTCGCCGCGTCATGCCTAGCCTCACACGAGTCCACGCCGTACGTCCGCGCGTACGCCCCGCACGTCGCGCACGACCTCCGCGCACGCGCGCCATGCGCCAAAGTCGCCGCGCCATGGTCGCCATCGCGTCGTTCTTCCCTCCATCGGCTATAAGAAGCCTCTTCGAGCCGAGCTCCAAACACGAAACTTGACCACCTCTTTTCCCTCTTCAAAACCCCCAAAAATCCTGCTGCCATAGCCGTACACAAAATTTCATGAGAAGATTGAGGCCGTCGGAAGAACCCTAAAGCCAAGCTGCTTGGGAGCCAAGTCCAAAATTCGTCGTCCCCGGTCGATTTCCTCCCAAATCGAAGGTACTTCGCGATCTCCATTCTACAAGCTATATTTCCCCCATGTTTCCCGAGCCGATTAGCCACCGGAGTTTGGCGGCAGGCCAGCAGGTGCCACTTGTTTAGGCCGCCGCCATGCACGCGTCGCCGGGCCGTCTCGGCTCTCTTCCGACCAAAGCCGACCCGTAGTTAGCATCCCTGCGCCCCTTAGATGCTCTGGGAACACTTGGTTCGGCCGGACGCCGCCGGATCCCGCTTCGGCACCATGCCGCCGTCGCGTGACACTTCACCGTCGCCAGGCTCAATCTCCGCCTCTCCCGGCCGCTCCTTGAAATGCACTCCCCACATCACGTAGATGGAGTAGAGCTCGATAGATCCCGAGCTCCGGCTATCCGTCGCCGTTCACCCTCGCCACCAGTCGGCCTCGCGCGGAGAAGAAGAACAGTGGAGAAACAAATAAAACAAAAGGAGAGGAATGAAGGATAGAAGCGCTGTGTACCGCAGTGGAAAGAACGAGAGGGAGAAGCGCGAGGTCCTGCGTTCGAATCCCTCCCGCGCCATTTTATTTCCTTTTTCTCTTCTTCTTTCCTTTTGCCAGCGAAGAGAGTAAAGTGGAAAGAAAAGAAAAGAAAGAATAGAAGTACCGAGAACGAGCAGCTAGCCCAGTGGAGAAAGCGCTAGGGCTGAGAAGGAAGGTCGCGGGTTCGAATCCCTCCTGCGCCATTTCATTTTGCTTTTCTCTTCTGCTCTCCTTTTGCCAGGGAAGAGGGAACAAGCAGAAAATAAAAGAAAGGGGAGAAAACGAGAAAGGCTTGATAGCCCAGTGGAGAGGGTCAATTGGGCTGAGATTGAGGTCCTAGGTTCGATCCCCGGCTTGGTCAACATTTTTGAAAATTTTCCTTTCATTTTTCTATGAGGATTTAAAAGCAAGGATGAGCCTAGTAAAATCATAACAAAATTATATTTACCCTTTTTAATTTCTAAATTCTATTTACAATGAATTTTACATCTTTACCAAGAGATTATTATTTATTCTTTTCCAAAATTTCTTTTGCAAATAATTATAAACTTATAGTCAAACTTCTTAACATATTCCTCTCAAGAAAATTTCTATCTTTTGTGAAATCCATTATTCATCTAAATATTATTTTATATATATATATATATAGATACGTGGAGTTTTCTAAACTCAA
This sequence comes from Oryza australiensis, assembly GCA_019925245.2. NCBI lineage: Eukaryota > Viridiplantae > Streptophyta > Magnoliopsida > Poales > Poaceae > Oryza > Oryza australiensis. Next base: position 254,620 of record JAIFGZ020000194.1, read on the forward strand.
AATCCACGTTAGTTATTTGGCATCTAAGCTTTAAGGTTCATCCAAATATTAGAGATCCGGTTATTATTAACCCTAGGACTTCTCGACAGAGAAATAATTTGATGAAATTAAAAGATAACCACTTCCTTTTATTAATTGAATCATCAACTCTAGTATTTCTCAAATTTTAAGCATATTAAGATAAATATCGCACCTTCTTAACAAAATCGAATTCATTACAAAACTTGAATCCTTATAACCCTTTCGCTCTAACCCGGATTTCGTCAAAACTCGAGCCTAGGTTCGCATAGAGTCATAGCCTAGTGTTAGGAGCATTGCGATTTACTTGGTTTTCTTTTGGATCTTCTTGGATTTTATTTGAATTCTAATCGAATTCAAATTTGATTTCTCGCACGTATGATTAGCGTCAGGAAGGCGTTGAGTACACGAAGACCCCAACCAACAAGTGTGCGAGCAAGGCAAGTCAACACATCCCTTTGGACATATTGATCCTACTTTGTGAAATGATGTTGTTTTCAACTACAAATTGCATGCTATACACAAATGAGTACCTATTCTTGATATATCATGCCTTGATATTGAATACCCTTAGAAATATTCTTTGTAACCTTCGATGTGATACAAGCAGGAGGTTATCTTGATAAATGCTTAGCCACGCTTATACTAGATTCTTGCATATTCATGATTTTACAAATAAGCCTCGTGCTTGGGCAACTATCTTGGGAAGATGGTTGAGACACGGCAAGTGGAGACATGAGCGCCACGTTGCCTTGATCATGTTGGAAATGGCTTTGATGAAAAATGAAATACAAACAAATGTTTTAGGCTGAGGGCGGATGGATGGATTTGGGTGGATTCGGGAAAAGGCTATACGCGTCACACAGTCGATTAAGGACCGAGCCATGAGACTACAACTTAGAACGAGCCGGTACAACCGTACTTCTCGAATGGGTATAGACCTAGTTGATTAAATATCAGAGCGGAGCGCGTATCCTTGCATAGTAGGTTCGGGTGTTGGCGTTGAGGTAAGGGCTTCTTAGGTGGGGGTGCACCAGCGGTGGGTGCACAGACGATAGTTAAGGGCCTTCCGGCGGGGGTGTACTGCCACTGGATTTGGTACACAGGCGAGAGATCGGGCATGCGATCAACATGAAGAAATGAAGACATGAAGAAAGGACATGAAGATGGAAAGTTCAAGGATAGAGCAATTCCTTCTCTTACCAGGAGCGCGAGAACTCCTCTCCTGCTAAATGAGCGGCTAGAGTGCATGAGGGCTTAAGTTCATGGAGCGGGCCACGCCAAGTGAGGTTATCGAAAGGCTTTGCAAAGTGACCAGTCCCATATAGAGGGATGTAAGCTCATTCAATGAGTAGTTGCGAATACGGGTAAAGTGTACATCCCTGCGGTGTGAGTTAATCAATCTATTCGAATAGCCGTGCTCATGGTTGTGAGCGACGTGACAAGTGTTTCCGTGGCTAGACTCATAAATTTTAAAATGATGGGTGGGATTGCATAATGACTTTATGTGCTGGGAAACCAACTTCTCTATACGAGAGAAAGGAGAAAGACACCCCGAGAAAACCATGACGGATCGGAGGCGGGGGAAGCTATCCTTGGGATCACAATGGATGGTGGACGGAACCGTCGCGAGCTTAATATACTATGGACCTAAAACTTGACCTGGCTAGATGTTAGGTTTGTGAAATGATTTGTGAAAATTGGCTTTGCGCAAATAAACCATAGCCATCCTTTGAATGACCCTATCATGTGCATCATTAGTGTTGGCTTGCTTGAGTACGTTAGGTCTCACCCTTGCTATACGCACAAACCTCCAGATGAAGGAAATGAGGAAGACCCGTACACATACTACTAGGAGGAATGAAGGCAATGGAGCGCAACGGGTCTTAGTCCCAGTCGTTGCATACTGTGGCAATCGGCATCTTCTTACCTCTAAGATCTGCTATCTTATCTAATTTACATTTCGGATGTATCCAGGATTGGTAGGTCCTATATGTATTGGATATTGCCTTCGGGCTTATTATTGTAATAATTTCGTTGTAAGACTATTCAGGTGTACTTTGCACTGGTAATTGAGCTGTATTCGTGGGTACCAAACTACTCGATCCAGGGGATAAGGTACTATGAACACGAATGATTCCGTCCTCAAAAACGAAGGGGGTCTACAATAGTCAATGCGGTCTTGGAGATTGTTGAGTTCGGGGCCTTCTTCTGTTTGGTATCCGAAACTTGTCTCGAGTTCATCGGTGTTTGGCAAAGTTACTTTGTACCTTTGAATAGCGTCCCATGGCCGAGTTTGAACAAAGGAGTGCAAGCCCGAGTTACGTAGTTTATTCATCATCTCCTCATATTAGCCATACTGCTCCGGCGTTAGCTATCCATGGTCACGGGAATAATGTTCTCTGGTCAACGTCGGAGGAATCTTGATGTCCACCATGGTGTCTGTCTTGTAATCGTGTCCCAGTAGTAGTGCCAAAAAAGCGTGTTGACTATAAATGTCACACCTTGACCTAAGAGGTTTGCTTTACTCTAGTGCGAGTCCAAATGTTGCTTTTCGAGTTCATAGGCATGCCAGTTGGTTTGATCCTACAACCAACAAGAAACAAAGAAAGAAAGCGAGAAGTTGGTCCGTAGCGATAGCCCGATCGGCTAGTGGTCGATGACGTATTGTTCGATGTTGAACCGTGCAATATGCATTGAATCGGCCAAGGAAAATTAAATGTCCGATCGGTATTGTAGATCTTCATAATATATAATCTAAATCTTGAAATATATTTAAACTAAGTGATTGGGATATATCGGTAGCGTCTGAGAACCCAGGTATAAATCACTTATGTCTAAAAGTACTTTAAGATAAAGATTATGCATATTTATAGCTAATCTCAGAGATGAGAGCCACGGTATTTGCTTTGAAGGCGTCGTGGAGGGCTCGGCGTCTACGGCAGCAGGACACACGGACGACGACGGCAAGCTTGGGCACGGATTTATGTCGGTAGACGAGCTAGAAGAAATAGATATCGGCTGGAGATAGGCCTAGGCCAACATATATTAGTAAATTTATCTTCTCATTGTAGATCCCGACTTATTGATTTATTAAAAGAATATAAAGATTGTTTTGCTTGGGAGTACTTGAGATGATGCTGGTCTTAGCCATCTATTGTTGTGCATCAGCATTTGCCTATCAAGCGAGGTTATCGGCCGTTCAAACAATCTCCTAGGACATTTAAGGCCAACATGTATGATGCAATCAAAGCGCAGAAATCACTACTGGCTATATGGCCTTTGATTCATTCAGCCACACGCTATGCCGAATGGGTCTCGAACATTGTTCGGTGATAAAAGAATGGTAAACTTTGGGTGTGTATTGATTTAGGACTTAAACAAAGCCACTGTTAACACCTAAATTTGGTAATTGAATCCCTAAGTCCTGGCTAGGGTGAAAGAAAATCGGATCGGGTGGTTTGACGGAGAAACGGAGGCCGCATCGGTGACGATCGGCGCGAGCCGGTTGGCTAAGGTTGAATCGGACAAGGCGGTCGATAGCCGATTCTAGGTTGAGAGAAGATAAAGCCGTTTACAGTGCCAGATGTTTCCGGGAACATAAGTAGAAGATTCGGTTATCGGCTTGTGCTTGCGATTAAGATATTGCCATCTATGGATAGAGTCTGTAACGGCAATTATATACGTAAGTTAGGAGTTTATTTAAATTGTTCGTTGTAATGCGGCGTGGGTCCTTCTAGAGATATCATCGTGTTTTAAATAGTAGTTTAGATAGAGTCCGGGGTTTGTACGAGATAATGTTATCTTTGGTATAAATAGGACCCAAGATCCCCTATAAAATAGATTCACACAATCAATCAAACAACCTTGGCGCATCGCCAACCTTTTCTTTAGGCGAGCAATTGATTTGGCTGGGCTGCATCGTTTGATCCCCAAATCCCAGGTAAATGCTTGTCATTAGTGGTATGTTCTCTTGATTCTAGTGCTTCCATCGTAATGACACATTAGATTAAGGAGTTTATCTTGCGCTATTTATCATATATCGTATATAAATTGGAGCAATGTTTAGATCTATCCGCCATTGGCCGATTCTCTCAAGAACCATTAACCAATAAGGCTAGATCTAAAGGTTGGAGGCAGTTTATATGCGTATCCACCACCTCGAGAGGTATAAATCAGCTACAATAGATCGAGGTTGTTCTTTTTATACTTAATGTTACATCAACATTGAACTATTAAGTCATTTTTAGAACTTCCAATGACTGTTCGGTTAGATTTATATGTTTAAGAGCGATTAGCTGTCGGGGTTTAAGCCGGCCTTATCTTCCTAATATATTTCTTTTAGTATATTTATCATTAGATTTGTATTAGGATTTGCTTCTTATCTTAAGATCCTATTCTTGTCGGACATCATAAAAATAAATCTTGCCATCAATAGCCGCCCGGCCGATTTGAGCTAAGCATCGGTTCGAGGATGATATCTTTTCATGAGAATCGTCGGAGTACTAGCTGATCCATAAGTTAGCTTTCCGAGTGTCGGCTAGGTTATCAATACATATATTTATTATCCTTTACCTATTTGGGTTAAGCGGGCGTCTTTTGTCTCGGTATAGCCAATCCATTCCAGTCGCTTGGCTTAAATATTTTTAGGATAGCAAATTATATGCTCATGGATTCCCTCGTGCGATCCGGTGGGGATCTAACCTAACACTTAACGCATATTCCTTGTTTTTCTTGTTGGTTAACGAGATCAAACCAAGCGCACTTGCCACCCTGACACGGTGAAATTTGAGGAAGGACACACTGCTTGGAGTTAAGTAGATCTCCCAAGCCGGCGCGTGAGAGAAATTTCTCATCAACACGCTTCTTGGAACACCCGAGTGGGACTTTCTCTGTCGGCTCGACTAGGGCGCATCGACTCAGCTCGGCCCAAGATGGTCGAGCTCCAAGAAACCCCAATGTTTCAGGACAACATCGTGCTGTGAAGATGGAGTAGTTATCGGTTGAAGCGACGCGGGACGATTATAAAAAGATGGTGGAAGAACTCCGAGGCCAACTACTTGCAATCTTTAACCCAAACAAGATCCGGAGCCGTCATCAAAGTATAAATTCAGCATGGATGAGCTCAAGGCATCCTCCTCGAGGTGGGTCAAAGGGCAAGCGGAAGATGGAAGAGCCGATTCGGGGAAGAGGCACGATTCGACCACTGCATACCTTGCAAGACCCGAATTGATCGGCCGTTCACCCACTTGCGGTCACCAAAGTAGTATCCTGGTCAACACTCTCAACAACATGATCGCTACCGTGGTCGACGCCAAGATAGTTGACCTTCGGCTGCAATGGGGGCCGACGTACTTCACG
>JAIFGZ020000767.1:0-105493 GCA_019925245.2 Oryza australiensis
GGTTAGTGATATGCTCCTAGAGGCAACATGGCGAAGTGTTGGATACTCAATCAATGTTTATGTATAAATGAATAAAATGTTATTCGTTCCATGAAATAGACATCTTGTATTGATCAATAAGTACGTGACTTATTTATGAGACTCTTTATGTATGAATCTATTTCTAAACGATCCTTGATCATATGTCATATTGTTGGAACAAATATGATTCTAAGATCGGCATGTTTATTGATTGATGATCATGTCTCATAGATCATGGGTATGGAGATACCAAATCAATAAACATGGACACATGTGTTGAGAACACATTGTTGGATAGACCCACCATGAGACACTACAGATTTAATGTGCCATTAGCTGGTCTCAGGTAGTGTTGGTACAAAGTCCTTAGACCTGAGATCACCATGGATTCCAATATGTGTAGTAGCCTACTTTGGGACTACCAAACGCTATTCCTCAGAATCGGGTAGTTATAAAGGTAGTTTTCTAGTTTGCTATGAAACATTGAGTGGGATGTGAGTGATCAAGATGGAATTTGCCCCCTCCTTTGAGAGATATTCTCGGTCCTCGAGGTAATGGATTATGGAAATGCATGGCCATGCTAAGTTGATTGAGGAGTCAATCAACGTACGTATAATCCAATACGGCTTCGAGTGAATGGTTAAGCTATTGAAGGGATGCCACACATCTTGCCTATAGCTTAACTGGTATCGTGAGGCAAAAGCGGGATTTGTGTACACATTATAGGTTCGTAGAGCTGATATTATATTCTTGTATACTATGGTGTCAATATGTGCCGCTAGGCGCCGTCAAGGGACAGTGTCGTGGGCCGAGTTGGACTCGAGCCGACGATCGGCAAGTTAGACTATAGCCGAGACCGAGTATACCTCGAACCTGTCTGTGGTCGCACGCTTAAGGCTGGATAAGAACATGAATTCGAGTTGGACTCTGGATACAAAGCTTGATCGGATAGGGATCCGATCGGATAGAGTCCTATAGGCTTACGACGTATGGGCGGCCAACTCTCAGTGAGATACGGATGAGATCCGATTCAAAATAGAGTCCCGATCGGCCACTAGTCCCGTCGGCCAACTCTATATAAAGGAGGGAGGGGTGGAGAGCTGCGCACGTCAATTGCATCGCTGCGAATCCGCAATGTAAGTCGCCGAGATCAATCTCCACGGAAACCCTCCCCACTTTCGAGCCAAACCCTAGCCTTGCATCGCGTGCTAGCACACGGGTGTTCGGCGTTCGTCCCCGGACGTGTGGATACCGTGAGAGGCGCTCCACGTTGCGCGCGATTCATCGGCCGTGGTACTTCGGAGGCGACAAATGATCGGCTGGGCCGCGGCCGAGCGCATCTGAGCGAGGCGCGAGAACGCGGCCGCCGACTCGTGACGGCCACATCCGCGAATCGCTGATTGGTGAATCTATGTCCCCGGGAATCGCGCGGCTTGCGGAACGGCTACACCGTTCCGCATCGGATAGTCCCGATTGGCTATTTCCGCTGCATACTCCAATCGGTAACGATCTATCGCGCCCCTACTTGCAAGTGTTCCCCGGTTTGCGTGGTAGAAAAGTTTTTGCACGGACCGCCGTGTGCGTACTCCTTATAGGTCGCTCCCTGTCGTAGCTCTCGCGATAGGTAGAAAACGTTTCTACGCCTAACTTGTTTTTGCAGAGAATGCTTTGAGATGGTATGGCCCTATTGTATATATGAGATGTATGAGATGCATGTGATGCATGTAATATTCTTTCATGTGTGTGCAATCCCCGTAATATTCTTTCATACGTGCAATGCTTGTAATATTCTTTCACGACCTACGAGTCTTTCTTTGTAATCTTCAATTAGAGCTTCTATAGTAGTATCTTAGTTTGAAGAAATCAAGAATCATGCACATTGGAAGATGGTGCCGAAGAGCAGAGATCTCTCGAGCGCCTCGACATGGAGATGGAGATCACCATGTGAAGTGGGGCCATACTATTTCATTATATGTTATTCACTGCTTTCATATGTGATATGTTTGTTTGATAGGATAGCATCCCTCACAAGATTAAGTAGTAATGATGCCCTTCCAAATGTTGCAATCCGTCCACCGTTATGCTCGCCAATGGTGGGTCTCGCAAAAGCAGAGTGTCATTCTCTATCATAACACGAGGGGGTATATGTCGAGCATATACATGAAAGAACATTTGGTTTACTTAACAAGGCTATCAAAATAGTTTTGGGCCTTAGCATAGGTTGGAGCGGGCAATGGGAGATGCCACACCAACAACAAGAGTCACATAGAGATGTGATTAGCAAGGAGTTGCTTACCGATGTTACTAATTTTCTAGCAAAGTGATGCCAAAGCTCACTAGAAATTAACTAACATATGGATCTTGACCCAATACGTAACCTGAGGGAAGGTGGAAAATACGTAATTAGAGTCTTATGTTAAATTGTTTAACAAAATACATAGCATAAACATTGTGCTAAACTTTGCTTTTTCCGTTGTAGAATAAATGGCGGCTAATACTACACCCAGACTTTTAATTTGCGATCATCTATTCTTGAAAAGGAAAAATTAAATGGAACAAACTTTATGGATTGGTATCGTAACTTGAGAATTGTTCTCAAGCAAGCCGCGTAAGGAGTACGTTCCTGAAGTACCTTTTTTATCCGGGAGGATTTGCTAAATAAAGCCACCGCAACCGCACGGAGAGCTTACGAGAAACACACACTAATGATGCCCTAGACATAAGCCGTAATCCCCATGCTTGCTACAATGTCCCCGAGCTTGCGAAGCAATATGAGAGCAAAGTGATGCTCACACTATTATTCAGGACTGCGTGGCATGCTTGAGAACCAAGCTCTAGCCGAAGGTTTAACACCTCAAAGTCCTTGTTTGCGCAAGTGTGCTTGTTGAGGGGAATCCCGTCGCCCGCATGTGATAAAGATGATTGGCTATATCGAGAGTCTTGAGAAACTAGGTTTCCCCTCTTAGTCAAGAGTTGGCTACGTACGTGATTCTCCGCGTACGCTCCCTCCGAGCCCGAGCCATTCATATTGAATTATCGCATGAACAATATGGATAGAACCTTGGCTGAATTGCATGGGATGCTAAAGACAATGAGGAGAGTATCTGTAAAAACGGTCATCATGTGATGATGATGCGAAGGCTAAGCGCAAACCACCTGTCAAGAAACTTTGCACCAAGAGGAAGTTAACCCGATGAGATCGCAAGTGCCTCCAATGCAAAGAAGGGCAAGAAGGGGTCGGCGGCATCGATGCCGTTTGCTTCTATTGCAAGGAGACAGCCACTGGAAGAGTGAACCGCAAGAAGTACATGGAGGATCTCAAAAAGAAGCAAAGTACGACTGCTTCTGTGTATTAATGTTATAGACATTAATCTTGCTACTTCACCTACCGACTCTTGGGTATTTGATACCGGATCGCAGCTCATATTTGCAAATCGTATGTGGAATGAGAAGAAGTAGAGGCTTAAGAAGGGGCGAGGTGAACTCCGCGCGCTTCTGCAATGGCGCAAGCGCTGCCACAAGAGCCGGCCGGCACAAGCATCACTTCATCTACCTTCAGGATTAGTTTTGGAATTAAATAATTGTTATTGTGTTCCAACACTATGTCAAAACGTTATTTCCGCTTCATGTTTGCAAGCGGAAGGATATGATTTTAGATCAATGGACAATGGTTGTTCAATATATCTCGTGAGATATGTTCTATTTTCATGCTCCATTGGTGAATGGATTATACGTTTTGAATCTTGGAAGCGTCTCCCATCTATAACATTAATACGTAAAGGCAACTTCTAATGATACAAACCCCACGTTTATTCCGGCATTGTCGCTTAGGCCATATAAATAAGAAACGCATGGAGAAGCTCCATAAGGATGGATTGCTTCACTCTTTTGATTTTCAATCATTTGAGACATGCGAGTCTTGTTTACTTGGTAAGATGACAAAGGCACTCTTTCACGGGACACGTTGAGAGAGCAAGTGACTTGTTGGCACTCGTACATACCGATGTATGTGGACCAATGAGCTCAACAGCCGAGGTGGTTATCGTACTTCATTACCTTTACTGATGACTTTAGTAGATATGGTTATATCTACTTAATGAGGCATAAGTCCGAATCCTTTGAAAAGTTCAAAGAATTTCAGAATGAAGTACAGTAATCATTTAGGGAAAACAATCAAGTTTCTACGATCAGATTATGGAGGGAATACTTGAGCCAAGAGTTTGGTAATCATCCGAAAAGATTGTGGAATTGTTCCACGCTGACTCCGCCTGGAACTCCACAATGGAACGTAGTGTCTCGAACGGAGAAATCGCACCTTGTTGGATATGGATGCGGTACGATGATGAGCCAAAGTGTTCTTCCGTTATCCTTCTCGGGGATATGCTCTTGAAACACTACGCCTCACTAAATAGAGTTCCATCTAAGTCGGGCTGAAAAGACACCATATGAGATATGGACAGGGCAACCCCTAGTTTGTCTTTTCTCAAAATTTGGGGATGCGAAGATTATGTAAAACGCTTACGCCTAACAAGCTCACACCCAAATCTGGACAAGTGCTTCTTTGTGGGATATCCTAAGGAAACTAAGGGATATTACTTTTATAATCGTGGGAACAAGGCAAAGTGTTTGTCGCCCGACACGGTGTTTTCTTGGAGAAAGAGTTTCTTTCAAGAAGGGTTAGTGGGAGCAGTGTGCATCTTGAAGAAGTTCAAGAAACAATTTTAAAATGTTTCGTAAATGATCACGTAACCACAACAGAGGAGCAAAATGTTGCGCCTACCAAGCTGTAGATACACCACTCCCACGGAGGTGGAAAGATCACGTCGTGCGCCCGACAGTACACAGTACCGGAATAACGTGATATATTGCTGTTGGACAACGATGAGCCTAAGACCTATGAGGAAGCGATGGTGGGACCCGATTTCAACAAGTGGCTTGGAGCCATGAAATCCGAAATAGAATCCATGTACGACAATCAAGCTTGGAACTTGGTTGATCCACTGACGATGGTGTCAAAACCATTGAGTGTAAATGGGTTTTTAAGAAAAAGGCCGACATGGATGGAAATGTTCACATCTATAAGGCGCTGATTGGTGGCGAAAGGTTTTAAACAAATTCAAGGAGTTGATTATGATGAAACCTTCTCGCCCGTCGCAATGCTTAAATCTATTCGGATTATCCTAGCGATTGCACGTATATTTCGATTATGAGATATGGCGTATGGATGTCAAAACGGCTTTCCTAAATGGAAACCTAAGCGAGGATGTATACATGATACAACCTCGTGGTTTTGTTGATCCGTAATCGCTTCGAAAAGATATGCAAGCTACGTAAATCCATTTATGGATTCAAGCAAGCATCTCTGAGTTGGAATATTCGCTTTGATGAAGCAATCAAAGGGTTTGGTTTCATCAAAAATGAAGAGGAGGCATGTGTTTAAAAAAGGTCAGTGGGAGCGTTAATTGTATTTCTAATCTTATATGTGGATGACATATTAATGATTGGAAATGATATCCCTATGCTAGAATCCATCAAGTCTTCATTGAAAATAGTTTTTCCATGAAAGACTTAGGGAGGCAAACATACATATTGGGCATTCTGATCTATAGAGATAGATCTAAGAGGCTAATTGGATTAAGCCAAAGTACATACATTGACAAGGTGTTGAAAAGGTTCAACATGCATGATTCCAAGAAAGGTTTCTTGCCCATGTCACATGGCATTAATCTTAGTAGAAGAATTAGTGTCCTCGACATTACGATGAGCGGAATAAGATGGGTATGGTTCCATATGCTTCGGCAATTGGATCCATCATGTATGCCATGCTTTGTACACGCCCGATGTCTGTAAGTACGCTTTGAGTGCTACGAGCAGAGCACCGCCGATCCAGGTGTGAAGGTCACTGGACGGCCGTGAAAGAATATCCTTAAGTACTTGAGAAGAACTAAGGATATGTTCCTAGTCTATGGAAGTGAAGAAGAGCTCGTTGTAAGTGGTTACACCGATGCTAGCTTCCAAACGTATACAAGGATGATTATAGATCGTAATCTCGGGTTCGTGTTTTGCCCGAACGGAGGCAGTCACTGGAAGAGTTCCAAGCAGATACTATTGTTGATTCTACAACTGAGGCCGAGTACATTGCTTCCGGAAGCCGCAAAGGAGGCTGTTTGATCAAGAAATTCGTTTCGAGCTTGGTGTGATGACTAGTACGATCGGTCCAATGTCTCTCTCATTGTGATAATAGTGGAGCCATTGCGCAAGCCAAGGAGCCGAGGTCACATCGTGAAGTCCAAACACATACTTCGGCGATATCATCTCATCCGCGAGATAGTGGATGCAGGTGATGTCAAGATATGCAAAGTGCACATGGCTGATCTAACATAGCCGATCCGCCAAAACCTCTCCTCACCGAAGCATGAGGCGCACACAAGAGCAATGGGTATTAGATACTTACATGATTGACTCTAGTGCAAGTGGGAGATTGTTAGTGATATGCTCCTAGAGGCAACATGGAGATGTTGGATATCACGTCAATGTTTATGTATAAATGAATAAAATGTTATTCGGGCCCATGAAATAGACATCTTGTATTGATCAATAAGTACGTGACTTATTTATGAGACTCTTTATGTATGAATCTATTTCTAAACGATCCTCGATCATATGTCATATTGTTGGAACAAATATGATTCTAAGATCGGCATGTTTATTGATTGATGATCATGTCTCATAGATCATGGGTATGGAGATACCAAATCAATAAACATGGACACATGTGTTGGAGAACACATTGTTGGATAGACCCACCATGAGACACTACAGATTTAATGTGCCATTAGTTGGTCTCGTAGTGTTGGTACAAAGTTCTTAGACCTGAGATTACCATGGATTCCAACATGTGTAGTAGCCTACTTTGGGACTACCAAACGCTATTCCAGAATCGGGTAGTTATAAAGATAGTTTGCTATGAAACATGGAGGGATGTGAGTGATCAAGATGGAATTTGCCCCTCCTTTGGAGAGATATCTCCTGGCCCTCGAGGTAATGGATTATGGAAATGCATGGCCATGCTAAGTTGATTGAGGAGTCAATACACGCATGCATAATCCAATACGGTTCGAGTGAATGGTTAAGCTATTGAAGGGATGCCACACATCTTGCCTATAGCTTAATTGGTATCGTGAGGCAAAGGGATTTGTGTACACATTACATGTTCGTGAGCCGATATTATATTCTTGTATACTATGGTGTCAATATGTGCCGCTAGGCGCTCGTCACAGTGTCAGGCCGAGCTGGACTCGAAGCCGACGATCGGCTAAGTTAGACTATAGCCGAGACCGAGTATACCTGAACCTGGCTGGTCGCACGCTTAAGGGGATAAGAACATGAATCTCGAGTTGGACTCGTGATACGGCCTCGATCGGATAGAGATCCGATCGGATAGAGTCCTATAGGCTTACGACGCATGGGCGGCCAACTTCTCGTGAAATTCGGATAGGATCCGATTCAAAATAGAGTCCCGATCGGCCACTAGTCCTCGGCCAACTCTATATAAAGGAGGGAGGGGGTGAGAGCTGCGGCACATCAATTGCATCGCTTGAACCGAATCCGCAATGCAAGTCGCCGAGATCAATCTCCACGGAAACCCTCCCCACTTTCGAGCCAAACCCTAGCCTTGCATCGCGTGCATACTCCTAATCGGTAACGATCTATCGCGTGTATACTGGAGCAAGGCGGCAAGGATGTGACGGCCGCGGCCGAGCGCGGAGCGAGGCGCGAGAACGCGATCGCCGACTCGGGCGACCGGCTACATCCACGAATCCATTGATTGACAGAATCGGCTGTCCCCGAATCTATCATTTCGGCTTGCGGGAATTCGGCTACACTGTTCTGCAGACGGATAGTCCTCATTGGCTATTTCCGCTGCATACTCCAATCGGTAACGATCTATCGGCCCTTACTTGCAAGTGCTCCTGGTTTGCGCGGTAGAAAAGTTTTTGTTTTCGGCTAGCATAGCCTCCGCGTAACCCTTCACTAGCCAGGTCAAGTTTTGGTTCCATAGTATATTAAGTCGGTGACGGCTCTATCTACCATCCATCGTGATTCCAAGGATGGCTTCCCGCTCCGGATCGTCATGGTTTTTTCTGGGAATCCATCCCTTCTCACGCTTCGAGAAGTTGAGTCCACCAAAGACACAAAATCATTATGCATTCCCACCCATAATTTTAAAATTTATGAGTCTAGCCATGGGAGAAACTTGTCACGCCGCTCATTATCCGCGAGCACGGCTATTCGAATAGATTGATTTACTCACACTGCAGTGGATGTACACTTTACCTGTACTCTGCAACTGCTCATTGAATGAGCTTTCATCCCTTCATATGGGATGGTCACGCAAAGCCTTTCGATAACCTCACTTTGGAAGTACCCACTCCATGAACTTAAATCCTCTTGCACTCTAGCCGTCCTTTCCTAGCAAAGGAGAGGAGTTCGCTGCGCTCCTGGGTAAGGGGAAACTCACAAAATTCTCATTCATTACTCCACACGTAGACCGCAGCCCATATCTCGATAACCTGAACCACCTCTCCACTCAAGAACCACTATGCAGTGGATACCGCTCCGCCTCGGCTATCTACTCGCTAGGTCTATACCCATTCGAGAAGTACGGTTGTACCGCTGCTCCAAAGTTATAAGTCTCATGGCTCGGTCCTTAATCGATCAGTGGACGGTTTTAGCCTCGCATGGAATCCACCCAAATCCATTCATTCGCCCGCCTAAAAACATTGGTTTTGTACTTTCATTTTTTCCATCAAAACTATTTTCATCATGATCAAGGCAATGTGGCGCTCATGTCTCCACATGTCGTATCTCAACTACCTTCCCTAAGGTAGTTGCCCAAGCATATAGCTTTTTGTAAAAACATGAGTATGCAAGTTTCTAGTATAAGCATGGCTAAGCATTTTATCGAAGATATCCTCCTGTTGTATCACATCAAGGGTTACAAAGAATAATTCTAAGGGTAATCAATATCAAGGCATGGTATATCAAGCATAGGTATTCAACCGTATGTAGCATGCATATTAAGTAGTTTAAATCAACATCATTTCGCAAAATAGGATCAACATGTTCAAAAGGGAAGTGTTGACTTGCCTTGCTCGCACGCTTGTTGGACGGGGTCTTCACCGTAGTTAGTGCCTCGTTTCTGGCTGCTGCTATTCGTACGTGCGAAAATCAATTGAATTCGATCGTAATTCAATAAAAGTACCAAGAGATCGAAAAGAACCATAAAATGACTCCAAATATTTAGCCTAAAATTTTAATCGAGTTTGGGTGAGAGTTTCTTGGGATGAAATCCGATTTAAAAGCGAGTTGAGAATTTTTAGGGTTTTCGTAAAATATCGCACTAATAGATTAAGGTGATAAACATAAAAGGCGTTGTTCAAAAGATTTGGTATTCAAAGTTTTGAACGTATGAATACCAAAAGAACAAATTTTAATGGCAAAAGAAAATAGATAAACTCCGAGTGAAAACGATGCGAAGAATGAGATCTCCAAATTCCTATTTTTGAATTCGAATTTGCTTAGAGAAAATATATGAGAAAACTATATATTTTGCCCAAATATTTTCCCAAATATTTCCCAAAAGTTTTTCCTAATTTTTCTGGATTTTTCCTAATTTTTCCTTTTCTTTTTCTTTTTCTTTTCTTTTCTTTCTTTCTCTTTTCTTTTCTTTTCTTTTTTTTTCTACCCTCTACCCAATAAGATCGCCGCTTCTCTCTCCTCTACCCCCCTCGCATCTACCCTCCTCTTTCTCCCATGCGTTCGCTGGTCGGATGGCGGCGAGGCGGCAGGGCGCGGCAACGACGGCGTGGCGGCGCGTGAAGGAAAACGGCGAGGGCAGCGGCTTACGAGCGGCGGCGGCATGGCAACGGCACGGCGGTGGCCCGCGCCGACGGCGGCGGTCGGCCGCAGCAACGGTGCGGCGAGCGACGGTGAACTCGGCGAGTGAGAGAGAGAACGAGAGAGGCGAGCGGTGAGGTGGGAAGAACGAGAGACCTCGTGCCCCACTTTTATAGGGCTCCTGAGAGAGAGAAAGGAGAGGGGGCTGCGGGCGGCTGGCAGCGCGGGATGGTGGGGCCGGGCGCGACGAGCGTGGAGCTGGAGGCGGCGACGTGCGCGCGGAGCGAGGCGCGAGCGCGACGTGCGTAGGCCGAGCGGCGGGCGACGCGTGGCGGCGTCGCGCGGGCGGGGACCGGACGCGGCGCGGCGCAGCACGGAGCGTGTCGTGCGCATGGGGCGGCGCGCGCGGTATGGCGGTATGGCGTCGCACACCTTCCGTATAATGAATAAAGGCTGCAATTTTTAATTTCCCGAATTTAAATCCTATTTTCCTATTTCTTTTCCATTCACCTCTAAAATTTAAAATAAAATCTAGCACACCCAAAATTAAGTTGTAAAATATGTTTTAACCTTTCACCCACTTTTATTATTTTAAAATATATTTTACATATTTAATTTAATTCTTTTCCTAAATTCAATAAAATGTGACTTTGACTCAAAATAATTTTCTAACCACTCTAGGCTCCATATATATTCTTCAAAAATATTTTATCACTCATTTTGCTCACTTGAATATTATTACTCCATCACAAAATAATGTTTTGATCCCAAGTATATTTTTATAAATCCACAACCCTTTTCTATTTTATATTAAAATTTCCAACTCTATACTTTGAAATTTTTCTCCCTTTTGAATTTCAAATCATTTGGTTTTTCTCAAACATCAAGATGAATCACTCCCATAATAAACTCCATGCAACAAAGCCAAGAATAAGAAGCAATAAACATGATGAGAAGCAATAAACCAAAAGTTTTTGTAAGTTCCGATTTTTAATTCCCGCTTTAAATTCTTCAATTTTCAGTGGTGTTACAAACCTACCCCCAACAATAAATCTCGTCCCCGAGATTTCTTACCGTTTGTGGAATAGGTTCTGATACTCGGCCTTCAAAAAGTCTTCTCGTTTCCCTGTGTGGCTTCTTCCTTGTGTGGTTGCTCCATTGCACCTTGTACATCCGTCACGCCTTGGTCCTAGTCTTTTCTCGTCTTTGTCCAAAATCTTCACTGGGTGTTCTGGGGTATGTGAGGTCTTCGCTGATAAGGACGTCTTTCGAGGGAATTTGCTCTTCCGTACTCGCAAACATTTCTTCGCCAGATATGTGAAAGACAGGTGTACATCGAAAGATTTTTCCAAGCAGTCCAGCTTGGTAGGCCACTTTGCCTCTTTTGTCGCTTATCGGGAAAGGTCCAACATATCTCGGCGCCAGTTTTCCTTTGACCTTGAACCTCTTGGTTCCTCTTAGTGGCAAAAATTTTAGGTACTTAAAGTCGCCTATATTGAAATCCAACTCCCTTCGGCGAGTGTCCGCATAGCTCTTTTGCTGGGACTGGGCTACCTTAAGCCGATCTCTTATCAGACGAACCTTCTCTTCGACTTCCCTAATGATGTCTAGTCCAAATATGGCTCGCTCATCGGTCTCCGACCACATCAACGGGGTTCGGCATCTTCGTCCAAACAAAGCCTCGTTCGGCGACATCTTCAGACTAGCCTGGTAGCTGTTGTTATAGGAGAACTCTGCATAGGGCAGGCATTTCTCCCAGTCCTTAGTAAAATCCAATGCACAGGCTCTTAGCATATCCTCAAGGACTTTGTTTGTCCTCTCAGTTTGTCCATCAGTCTGAGGGTGATAAGCTGTACTGAAGGCGAGGTGAGTTCTCAACGCCTCGTGAAACTTATCCCAGAAGTGAGATGTGAATTGAGTACCACGATCTGACACAATCCTCTTGGGTACTCCATGTAGGCACACAATTCTAGACATGTACGCTTCGCCAATTTAGCGCTCGCTATACCGAGTCTTGACCGGATAACTGGGCAGCCTTGGTAAGTCTATCCACGATCACCCAAATGGAATCGTATCCTCAGAGCGCTTTGGGTAGTCCCACTATAAAGTCCATGCCTATTTCATCCCATTTCCACTCAAGGATCTTGAGTGGTTGTAGCAATCCCGTCGGTCCTCGATGCTCAGCCTTGACTCGTTGACACACATCGCAAATGGCTACATATTCCGCCATGTCTCTTTCATGTTGGGCCACCGCATTCCGTTTTCAAATCCCGGTACATCTTGGTGCTTCCCGGGTGTAGCGAGTATGCCGACTCATGGGCTTCCTTGAGGATCAGTCCTCTCAATCCTCCTTTCTATGGTAATGTAAATCCTTTTATGATACCACAGTGGTTCCATCGTTGTCTGGCCTGTGAATTCCTTGGCCAGCTCCTTCGGCCATGCGTTCCTTGATCGCTTGGATTTCCTCGCAATCCTTCCGGGCCTCCTTAATCCGACTTTGTAGGAGAGGTTGTATCTCCAGCTAAGTTCAGTTGTCCATGAGGAATCAACTATAGGTTAAGCTGAGCCATTTCTTCTTCAAGCTCGTTGGCCATACATTCCAGCTTCAGGTAATTGCATTGAGTCTTGCGGCTCAAAGCGTCGGCTACAACATTGGCCTTACCAGGGTGGTAATGGATTCCTAGGTCATAATCCTTGATTAGCTCCAGCCATCTTCTCTGGCGTAGGTTAAGATCTATTTGGGTAAAGAAATATTTCAAGCTCTTGTGGTCCGTGTATATATCACAGTGGTTTCCGATTAGGTAGTGCCTCCAAATCTTCAAGGCATGCACCACTGCGGCCAATTCTTAGTCATGGGTGGGATAATTCTCCTCATGCGGTCGCAGTTGTCTCGAGGCATAAGCCACCACTTTTCCATATTGCATCAACACACCTCCTAGTCCTTGTCGGGATGCATCACGATATGACGAAGTCTTTCCGGTTGTCTGGTAGAACTAAGATTGAGGTGGTGGTTAACTTTTCTTTGAGCTGGTCAAATGCTTGTTGACACTGCTCAGTCCATGCATATTTCTTTTCCTTCTTCAATAGTTGGGTCAGGGGCCGGGCTATCTTAGAAAATCCTTCAATAAACCTCTGGTAATATCCGGCCAATCCCAAGAAACTTCTAATCTCCGTTACCGATTGAGGTGCTTTCTACTTGGTAACAGCTTCGACCTTGGCAGGGTCTACTGCTACGCCTCCAGCTGAGATTACATGTCCAAGGAAAGCTACTTCCTTAAGCTAGAATTCACACTTGCTGAATTTGGCATATAGCTGATGCTCTCGTAACTTTTCTAGTACCAGGCACAAATGTTCTGCGTGTTCTTCATCATCTTTGGAATAGATGAGGATATCATCAATGAACACTACCACCAACTTGTCCAGATATTCCATAAATATCTTGTTCATGAGGTTCATGAAGTAGGCTGGGGCATTGGTCAGTCCGAAAGACATAACTATGAACTCATACAAGCCGTAGCATGTAGAGAACGCAGTCTTGGGTATATCCTCAGTTCTAATCTTCAGCTGATGGTATCCTGATCGAAGATCGATCTTCGAGAACACTCGGGCTCCCTTGAGCTGATCGAACAGGTCGTCGATTCGAGGTAACGGGTACTTGTTCTTAATGGTAACCTCATTCAATGACCGATAGTCTATGCAGATTCTCATGCTTCCATCCTTCTTTTTAACAAATAGCACTGGGGCTCCCCACGGTGAAGAACTAGGGCGTACAAAGCCTTTCTCTTGCAGTTCCCTTGTCTGCTTCTTAAGTTCTTCCAATTCATTCACTGGCATCCGGTAAGGTCTCTTAGCTATGGGGGTGGTGCCAGGCATGAGGTCAATGATGAACTCTATGTCTCGGTCTGGGGGCATTCCCGGTAGTTCCTCAGGAAATACATCCGGGTAATCCTGAATTACTGGCATTCCATCTATGGGTAGCATGGTGAATATTCCCGTAGCTCAGTCACAGAGCATAGGGTCTTGATCCATGGCTACTCTCATTGGTGATCCCCACGGGGTAAATAAGGTAACTTCCCTTCGTCCACAATCTAATACCCCTTGGTTCTTGGTCAACCAATCCATTCCTAGTATGATGTCCAGGGTTTGGGGTGGTAAAACCATAAGGTTTCGAAAGGAATACCACATCCTTGATCCGAATGGGCACATCAATGCACGCATGGGGTATAGTTACATCTCCCCCCCATGAATGTACTACCATTGGTCTCTTAAGGTCTACCCAAAGGCAAAGTTGTGCTCTTTGCTTATTCTTGATGATATAAATGAATGCGAAGCTCCGTAATCAAACAAAACCTTAATCGGTGTAGAGTGGATAGAAAACGCACCCATCAAAGACGCTTTGGTCCACTTGAGCTTCTTCCGTGCACATGGTTCACCCGACTCACGACGGAACTCCAGCGCCTTCCTTTGGTTGGGGCGTTTCCAATGCACTCGCGTCCAGTGTCGCATGGGGTTCCTCGCACGCGATGGCGTTGGCTCCGTGCGGTTGGGGGTGTTGCGCGGCTTAGGGCAGTCCGTTGGCATAATGCCCAAATTCTTCGCAGCTTGAAGCAGCTGACATTCGTGGTTCCCGGGCCGACAAAGTAGGTGGCCGGAGTGCGAGACGGGCTGCGTGTGGCTCGCCGACGGTGCCGAGTGCGGCGGGCGATTGGTTGCCATTATGGCTGGCTTCCAACCTCGACGGGTTGCTCCTTTGGGTCGCTGGGATGTCCCTTGAATTGGACGGGTCATTGCAAGTCATCATTTTCGATTGTTTTTTATCGTCCTTTGGTCATGTTCCAGCCTCACGACCTTGTTGATTAGGCTTTGGAACCGGTGTGGTCTTGTTCGATCATCGGCCTCGTAACCCATCATTCAATCATTCAACAAACTTGTCTATTTTCTCCTCTTCGTCCGCTAGGTCGCCGGCGGCATATCGGGCCAGCTTGTGTGAACTTATTTTGGTACTCTTGTACCGTGGTGTTGCCTTGCCGTAGCCTACGGAACTCATTTTTCTTCATCCTCATAACCGCGGTTGGTACGAAATTTTCACGGAAGGCAGCCTGTGAATTCTTCCCAAGTTGGTTCACCGGCATCTTCAGCCCGGGCTTCCTTGTAGGTGTCCCACCAAATCACTTGCGGGACCTTCCAACTGATTGGCGGCGAAGATGACTCGCCTTTCGTACTCGGACGAGTCGCTTCTTTTCTATGACTCTTAGCCAATCTTCAACATCCATTGATACATCCGTCGAGGAGAATGTCGATGGTTTTGCTCGCATAAACTCGCCTAGGTTTGATCCTCCGCGTTGTCCTTGGTTGTTGGCGATAGCTTGAAGCGCTTGGGTTTGTAAGGTCATGACTTCGCTAGGTGGAGGGGTTAGGCTCTGGCAGGTTCTCAGTAGCTGCTGGGCTCTGTGACGATGCGCCATCTGAACAATGTGGATAAGGTAAGAGACTTGATCTGCTAACGTCACGATTCTAAGGAATTTTTCTTTGAGTTGTTTAAGGTGATCTTTCAAGCAAGCTTGGTGGAATAAACTCATTTAAGACATAACATGAAACTTCATATCAGTTCATAGATGTTACATCATAGGGATACATTGGACATGTATAGTCCCATACAACACAATACAACATCACTAATACCGATCTAGGGTTTTCATACATAAGGGTAGGGGCATGGTCGTTGCTGTCTTAACTCCATCCAAGCAAGACCAGAGCTGCTGCAGGTATCCAAACTAGTCATCCAGCCATCCTCATGATCCAGGTGTTGGCAGAGGGTGATCCTTGGCTGAAGCGAATCGAAGTCCCCATGGCTCAGAGGTAGTGGCCTCGGAGTCATGTCCGATCCTCCTGCTTGGTGGCCTTGTGCTCTTACGGGCAATCCTAAGGGTGATAGGACCTCCGGTGAGTGTCATGCGGCGGGTAGGAGCTTCCTCCTCTGATGGATCTATGTCACTGAGCTCCCACTTGACCGCCATGGGTTCTGTCTCATATTCGGAGTCAGTGTTGATCTGAATGGGGTTATCCACTCCCGAACCAGGCTCGGATGGTGCAGCCGTGGAAATCGGTGTGGGCTCCGATGGGGTAGCAGCAGTAGGGTCGATCAGGTATGGTCCTGACTCAGTGCTTAGCATGAAGGCCTGCTCCATAATTGCATGAAAGGTGGCCAAGCATGCTGGAGTCATGAAATAGTAGTGGTCGGGCACAGGAGCAGAGGGTGTTGGTGTAGCTGAAGTAGAAGTGCCAACGGCGGAGACAGGTTGAAGCGAAGTTGTTCCTCCGCTTGGCCAACCCGTCGCCGGCTCCTCCGAAACTCAAGCTCCTCCAACTCAACCCAAGCCTCTCCCCGAGCCATATAACGATCGAGAGCTGTTCGTATTGGGCGCCGTTAGCTTGTAGCTGGGTCTTCGAGAGTCAATCTGGTTTCCACGCTATGGTGTTCCTCCTCCGATCATTTATGCATCGTTGCCGCTCGTCTATCTCGAGTAATACCTCCTCATAACAATCATCACCTGTTTCCGCCCATGGAACAAACGGGTAACCATGGGGTTATAGCAGCAAGGGTGGCCTCCACGGTACATGCACCGGGTTGCCTTCCTCCCGTAGGATGGTGTACGAACTCTGCTATTGTAAGTTCGGTACGATTGGATGGCATTGAGGCATAGGAATGCCTCGCGGCTGCGTCCCGAAGGGCTGCCTCCATCAAATCTTGGTAGTAACGTGTATGGAAGCAATAGGGTGACTCGCTCCCAATACGGGCCTCAATTGCAACCGCAGCCTTCCCATACCGGGTGTTCTTCGCCATGTCTTCTCTCCAGTAGGTGGGTGCGTCCGAGTATCTTAGGCACCATAGCAACCGCCGGTTGTGACACGTATCCTTCCTCTCGCGGGACCTTGATCTCCCATGCTCCAACACGGTCTGACATCTGTTTTGAAGATAACTTAGGGTCAGAGAGGGGTGATATCAAAACAATTTTTAGTAGAGAAATGGGGACAAGAGTATAAGGGAAAACATATTTGTTTTGTGAAAATAGTCTGTATTTTCAAAATAATCCTATGTAGGGATATTTCCCTTTAACCAACTATTCAGGGGTAGGGCGCCAGTTGGTTTTATCCTATAGTCGCACTGCTCTGATACCAGCTCTGTGGACCCCCATTTTTGGAACGGGAATCATTCGTGTTCATAGTATCATTTCACTGGATCGAGTAATTTGGTACCCACGAATACAGTACTGAACTATCAGGTGCAAAGTGCACAAATAGTCTTACACCAAAAGTATTACAATAATAGGCCCGAAGGTAGCATCATTACATATAGGACCTACCGGTCCGGATACAACCAAAAGCGTAAATTATATAAGATAGCAAATGGAAGGCGCGACATGTCGATTGCCACAGCAACAACCGGGGACTAAGACCTAGTAGACGCCTTCTCCTTCTTCGCCCACCGGGCAAGAAGCATAGGGGTCCTCCGCATCTTCGTTTCCACCATCCGAAGGTTTGTGCGTATAGCAAGGGTGAGTACCCAACATACTCAGCAGCCAACACTAATGATGCACATGATAGGATCATTCAAAGGATGGCTATGCTTTATTTGCGTAAAGCCAATTTTCATAAATCATTTCACAAACCTAACATCTAGCCAGTCAAGTTTTTGGTTCCATAGTATATTAAGTCGGCGACGGTCTCGTCTACCATCCATCGTGATTCCAAGGATGGCTTCCCGCCTCCGGATCGTCATGGTTTTTTCTCGGGAATCCACCCTTCTCGCAGCTTGGAGAAGTTGAGTCCACCAGACACACAAAATCATTATACATTCCCACACATAATTTCAAAATTTATGAGTCTAGCCACGGAGAAACTTGTCACGCCGCTCATTATCCACGAGCACGGCTATTCGAATAGATTGATTTACTCACACCGCAAAGCTGGGATGTACACTTTACACGTACTCCGCAACTGCTCATTGAATGAGATTTCATCGCTTCATATGGGATGGTCACGGCAAAGCCTTTCGATAACCTCACTTTGGTAGTACCCTCTCCATGAACTTAAATCCTCTTGCACTCTAGCCGTCCTTTCCTAGCAGTGAGAGGAGTTCTGGCGCACCCGGGGTAAGGGGAAACTCACAAAATTCTCATTCATTACTCAACACGTAGGCCGCAGCCATATCTCGATAACCAGAACCACCTCTCCACTCAACAACCACTATGCAGGGATACTGCCTCCGCTCGGCTATCTACTCCACTAGGTCTATACCCATTCGAGAAGTACGGTTGTACTGGCTCGTTCTAGGTTATAAGTCTCATGTCTCGGTCCTTAATCGACAAGGGACGGTTCTAGCCTTTGCCGGAATCCACCCAAATCCAACCATCTGCCCCAGTCTAAAAACATTGGTTTTGTACTTTCATTTTTTTATCAAAACTATTTTCATCATGATCAAGGCAATGTGGCGCTCATGTCTCCACATGCCGTATCTCAACTACTTTCCCTAAGGTAGTTGCCCAAGCATATAGCTTTTTGTAAAAACATGAGTATGCAAGTTTATAGTAGAAGCATGGCTAAGCATTTTACCGAAGATATCCTCCGGTTGTATCACATCGAGGGTTACAAAGAATAATTCTAAGGGTAATCAATATCAAGGCATGGTATATCAAGCATAGATATTCAATCGTGTTTAGCATGCATATTGGGAGTTTAAATCAACATCATTTCGCAAAATAGGATCAACATGTTCAAAAGGGAAGTGTTGACTTGCCTTGCTCGCACGCTTGTTGGACTCGGGTCTTCCCGCTTCCTGCTGCTATTCAGACGTGCGAAAATCAATTGAATTCGATCAGAATTCAATAAAAGTACCAAGAGATCGAAAAGAACCATAAAAACGACTCCAAATATTTAGCCTAAAATTTTAATCGAGTTTGGGTCAGAGTTTTGGGATGAAATCCGATTTAAAAAGCGAGTTTGGAATTTTTAGGGTTTTCGCAAAATATCGCACTAATAGATTAAGGTGATCAACTTAAAAGGCGTTGTTCAAAAAGATTTGGTATTCAATGTTTTGAAGGTCCGAATACCAAAAGAACAAATTTTAATGGCAAAAAGAAAATAGATAAACTCCGAGTAAAAACGATGCGAAGAATGAGATCTCCGAAATTTCTATTTTTGAATTCCGAATTTGCTCAAAGAAAATATATGAAAAAACTATATATTTTTGCCCAGATATTTTCCAAATATTTCCCAAAAGTTTTTCCTAATTTTTTTCCTTTTTCTTTTTTTCTTTTTCTTTTTCTTTCTTTCTCTTTTCTTTTCTTTTCTCTTTTTTCTACCCCTCTACTGCGCGCACTATCGCTCTCTCTCCTCTACCCCTCGCGTCTACCCCCTCCTTCTCCCACGCGTTTGGCTGCGGCCGGACCACGGCGAGGCGGTAGGGCGGCGGCAACGACAGCGCGGCGGCGTGTGAAGGGAAAAACGGCGAGGGCGTAAAACGACAGACTACAGACCCGACCCGGAGCCGCTCGCACCCACTAGAGACTTTAAAGAAGAGTATGGATTAGACCGTATATGGGGAGAAGTCTCCATTTTTCCTCATGTCTCGTCGTTGGCGAACACACGGTCCAAGAGAAACTTATTAAACTCCGAAGAGCTTTATCCTCTATCGAGACCGTTTTCTTTCCTCACTCTCCAGGTGAGATAGCCACTAGATTGGGTCGATTTGCCTTGAAGATATGAAATAAGAAAAATCCAGAATTTCTTCTTTGTGATGATAATGCCAAAAATCTCAAGTTGGCTCATCTATCTTTCTTTCCCAAATGTTGATCATTAGAGGCCTCTTGATTTTTCTCTTCCTATTTTGGATTTCTTTTTTGTGCGTAATGCAGATTTACTCGTGTTTTACTAGTAAATAAAAAAAGCAAAAATTGGAGTAGTTTTTCGGTAGAAATTATCTTGTTGCGATCCTATGAATCAGTTCGCTTAAAACCTTAGATTCATACTAGAGCCACGATGATTGAGTCTCAAGCTAAATAAAAGGCAAGGGTTCTTCGAATAAGAACCGCATGATGATCATTTATTGAATCGGTGTAATGACTCGACAAAATCGAGAGAAAAAAGTTGTTTTTTGGGCAAACAAAATTGGAAGGAAGAAAATTTCTTTTTTTATTTTTATTAAGAACTACTTGAATTTTTTGGCTTACCGAGCGGCGGCGGCACGGCAACGGCGCGGCGCGGCCCACGCCGACGGCACGGCGGTCGCCCGTGGCACGGCACGGTGAGCGGCGTGAACTCGGCGAGTGAGAGAGAGAACGAGAGAGGCGTGCGGTGAGGTCGGGAGAAACGGAGACCTTGTGCCCCCTTTTATAGGGCTCCTGCGAGAGAGATAGAAACGAGAGGGGGTCCGGGGCGGCGGGCGGGCGGCGAGCCATGCGCAATGCGGGTGCCGGGGCTGGGCAGCGAGCGGAGTGGGCGGCGTGGCGCGCGCAGAGCGCGAGGCGCGGCGCGACGTGCGGAGGCCGGCGGCGAGGGCGACGCATGGCGGCGCTGCGTGGGTGGGGACCGGGCACGCACGGAAAGCGCAGCGCATGTCGCACGCGCAGTGGCGGGGTGCGCGCGTACGGCGGTGCGGCGTCGAACACCTTCCGTACAATGAACTGCGCAATTTTCTAATTTCCCGAATTTAAATCCTATTTTCCCATTTCTTTTTCCTTTCACCTCTAAAATTTAAAATAAAATCTAGCACACCCAAAATTAAGTTGTAAAATATGTTTTTAACCTTTTCACCTACTTTTATTATTTTAAAAATATATTTTACATATTTAATTTAATTCTTTTCCTAAATTCAAGATAATGTGACTTTGACTCAAAATAATTTTCTAACCACTCTAGGCTCCATATATATTCTTCAAAAATATTTTATCACTCATTTTGCTCACTTGAATATTATTACTCCATCACAAAATAATGTTTTGATCCCAAGTATATTTTTATAAATCTACAACCCTTTTCTATTTTATATTAAAATTTCCAACTCTATACTTTGAAATTTTTCTCCTCTTTTGAATTTCAAATCGTTTGGTTTTTCTCAAACATCGGATGAATCACTCCCATAATAAACTCCATGCAACAAAGCCAAAGAAATAAGAAGCAATAAACATGATGAGAAGCAATAAACCAAAAGTTTTTTGTAAGTTTCGATTTTTAATTCCCAGCTTTAAATTCTTCAATTTTCGTGGTGTTACAACCTTGTATCAGCCATAAAGTGGCACCCTCTCAAAGTATTCCGATATGGGTACGATACATATTGCCGGTGTCCTTGGGCTTGAGGCCAAATTGTTCCCTCATCACGTCTGCAATCATGTTGGCCCAAGGCTTCTGCTGATGTGCTCCTTGCACCTACTACTGCATCGGCTCGAATTGATCAAGTTGAGGCAGGTACTAGGGCTGTGGTGGTACCCCTTGCCGATACTACGCCTGAGGTGAATGGGACTGGTAGAGGGAATTGATAATGCCCGCCATGTGATGCCGAGGAGACTGATGCATCATGGGAAGCTGTTGGTCAGGAACAAACTAAGAGTCGATCGGCTGATGCTGCATGCCAAAAGCATGTTGAATTGGTCTCTGCTAATTTGGCTCAACAATTGGTTGGCTTGTCCTGAACATGGCAGCAACTTGTTCTTGAGGAACTTGATGGGTGTTATGTCCCACGTGTTGAGGTTGCTGCTTAACCAAAAGCATAGGATGATGATGCGATCGGCTTTTCGGGTGCCGATGCTGATGCCATCGGCTATCCTAGGGCTATGCCTGAGACAGGTTGCAATCCATCGGTACCCAGAACCCAATATGGAGGAAATTTGCCCTCAGGAATAAATATTGGCCCCTTGGCTTGATGTTCAGCAATCTTAGCATCAACCACCGAACCGATCATGTTGTTCAAGGTGTTAACAAGAACTCCTTATTGGTTGATCAGAGCGTAGTGTACAGCATAGTTGTAACATCCGAAAATCTGAGAACCGAAATCGGAACGTAAAATCGGAACTTTCAAAAACCTTGGCTTATTGCTTCTTCTCGGTTGGTTGCTTCTTATTTGCCAGCTCGCTTGCATAAGAGTTCTCTTGAACTTTGTTTGATGTCAAATTGGGATCAAAACCTAAAAATAAAATCCCAAATTGGGAAGAAAATTCCAGATCTATATTTCAAAAAGGATAAAAATACAAACCGTAGAATTACAAAAGTAACTCGAAAATATAAAGGTTGGCATAAACCCTAGAAGGATAAGGAAAGGATAATCAAAATTTTGAATTTGAATCATAGGAGATAATCGAGAATAGAAAATAAAATGGGAAATCCTTTTTAAAAGCAAAGGATCAAATTTTTGGAAATATAAGAAGGGAATAAATCAAATAAAAAATATAATAAAAATAGGGAAAATGTTTGAAAATATGAATCCAAAATTATTTTGGGGATGTTAGAATTTATTCTGAATTTTTAGGGTGAAAAGAAATAGAAATGGGGAAATTAGGAAATTAAATCGGGAAAAAGAAAAAGTGCACTATTCACTTGTCACTGTGTGTTCGACGAGTGCTCACGCTCGCACGCGTGCGCCACGCGTCACTTGCCATGCCAGGCGCTCGTGCATGCACGTTCCAGCCGGCGTCAGCCCCGCCCGCGCACAGGAGAAGCCGTACGTCGCACGACGCCGAAGTCGCCGCTCGCCATGTCGCCCGCGTCACCGCGTCCCGCACACGCCGCCGCCACGTGCCGCCCGCCATGCCGTCGTACTCGCCCGCGTCATGCCCTAGCCTCACACGCCCACGCCGTACGTCCGCGCGTACGCCCGCACGTCGCGCACGACCTCCACGCACGCGCGCCATACCGCCGAAGTCGTCGCGCCATGGTCGCCATCGCGTCGTTCTTTCCCTCCATCGGCTATAAGAAGCCTCTTCGAGCCGAGCTCCAAACACGAAACTTGACCACCTCTTTTCCCTCTTCAAAACCCCCCAAAAATCCCCTGCTGCCATAGCCCGTACACAAAGAATTTCGCAGAAGATTGAGGCCCACTAAGAACCCTAAACCGACCGCCCGGAGCCAAGTCCAAAATTGTCGTCCCCGCCGATTTCCTCCCAAATCGAAGGTACTTCCGCGATCTCCATTCTACAAGCTATATTTCCCCCATGTTTCCCGAGCCGATTAGCCACCGGAGTTCGCCGGCGACGAGCCCGCCGTGCTTCCCCTGTTTAGGCCGCCGCCATGCGCACGTCGCCAGCCGTCTCGCCTCTTCCGACCAAACCGACCCCGTAGTTAGCATCCCCGCGCCCTTAGATGCTCGGGAACACTTGGTTCGGCGCGGAACGCCGCCGGATCCCGCCGCACCATGCGCCCCCGTCGCCGTGACCACTTCACCGTCGCCGCCTCAATCTACCGCCTCTCCAGCCCGGCCGCTCCTTGAAATGCACTCCCCACATCACGTAGATGGAGTAGAGCTCGATAGATCCCGAGCTCCGGCTGTCCCCGTCGCCGTTCACCCTCGCCCCACCGTCGGCCTCGCGCGGAGGAAGAAGAACAGTGGAGAAACAAATAAAATAAAAGGAGAGGAATGAAGGACAGAAGCGCTTTGTAGCGCAGTGGAAAAGAACGAGAGGGAGAATCGCGAGGTCCTGCGTTCGAATCCCTCCCCGCGCATTTTATTTCCTTTTTCTCTTCTTCTTTCCTTTTGCCAGCGAAGAGAGTAAAGTGGAAAGAAAAGAAAAGAAAGAATAGAAGTACCGAGAACGGGCTGCTAGCCCACTGGAGAAAGCGCTAGGGCTGAGAAGGAAGGTCGCGGGTTCGAATCCCTCCTGTGCCATTTCATTTTGCTTTTCTCTTCTGCTCTCCTTTTGCCAGGGAAGAGAGGGAACAAGCAGAAAATAAAAAAAAGAAAGGGGAGAGAAAACGAGAAAGGCTTGATAGCCCAGTGGAGAGGGTCAATTGTGCTGAGATTGAGGTCCTAGGTTCGATCCCCGGCTTGGTCAACATTTTTTGAAAATTTTCCTTTCATTTTTCTATGAGGATTTAAAAGCAAGGATGAGCCTAGTAAAATCATAACAAAATTATATTTACCCTTTTTAATTTCTAAATCCTATTTACAATGAATTTTACATCTTTACCAAGAGATTATTATTTATTCTTTTCCAAAATTTCTTTTGCAAATAATTATAAACTTATAGTCAAACTTCTTAACATATTCCCTCTCCAAAGAAAATTTCTATCTTTTGTGAAATCCATTATTCATCTAAATATTATTTTTATATATATATATATAGATACGTGGAGTTTTCTAAACTCAAAATCCACATTAGTTATTTGGCATCTAAGCTTCAAGGTTCATCAAATATTCCGAGATCCGGTTATTATTAACCCTAGGACTTCTCGACCCGAGAAATAATTTGATGAAATTAAAAGATAACCACTTCCTTTTATTAATTGAATCATCAACTCTAGTATTTATCAAATTTTAAGCATATTAAGATAAATATCGCACCCTTCTTAACAAAATCGAATTCATTACAAAACTTCGAATCCTTATAACCCTTTCGCTCTAACCCTGATTTCGTCAAAACTCGAGCCTAGGTTCGCATAGAGTCATAGCCTAGTGTTAGGAGCCGCTATTGCGATTTACTTGGTTTTCTTTTGATCTTATCGATTTTATTTGAATTCTAATCGAATTCAAATTTGATTTCTCGCACGTATGATTAGCGTCCGAGGAAGGCGTTGAGTACACGTAAGACCCCAACCAACAAGTGTGCGAGCAAGGCAAGTCAACACATCCCTTTGGACATATTGATCCTACTTTGTGAAATGATGTTGTTTTCAACTACAAATTGCATGCTATACACAAATGAGTACCTATTCTTGATATATCCCGCCTTGATATTGAATACCCTTAGAAATATTCTTTGTAACCTTCGATGTGATACAACCGGAGGTTATCTTCTGAAATGCTTAGCCACGCTTATACTAGATTCTTGCATATTCATGATTTTACAAATAAGCCTCGTGCTTGGGCAACTATCTTGGGAAGATGGTTGAGACACGGCAAGTGGACACATGAGCGCCACGTTGCCTTGATCATGTTGGAAATGGCTTTGATGAAAATGAAATACAAACAAATGTTTTAGACTGGGGCGGATGGATGGATTTGGGTGGATTCCTAAAAGGCTAGTACCGTCCCCGGTCGTTAAGGACCGAGCCATGAGACTACAACTTAGAACGAGCCACAACCGTACTTCTCGAATGGGTAGAGACCTAGTTGATTAAATATCCGAGCGGAGGCGTATCCTTGCATAGTAGGTTCGGTGTTGGCGTTGAGGTAAGGGCTTGCCGGTGGGGTGCACCACCGGTGGGTGCCTCGGACGATAGTTAAGGGCCTTCCTAGCAGGGGTGTACCGCTGGTTGGTACTGGCGCAGATCGGGCATGCGATCAACATGAAAAATGAAGACATGAAGAAAAGGACATGAAGATGGAAAGTTCAAGGATAGAGCAATTCCTTCTCTTACCCCGGAACGCTGTAACTCCTCTCACCGCTAGGAAATGACGGCTAGAGTGCATGAGGGCTTAAGTTCATGGAGCGGTGCCGCAAAGTGAGGTTATCGAAAGGCTTTGCCGTGACCGTCCCATATAGAGGGATGTAAGCTCATTCAATGAGTAGTTGCGGAGTACGGGTAAAGTGTACATCCACCGCAAAGGTGAGTTAATCAATCTATTCGAATAGCCGTGCTTGCGTTAATGAGCGACGTGACAAGTGTTTCCCGTGGCTAGACTCATAAATTTTAAAATGATGGGTGGGATTGCATAATGACTTTATGTGTCGGGGAAACCAACTTCTATCCGAGAGAAAGGAGAAAGACACCCCGTAAAACCATGACGGATCGGAGGCGGGAAGCTATCCTTGGGATCACAATGGATGGTGGATGCAACCGTCGCCGACTTAATATACTATGGACCTAAAACTTGACCCGGCTAGATGTTAGGTTTGTGAAATGATTTGTGAAAATTGGCTTTGCGCAAATAAACCATAGCCATCCTTTGAATGACCCTATCATGTGCATCATTCCGTGTTGGCTTGCCGAGTACGTTGGTCTCACCCTTGCTATACGCACAAACCTCCAGATGAAGGAAATGAGGAAGACCCGTACACATACTACTAGGAGGAATGAAGGCAATGGAGCGCAACAGTCTTAGTCCCTGGCCGTTGCTCCGTGGCACGGCATGCCGCCGCCTTCCGTCCGCTATCTTATCTAATTTCTGTTGATGTATCCTGGACGGTAGGTCCTATATGTATTGGATATTGCCTTCGGGCTTATTATTGTAATAATTTCGTTGTAAGACTATTCGTGCACTTTGCACCGGTAATTCGTAACCGTATTCGTGGGTACCAAACTACTCGATCCAGGATAAGGTACTATGAACACGAATGTTTCCCGTCCTCAAAAACGGGGGTCTACAGAGCTGGTATCGAGCAAGGCGACCGTAGGATAAGACCAACCGGCGCCCCACCCTTTATAGCTGGTCAAAGGGAAATATCCCTACATAGGATTATTTTGGAAATACAAACTACTTTCACAAGGCAAACATATTTTTCTCTCACCCCAATTTCTCTACAAACATTTGATTTTACCTTCCTCTAAACCCTAAACTATCTTCAAAAATTGATATAGGGCGGTGACCCCGTTAAAGCTTAGGAGAGATTGTTTATTCCACCCGCTAACGCAATAAGAGTGCACAGAACAAGGTCCCAACCAGAGCTTAATCTGTTCTTCCGATTTCTTTCTCTCTCGACAATAGATGGGAAAGAACAAGGGCGAGAAATCAAGATCTCAAAGAATCTCATGGATCAACACAGAGCGACCCTATGGGCATTCCACCTTCTTTCCCTATGAATCCGACCTTAGCCTGTATAATGGCTAGCCGTACACAATTGATGATCATGATGGTGCAAAGAAATGCAACGACACCTTCAAGTTTTGGGTTCGTGTCTAGAGCAACGTTGGTACGTTCCGACTCAAGCCCCGATGACTCCCGCGGATATACCGCCAAGCCCACGAGAGCAAGAACGCCAAACCCACCATTAGGAGGGAAGGAAACACTTGGCCCCCGTTACGCTTCATGGAACAAGGATATGGAATAAGGAAAAAGGCAAGGGAAAAACACACCGGAACCCAGATCGACGGGGAGATACAGTGCGGAAGGAAGGACAAGGAATTCAATCCAACGACCGGCCAAGGGCTCAGTTCGCCACCACTCAAGAAGAGGAAGTCACAAAAAGGGAATATAGACGCAGACAGTGCAATATGATCGTCACATGCACAAAGTGTTCACCCT
Organism: Oryza australiensis; assembly: GCA_019925245.2. Lineage (NCBI taxonomy): Eukaryota > Viridiplantae > Streptophyta > Magnoliopsida > Poales > Poaceae > Oryza > Oryza australiensis. Next base: position 27,311 of record JAIFGZ020000767.1, read on the forward strand.
CGAAGATGCCGAGAAGATTCCCGACGCCTAAAGAGGAATGTGCACCGCTTCCACCGTGGAGAGTTAGGACACTATGCCAATGACTCGCCCTAGGACAACTACCGCATCGTTTCGCACTCCAACACCTATCCTGGCTGCCCCAAGGAAAAGGAATGTGACTTGCTTCAACTGTGAGGAATTTGGACACTATGCCAACCAATGCCCCAAGTCACACAACATCCCTCCTCTTACCAAGTGCCAATACAACACCATAGGAGGCAACCCCAGATCGGAAGGAAACCAAACAACTAGACAAGAAGTCCGCATCAACTCGGTCTTGCTTTGGATGGGATTAAGACAAAGAACGACCATGCCCCTACCCTTATATATGAAGACCCTAGATCGATATTAGTGTTGTTGTGTTGTGTTGTATGGACTACACATGTCCAATGTATCCCCCTGATCTAACATCTACGAACTAATATGAAGCTCCATGTTATGTCTTAAATGAGTTTATTCCACCATGCTTGTTGTGTGCAAAAGATCATTTGAAACAACTTAACGCAAACAAAAAGAAAGAAACGGGATCGATTAGAATCGTGACCTTAGTAGGCTAATCCCTTACCCCATCTATACTTTTCAGATGGCGCACCGTCGTAGAACCTCAGCAGCTACTGAGAACCCGCCGGAACCTAACCCTACCACCCTAGCAGAGGTCATGGCTTCACAAACCCAATTGCTTCAAGCCATTGCCAACAACCAAGGACAACACGGAGGATCAAGCTTAGGTGAGTTTATGAGAACCAAGCCACCCACCTTCGCTATGGCAGAAGAACCTATGGATGCTGAAGATTGGCTGAGAGTAATAGAGAAGAAGTTGACCCTCGTCCGAGTACAAGAAGCCGACAGGGTCGTTTTCGCCACTAATCAGCTAGAAGGTCCCGCAAGTGACTGGTGGGACACCTACAAAGAGACACGGGCGTAAGATGCCTGAGAACCGACATGGGAAGAATTCATGGCTGCTTTCCGTGAAAATTTCTGCATCACCGCGGTTATGAGGATGAAGAAAAATGAGTTCCGTAGGCTGCGCCAAGGAAACACCACGGTACAAGAGTATCTTAACAAGTTCACGCAGCTTGCCCGTTACGCCACAAGCGATCTGGCAGATGAAGAGGAAAAGATGGACAAGTTTATTGAAGGACTGAACGATGAATTAAGAGGACCGATGATCGGTCAGGACCACGCTAGCTTTCAGAGCCTCATCAACAAGGTCGTAAGGCTCGAGCATGATCAAAAGACGGTTGAAAACAACCGGAAGAGAAGACTTGCTCTAGCCCGCCCGATTCAAGGAACGCCCCAACACCCAAAAGAGCAACACCAACAAGTTGGAAGCCAGCCCGTCACAATGACCAATCGCCCGTTGCACCCGCAACGCCAGCAGCCACCCGCCACCCCTTTCCGTACCCGGCACCCGCCTTGACAACCCCAAAACTTAAGAATGTAAACTGCTTCAACTGTGGGGAATATGGACATTTCGCCAATCACTGCCCTAAACCACGTAACACCCACGTCCGTACTGGAGCCAACGCCATTGCTGTAAGAGGGACCCCCGTCCCGGCACTGGACGCAGATCGCTCGGGACACCCCACCGAAGGAGGCCATCACAGAATCCGCCATGGCCAGTGAACCATGTGCACGCCGAAGAGGCCGGAGGACCAGATCGTGCTAATGGGTACGTTTTCCATCCATTCTCGCACTAAGTTAAAGTTTTGTTTGGTTTCAAAACTTCGCATTCTTTCATGACGTTAGAAACAAGCACAAAGACATAACCTATGGCAGTAAACCCTAGGAAACCCATAATAGTGCAATCAACGGGAAGAGATATAGTGTATTCCCATACCGGCACCAATATAGGCCTTATCCTAAAAAGCCAAGCTTGAACTTATTGTTAGGGGGGTAGAGTGACATAACTCCGGACTCTTAGATTGGACACTATGTTAGAGCTTGGTAGAACCGAACTTCCCTAGATAACCTCTTGTCGCCCACCAAAATAACACGACCGCAATCCTACTGTGATCACCACCCGTCTCAGCCTAAAGGTTCCAACAGTTTAGAACAGCAAGTCTATTATACAACTTACGGAAAATTAGAGACCTACTGAATCCTGCATGCTTGAAGGATTCCCAAGGATTAAGAGCTAACAACATCATGTTATCTGAAACAACGAATTGAAGTGGACCACCCTTGGAAACTTGGTGATAGATTCCTGCGTCACCCGGAGCAGCCAATCTATTCGTCGTCCTGTTAAGAAGGAGTCCCATGGATCCATCCTATATGTTTGTACCGACCGACTACCAATCACGACCCAACCCAAATCTCGGGGACGAGATTTATTGTTAGGGGGGTAGGTTTGTAACATCCTGAAAATCGGAGAACCGAAATCGGAACGTAAAAATCGGAACTTTCAAAAACCTTGGCTTATTGCTTCTTCTCGGGTTGGTTGCTTCTTATTTGCCGCTCGCTTGCATAAGAGTTCTCTTGAACTTTGTTTGATGTCAAATTGGGATCAAAAACCTAAAAATAAAATCCCAAATTGGGAAGAAAATTCCAGGATCTATATTTCAAAAAGGATAAAAATACAAACTGTAGAATTACAAAAGTAACCTGAAAAATATAAAGGTTGGCATAAACCCTAGAAGGATAAGGAAAGGATAATCAAAATTTTGAATTTGAATCATAGGAGATAATCTGAGAATAGAAAATAAAATGGGAAATCCTTTTTAAAAGCAAAGGGATCAAATTTTTGGAAATATAAGAAGGGAATAAATCAAATAAAAAAATATAATAAAAATAGGGAAAATGTTTGAAAGTATGAATCCAAAATTATTTTTGGGATGTTAGAATTTATTCTGAATTTTTAGGGTGAAAAGAAAATAGAAATGGGGAAATTAGGAAATTAAATCGGGGAAAAAGAAAAAGTGCACTATTCACTTGTCACCAGGTGTTCGACGAGTGCTCTCACGCTCGCACGCGTGCGCCACGCGTCACTTGCCATGCCAGGCGCTCGTGCATGCACGTTCCAGCCGGCGTCAGCCCCGCCCGCGCACAGGAGAAGCCGTACGCCGCACGACGCCGGGTCGCCGCCGCCATGTCGCCCGCGTCACCGCGTCCCGCACACGCCCGCCACGTCGCCCGCCATGCCGTCGTACTCGCCCGTCATGCCCTAGCCTCACACAGCCCACGCCGTACGTCCGCGCGTACGCCCGCACGTCGCGCACGACCTCCACGCACGCGCGCCATACCGCCGAAGTCGCCGCGCCATGGTCGCCATCGCGTCGTTCTTTCCTCCATCGGCTATAAGAAGCCTCTTCGAGCCGAGCTCCAAACACGAAACTTGACCACCTCTTTTCCCTCTTCAAAACCCCCAAAATCCCCTGCTGCCATAGCCCGTACACAAAGAATTTCGCAGAAGATTGAGGCCCTGGAAGAACCCTAAACCGACCGCCCGAGCCAAGTCCAAAATTCGCCGTCCCCGCCGATTTCCTCCCAAATCGAAGGTACTTCCGCGATCTCCATTCTACAAGCTATATTTCCCCCATGTTTCCCGAGCCGATTAGCCACCGGAGTTCGCGGCGACGAGCCCGCCGTGCTTCCCCGTTTAGCCGCCGCCATGCGCACGTCGCCAGCCGTCTCGGCTCTCTTCCGACCAAACCGACCCCGTAGTTAGCATCCCTGCGCCCTTAGATGCTCTGGGAACACTTGGTTCGGCGGAACGCCGCCGGATCCCGCCGCACCATGCGCCCGTCGCGTGACCACTTCACCGTCGCCGCTCAATCTACCGCTCTCCAGCCGGCCGCTCCTTGAAATGCACTCCCCACATCACGTAGATGGAGTAGAGCTCGATAGATCCCGAGCTCCGGCTATCCCCGTCGCCGCTCACCTCGCCCCACCGTCGGCCTCGCGCGAGGAAGAAGAACAGTGGAGAAACAAATAAAACAAAAGGAGAGGAATGAAGGATAGAAGCGCTGTGTACCGCAGTGGAAAAGAACGAGAGGGAGAAGCGCGAGGTCCTGCGTTCGAATCCTCCCCGCGCCATTTTATTTCCTTTTTCTCTTCTTCTTTCCTTTTGCCAGCGAAGAGAGTAAAGTGGAAAGAAAAGAAAAGAAAGAATAGAAGTACCGAGAACGAGCAGCTAGCCCAGTGGAGAAAGCGCTAGGGCTGAGAAGGAAGGTCGCGGGTTCGAATCCCTCCTGCGCCATTTCATTTTGCTTTTCTCTTCTGCTCTCCTTTTGCCAGGGAAGAGAGGGAACAAGCAGAAAATAAAAGAAAGGGGAGAGAAAACGAGAAAGGCTTGATAGCCCAGTGGAGAGGGTCAATTGGGCTGAGATTGAGGTCCTAGGTTCGATCCCGGCTTGGTCAACATTTTTTGAAAATTTTCCTTTCATTTTTCTATGAGGATTTAAAAGCAAGGATGAGCCTAGTAAAATCATAACAAAATTATATTTACCCTTTTTAATTTCTAAATTCTATTTACAATGAATTTTACATCTTTACCAAGAGATTATTATTTATTCTTTTCCAAAATTTCTTTTGCAAATAATTATAAACTTATAGTCAAACTTCTTAACATATTCCTCTCCAAAGAAAATTTCTATCTTTTGTGAAATCCATTATTCATCTAAATATTATTTTTATATATATATATATAGATACGTGGAGTTTTCTAAACTCAAAAATCCACGTTAGTTATTTGGCATCTAAGCTTTAAGGTTCATCAAATATTCCGAGATCCGGTTATTATTAACCCTAGGACTTCTCGACCCGAGAAATAATTTGATGAAATTAAAAAGATAACCACTTCCTTTTTATTAATTGAATCATCAACTCTAGTATTTCTCAAATTTTAAGCATATTAAGATAAATATCGCACCCTTCTTAACAAAATCGAATTCATTACAAAACTTCGAATCCTTATAACCCTTTCGCTCTAACCCGGATTTCGTCAAAACTCGAGCCTAGGTTCGCATAGAGTCATAGCCTAGTGTTAGGAGCCGCTATTGCGATTTACTTGGTTTTCTTTTGGATCTTTCTTGATTTTATTTGAATTCTAATCGAATTCAAATTTGATTTCTCGCACGTATGATTAGCGTCCGAGGAAGGCGTTGAGTACACGTAAGACCCCAACCAACAAGTGTGCGAGCAAGGCAAGTCAACACATCCCTTTGGACATATTGATCCTACTTTGTGAAATGATGTTGTTTTCAACTACAAATTGCATGCTATACACAAATGAGTACCTATTCTTGATATATCATGCCTTGATATTGAATACCCTTAGAAATATTCTTTGTAACCTTCGATGTGATACAACCGGAGGTTATCTTGTAAAATGCTTAGCCACGCTTATACTAGATTCTTGCATATTCATGATTTTACAAATAAGCCTCGTGCTTGGGCAACTATCTTGGGAAGATGGTTGAGACACGGCAAGTGGAGACATGAGCGCCACGTTGCCTTGATCATGTTGGAAATGGCTTTGATGAAAAATGAAATACAAACAAATGTTTTAGACTGGGGCGGATGGATGGATTTGGGTGGATTCCGGAAAAGGCTAGTACCGTCCCCGTCAGTTAAGGACCGAGCCATGAGACTACAACTTAGAACGAGCCAGTACAACCGTACTTCTCGAATGGGTATAGACCTAGTTGATTAAATATCCGAGCGGAGGCAGTATCCTTGCATAGTAGGTTCAGGTGTTGGCGTTGAGGTAAGGGCTTGCCGGTGGGGGTGCACCACTGGTGGGTGCCTGGACGATAGTTAAGGGCCTTCCGGCAGGGGGTGTACCGCTGGTTGGTACCTGGGCAGAGATCGGGCATGCGATCAACATGAAGAAATGAAGACATGAAGAAAAGGACATGAAGATGGAAAGTTCAAGGATAGAGCAATTCCTTCTCTTACCCCGGGAACGCCAGAACTCCTCTCACTGCTAGAAAATGACGGCTAGAGTGCATGAGGGCTTAAGTTCATGGAGCGGGTACTGCCAAAGTGAGGTTATCGAAAGGCTTTGCCGTGACCGTCCCATATAGAGGGATGTAAGCTCATTCAATGAGTAGTTGCGGAGTACGGGTAAAGTGTACATCCACTGCAGTGTGAGTTAATCAATCTATTCGAATAGCCGTGCTCGCGGTTAATGAGCGACGTGACAAGTGTTTCCCGTGGCTAGACTCATAAATTTTAAAATGATGGGTGGGATTGCATAATGACTTTATGTGCTGGGGAAACCAACTTCTCTATCCGAGAGAAAGGAGAAAGACACCCCGGAAAACCATGACGGATCGGAGGCGGGAAGCTATCCTTGGGATCACAATGGATGGTGGACGAACCGTCGCCGACTTAATATACTATGGACCTAAAACTTGACCTGGCTAGATGTTAGGTTTGTGAAATGATTTGTGAAAATTGGCTTTGCGCAAATAAACCATAGCCATCCTTTGAATGACCCTATCATGTGCATCATTCCGTGTTGGCTTGCTGAGTACGTTGGGTCTCACCCTTGCTATACGCACAAACCTCCGGATGAAGGAAATGAGGAAGACCCGTACACATACTACTAGGAGGAATGAAGGCAATGGAGCGCAACAGTCTTAGTCCCGCCGTTGCCTGTGGCAATCGGCATGCTGCGCCTTCCGTCCGCTATCTTATCTAATTTCTGTTTCGGATGTATCCGGACTGGTAGGTCCTATATGTATTGGATATTGCCTTCGGGCTTATTATTGTAATAATTTCGTTGTAAGACTATTCGTGCACTTTGCACCTGGTAATTCAGAACTGTATTCGTGGGTACCAAACTACTCGATCCAGGGATAAGGTACTATGAACACGAATGATTCCCGTCCTCAAAAACGGGGGTCTACAATAGTCAATGCGGTCTTGGAGATTGTTGAGTTCAGGGCCTTCTTCCTGTTTGGTATCCGAAACTTGTCTCGAGTTCATCAGTGTTTGGCAAAGTTACTTTGTACCTTTGAATGACTGTCCCTGACTGAGTTTGAACAAAGGAGTGCAAGAACTGGTTCTGTAGTTTATTCATCATCTCCTCATATTCGGCCTTCTGCTCCAGCGTTAGCTTATCCATGGTCACAGGAATAATGTTCTCCTGGTCAACGTCGGAAGTCTTGATGTCCACCATGGTGTCTGTCTTGTAATCGTGTCCCACTGGGCGTGCCAAAAGCGTGTTGACTATAAAATGTCACACACTGACCTAAGAGGTTTGCTTTACTCTAGTGCAGGTCCAAATGTTGCTTTTCAGGTTCATAGGCATGCCAGTTGGTTTGATCCTACAACCAACAAGAAACAAAGAAAGAAAACGAAGTTGGTCCGTAAACGATAGCCGATCGGCTAGTGGTCGATGACGTATTGTTCGATGTTGAACCGATGCAATATGCATTGAATCGGCCAAGGAAAATTAAATCTAATCGATCGGCTGTAGATCTTCATAATATATAATCTAAATCTTGAAATATATTTAAACTAAGTGATTGGGATATATCGGTAGCGTACCGAGACAGTATAAATCACTTATGTCTAAAAGTACTTTAAGATAAAGATTATGCATATTTATAGCTAATCAGAGATGAGGAGCCACAGCTGTTGCTTTGAAGGCGTCGTGGAGGGCTCGAGCGTCTACGGCAAGGACACCACGGACGACGACGACGGCAAGCTTGGGCACGGATTTATGTCGGCCGACGAGCTAGAAGAAATAGATATCGGCTCTGGAGATAGGCCTAGGCCAACATATATTAGTAAAAATTTATCTTCTCATTGTAGATCCCAGCTTATTGATTTATTAAAAGAATATAAAGATTGTTTTGCTTGGGAGTACTTCGAGATGCCTGGTCTTAGCCCATCTATTGTTGTGCATCGGCTGCCTATCAAGCCGGGTTATCGGCCGTTCAAACAATCTCCTAGGACATTTAAGGCCAACATGTATGATGCAATCAAAGCCGAAATCACTCGGCTATATGACGCCGGATTCATTCAGCCCTGCCGCTATGCCGAATGGGTCTCGAACATTGTTCCAGTGATAAAAAAGAATGGTAAACTTTGGGTGTGTATTGATTTCAGGGACTTAAACAAAGCCACCTGTTAACACCTAAATTTGGTAATTGAATCCCTAAGTCCTGGCTAGGGTGAAAGAAAATCGGATCGGCTGGTTTGACGGAGAAACGGAGGCCGCATCGGCTGAGAAGCGATCGGCCGCGAGGCCAGTTGGCTAAGGTTGAATCAGACAAGAGCGGTCGATAGCCGATTCTAGGTTCAGAGAAGATAAAACCGTTTCTGGTGCAGATGTTTGAACATAAGTAGAAGATTCGGTTATCAGCTTGTGCGTTAAAAGATATTGCCATCTATGGATAGAGTCCTGTAACGGCAATTATATCTGTAAGTTAGGAGTTTATTTAAATTGTTCGTTGTAATGCGGCGTGGGTCCTTCCCGAGATATCATCGTGTTTTAAATAGTAGTTTAGATAGAGTCCAGGGTTTGTACAGATAATGTTATCTTGGGTATAAATAGGACCCAAGATCCCCTATAAAATAGATTCACACAATCAATCAAACAACCTTCGGCGCATCGCCAACCTTTTCTTTAGACGAGCAATTGATTTGGCTACGGGCTGCATCGTTTCGATCCCCAAATCCAGGTAAATGCTTGTCATTAGTGGTATGTTCTGCTGATTCTAGTGCTTCCATCGTAATGACACATTAGATTAAGGAGTTTGTACTGCGCTATTTATCATATATCGTATATAAATTGGAGCAATGTTTAGATCTATCCTGCCATTGGCCAGTTCTCTCAAGAACCCGTAACCAATAAGGCTAGATCTAAAGGTTGGCTGGTTTATATGCAGTATCCACCACCTCGAGAGGTATAAATCAGCTACAATAGATCAGGTTGTTCTTTTTATACTTAATGTTACATCAACATTGAACTATTAAGTCATTTTTAGAACTTCCAATGACCTGTTCGGTTAGATTTATATGTTTAAGAGACAGTGTCGGGGTTTAAGCCGGCCTTATCTTCCCTAATATATTTCTTTTAGTATATTTATCATTAGATTTGTATTAGGACTGCTTCTTATCTTAAGATCCTATTCTTGTCGGACATCATAAACGAAATCGGCCTGCCATCAATAGCCGACGGCCGATTTCTGGGCTAAGCATCTGGTTCGAGGATGATATCTTTTCATGAGAATCGTCGGAGTACTAGCTGATCCATAAGTTAGCTTTCCAGTATCGGCTAGGTTATCAATACATATATTTATTATCCTTTACCCTATTTGGGTTAAGCGGCTGATGCTGTCTCAGTATAGCCAATCCATTCCAGTCGCTTGGCTTAAATATTTTTTAGGATAGCAAATTATATGCTCATGGATTCCCTCAGCCGATCCAGTGGGGATCTAACCTAACACTTAACGCATATTCCTTGTTTTTCTTGTTGGTTAACAGATCAAACCAACTGGCTTGCCCTGCACAGCACAGGCAGCTGAGAAGGACCTGCACTGGAGTTAAGTAGATCTCCCAAGCCAGCGCGTGAGAGAAATTTCTCATCAACACGCTTCTTGGAACACCCAGTGGGACTTTCTCTGTCGGCTCGACTAGGACGCATCGACTCAGCCGGCAAGATGGTCGACTCCAAGAGCCCCAATGTTTCCCAGGACAACATCGTGCCTGTGAAGATGGAGTAGTTATCGGTTGAGCAGCAGGACGATTATAAAAAGATGGTGGAAGAACTCCAGGCCAACTACTTGCAATCTTTAACCCAAACAAGATCCGGAGCCGTCATCAAAAGTATAAATTCAGCATGGATGAGCTCAAGGCATCCTCCTCTGGTGGGTCAAAGGGCAAGCAGAAGATGGAAGAGCCGATTCAGGAAGAGGACGATTCGACCCTGCATACCTTGCAAGACCGAATTGATCCGGCCGTTCACCACGCTGGTCACCAAAGTAGTATCCTGGTCAACACTCTCAACAACATGATCGCTACCGTGGTCGACGCCAAGATAGTTGACCAGCTGCAATGGGGGCCGACGTACTTCACAGACGGCCAGTTTCCTGGTTACAGGACGTTGGTCACCCAGAATCGGCCGATCCCACCACCAACACAACCAGGGCCGCCAGGAGGGGTCCTCGGCCAGCCAAATCCAACTGAATCGGCTACAAGGCCAGTGATTACTATGCTGAACCGACAGCAACCGTGGCCCCAGGATCAGATTGCTAACATGTTCAACAACAATCGGCAGTCAGAGCTGATTTCCCAGATTGACCTGGACAGATGGTACAACGCCGGTGGCCGACAGCTGTTCCCGGGACCACCAACGCCACCACCGGCGCATCGGCCGCCTCCCGCTGATCATCACTACCAGTATCAAGGAGGCCGTCAAGACCATCACTACAGGCCTCAGACGCCACCACCGCTGTATCGGCAAGCACCCGCACCATATGACCCATACGAGCCGATACAGCAGGACAACCGGACCTGGGCCAATCTGATTGCAGATGTCATGCGTGAATAATTCGGGCTCAAGCCAAAAGATTCAGGAAACATGTATTGGTATCCCTATCAAGAGCACTTCGAGCGGATTCCGCTGCCCAACCAATACAAGATCCCAGATTTTTGGAAGTTCTCAGGGCAAGACAACGTTTCAACTTACGAGCACGTCGGCCGATTCTTGGCACAGTGCGGCGAAGCATAGGCTATGGATGCCTTGAGAGTCCGGCTGTTCCCTCTGTCTCTTTCAGGATCGGCTTTTACCTGGTTCTCCTCATTGCCTTACAACTCAATTCAGAGTTGGGCTGATCTTGAAAAGCAATTTCACAGCTACTTTTACTCCGGCAACCATGAAATGAAGTTGTCGGACCTCACCAGTGTCAGGCAAAAGCACAACGAATCGGTTCAAGAATATATCCAATGTTTCAGAGAAATGAGGAACCGATGCTACAGCCTGGTGCTGTCGGACGCCCAGTTGGCCGATTTGGCCTTTCACGGCTTGATCGCGCCGATCCGAGAGCGATTCTCTACGCAGGACTTCGACAGCCTAGCCACTTGGCGCAGAAGGTGACAGCCCACGAGCAGCGATTCCAAGACACCAGGAAGGCCGTCAAAAATATAACTCAAGTCGTCGTTGAATCAGACTACGATTCCGACGACGATGACACAGAAGTGGCAGCAGCCGAATGGGCAAAAAACAAAAAGGCCATCATCTGCCAATGGCTGCTAAAGACGGCCAAAGAAGAGAGATATGACTTCGACATCACCAAGGCCGATAGGATTTTTGACTTACTGCTCAAGGAGAAACAGATTCAGCTCCCTGAAAATCATGTGATCCCGTCGGCCGAGGAGTTAAAGAAGAAGAAATATTGCAAGTGGCACAACTCCACATCCCATGCCACTAACAATTGCAAAGTCTTTAGGCAGCAAATCCAGTCGGCAATTGAAGCTGCGAAATTAAATTTTGCCGATTCAAATCGGCCAATGAAGGTAGACGGTAACCCTTTCCCGCCAACACGCTCAAGCCAGCCCCAGCGAGCCGATCGACGTAACGTAATGGCACACGACTTAGTCAACACATCAATCGGGCCAAGGCGTAAGACGAGCCGACCGGACATCACGCCGCGCCAATCAATATGGTGTGTCCCGTTATCACACCAGCTGACCGACGGCCAGTCCATGACAACAGTCGACGCCGTCCTCGGCACCAGTCTTGGCGGGAAGCAGCTCGCGATGAAGCACCTCGTCGGCGCGAGCCGAAGACCCAAAGCCACCGATACGAGGTAAACTGCAATAGTGCCGATCCGCATTGGCATTGTGATTTTTTCAGGTATTGCTAGGAATCCGGCATGAGGCTGCCAACACTGGACAACTGCCCAGCGTGCAACGATCGCCGCGACGACAAGCACAGAACTCATCGCGAAAGCCCAACCCGGTTCATCCCGAGAGCCGTGCGGCTAAATCGAGACGGCGATCCGTCCATGATCGGCTCGGCCCGATCCATCAGATTTCTTCGTCGATGAAAACAACAACGACAACAACCGCGACGACGAAGAGGCTGACGACGAGGAATCAGACAATCCCCAATGGTGCCCATCCGATCTCTTCACAAAGACACAGAAAAGAAGAATTCAACGACTCAAGCGTGAAGGGAGGGAAGATGAAGTTCGGCACATGATCCAAGATCGCGTCGCTCGGCTGGACAAGATCAAAAGGCGATGGGTTCCTAAGAAGAAAACCGCCGCAGCCGACGAAGAGCAAGCCCAGGAAAGTTCAGCCGATCAAGCCAGGAGGGCAGCCAAAGGGAAAGGCAAAGTTTCTGCATCGGTCAACATGGTGTTCATACTACCAACCAAATTTAGTGCCCCTAAAGCCGATGCAGACAACATTGAAGATAACTTGGTAAATCTAGCAATCTCACCGGACCAAGCTATTTTCAATAAACCCGATGGGACCAAAAATCGGCACTTGAAGTCGTTGTACGTTAAAGGATTCGTCAACGGCAAGCCGATGTCCAAGATGCTAGTTGATGGGGGAGCTGCAGTCAACCTTATGCCTCCGCAACATTCAGAAAACTAGGGAAAGGAGCCGAAGACCTGATAAAGACCAAATATGATGCTCAAAGACTTTGGCGGCCACCCATCAGAAACCAAGGGCGTCCTGAACGTCGAACTGACTATCAGCAATAAGACCGTGCCCACAATATTTTTTGTCATCGACGGGAAGGGGTCTTACAGCCTGCTGCTCGGAAGGGACTGGATACACACTAATTGTTGTGTTCCTTCTGCAATGCATCAGAGCCTGATCCAATGGGACGGCGACAAGATTGAGATCGTACCAGCCGACAGGTCAGTTAGCGTCATCAGTGCCGATTTGTCGCTTTGGGAAATCGAGGGCATCGATTGTTTGTCTGGGAAAATCTGGCAAGCCGATTTTCTAAATGTGTCCAATTCCACAATACAGCCGATTGGAGATGACGAGCCGCAGCTGCTGCTTTGAACAAGACATGGTGGAGGGCTCAAGCGTCTTCGGCATGGACACCGCGGACGAAGACGATGGCAAGCTCGGGCAAGGTTTCACGTCGGCCGACGAACTAGAAGAAATTAACATCGGCTCTGGTGACAAGCCGAGGCTGACGTATATTAGCAAAAATCTATCCCCTCATTGTAGATCCCAGCTTATTGATTTGTTAAAAGAATATAAAGATTGTTTTGCTTGGGAATACTTCGAGATGCCCGGTCTTAGCCGATCAATAGTGGTCCATCAACTACCGATTAAGGTGCTATCGGCCGTTCAAATAGCCTCCTAGGAGGTTTAAGGCCGATATGTACGATGCAATCAAAGCCGAAATCACTCGGCTATACAATGCGGGATTCTTTCGGCCTTGCCGATACGCCGAGTGGGTCTCAAACATTGTCCCAGTGTTGAAAAAACGGTAAACTTAGGGTGTGCATTGATTTCAGAGATCTAAACAAGGCCACCCCTAAGGACGAATACCCAATGCCGATAGCCGATTTGCTTGCCGTTGCTGCTTCGGGCCACAAAATTATTAGTTTCATGGACGGCAATGTAGGTTATAATCAGATATTTATGGCCGATGAAGACATCCACAAGACCGCTCGGTGTCCCGACGCAATCGGCTTGTACGAATGGATGGTAATGACGTTCGGCTTGAAGAATGCCGAGGCGACATATCAACGGGCCATGAACTACATTTTTCATGACATGATCGGCTCACTAGTAGAGATCTATATTGACGACGTGGTTGTCAAGTCCAAGGAGATAGAGGGCCATATAGCCGATCTGAGACAAGTGTTAGAGAGCGGACGAGGAAATATGGCCTGAAGATGAATCCATTCAAGTGCGCGTTCGGCGTATCGGCTGGACAGTTCCTGGGATTTCTTGTTCATGAAAGAGGAATTGAGGTTACACCACGGAGCATAAATGCTATCAAGACAATTCAGCCTCCAAAGGACAAGAAACAACTCCAATCTTTGGTCGGCAAAATCAATTCTATCAGGCGATTCATAGCCAATCTCTCAGAAAAGATGGAGCCGTTCACACCACTGCTTCGGTTGAAAGCCGATCAAGCATTCACATAGGGGCAGAGCAGCAAAAGGCTTTAGACAACATCAAAGATTATCTGAGTTCCCCTCCAGTTTTAATGCCTCCACAAAAAGGGATACCGTTTAAGCTGTACCTATCAGCCGATGACAAGTCAATCGGCTCCGTTTTAATCCAAGAAGTTGAGGGCAAAGAGAAAGCCATCTTCTATCTCAGCCGACGGTTACTAGACGCAGAAACAAGGTATTTGCCTATGGAGAAGTTGTGCCTATGCCTCTATTTTTCATGTACGAAGTTAAGACATTATCTGCTATCCAACGAGTGCACAATAATATGCAAAGCCGATGTAGTTAAGTACATGTTATCGGCTCCAGTGTTAAAAGGAAGAATTGGGAAGTGGATTCTTGCGCTAACAGAATTTGATCTGAGGTATCAGGCACCCAGGGCAGTCAAAGGACAAGCTATAGCCGATTTCATTGTGGAGCACAGAAATGATTTGATCGGCTCAGTGGAAATTATGCCTTGGACTTCGACATTTGACGGCTCGGTTTGCATCAACGGCTGCGGCATCGGCTTAGTCATTATTTCACCCAGGGGGCAAGTTTCGAATTTGCTTTCGCTATCAACCCCCACGCTACAAACAACCAAGCCGAATACGAAGCCGTCCTTAAAGGATTACATCTACTCAAGGAAGTTGAAGCCGACGCCATCAAAATAATGGGAGATTCATTGTTGGTCATCAGCCAATTATCAGGAGAATACGAATGCAAAAACTATGCGTTGATGGTCTATTATCAGCAATGCCGGGAATTAATGGACGGTTTTCGGCTAGTTACTTTGAAACATATCCCAGAGAGCAGAACACAGAAGCCAATGATTTAGCTCAAGGGGCATCGGGCTATCGGCCGATGATGAAAGAAATTGACATAGAGGTTGCTGCCATTACAGCCGACGATTCGAGGTTTGAAGTTTACAGCTATCTCAAAAACCCCTCTCAATCGGCTACAAGGAGATTACGATACAAGGCGTTAAGATACGTTTTGCTCGATGAAGATCTGTACTATCGGACGATTGATGGTGTGCTACTCAAGTGTTTGGGAGCCGATCAGGCCAAAGTGGCCATCGGAGAAGTGCACGAAGGGATCTGTGGCACGCATCAATCGGCCGACAAAATGAAGTGACTGCTTCACCGAGCAGGATATTTCTGGCCGACAATGCTAGAGGATTGTTTCAAATATTACAAGGGTTGCCGGGATTGTCAGAAATTTGGCGCCATACAACGAGCACTAGCGTCAGCTATGAACCCAATTATCAAGCCTTGGCCGTTCAGGGGATGGGGCATCGATATGATCGGTCAGATCAATCCACCCTCAAGCAAAGGGCATAAGTTTATTCTAGTGGCGATGATTATTTCACAAAATGGGTGGAGGCGATTCCCCGAGGAAAGTAGATTCTAAGGATGCAATCGAGTTTGTCAAAGAACATATTATCTACCGATTTAGCGTCCCACAAACGATAACAACAGACCAGGGATCTATCTTCGTGTTGGATGAGTTTGTTCAGTTTGCCGACGGCATGGGGATCAAGCTATTGAATTCTTCGCCGTACTACGCACAGGCCAACCGGCAAGCCGAAGCCTCAAATAAAAGTTTGATTAAATTGATTAAAAGAAAGATCTCTGAGTACCCCAAACAATGGCACAGCCGATTAGCCGAATCACTGTGGGCGTATCGGATGGCATGCCATAGATCAATCCAAGTCCCTCCGTACAAGCTGGTCTACGGGCGTGAGGCGGTGCTACCATGGGAAAGCGTCGTCGGCTCAAGGCGCATTCAGCTACAGGATCAACTCACAGCCGACGATTATTATCACTTGATGGTGGACGAATCAGAAGACTTAGTTTTATCCAGGATGAGGGCCTTGGAAAAGTTACAAGGGATAAAAAACGAGTTGCCAGACATTATAATAAAAAAGTGGTGCCTAAATCTTTTGAGGAAGGCGAACTCATTTGGAAATTGATACTGCCGATCGGATCTAGGGATAACAGATTCGGCAAGTGGTCACCAAATTAGGAAGGGCCTTTCAAGATCCACAAATGCGTCTCTAAAGGGGCTTACATGCTAGAAGGGTTAGATGGAGAAGTATTTGGAAGGGCTCTTAATGGAAAATACCTGAAGAAATACTACCCAAGTGTATGGATCAACTCATGATTCGGCTCTGTTTCTTAGCCGATGATGACATGCCGATGTCTTGTTTTCAACAAGACATCGCCTTTAGGCATTTTTATGCAACATTTTTCCCTAAGTTTTCTACGGCCGGCAAACAATTGTTTGATTGCGACAGCAGTGATGCGCAAATGGCTTGGATTCACAATTTTGTCACCACCGAAGCTATCAACAAAATTTCGGGGGCATATACACACACGAGCCAATTACAAAATTGGGTGTCGGAAATTCTAAATTTTTTAAGCTTCGCAATCGGCGAGTTAATATAAAAGCATTTTAAGTGATTGGGATCGACGCCGTAATTCAAGTGTCAAGATCGACAGTTGTGGCGTTGTTTAGGAATCGGCAAACGTGACACGACACGAACGGCTAGGGCCGATTTCAGCATAAGCAATTTAGAGTTGACAGTCATACAAAGGCACTACATGCGGCCGGAGTCGATCTCATCCACAAGCATGGTTGCAAAAGATTGAAAAAATATATGATACAAGAGCCAGAGCCGATTACACAATTTGAGCAGTCGATCAGAGTTAAAGCACCTTACAAAAGTTCAGCAAATATATTACATGAAGTAGTAGCCGATTTCAGAATGCTAAAATATTACAAAGTTCATTGCTTCAAGAAATCGCCTATGGCCGGCGCGCCCCGCGATCCGATCCACCTCCTCAATGGCCCCGACGTCGTCGGCCTCGCACCCAGCCACCACCGGATGCCCTTCACTGTGTCCGGAGATGCGCCACAGCTGCCTTGATACTTTGACATTGAGTGTCGATTTCGGCTGGCAGGCTGGCCATGTACTCCTTGTGGACGTCGATCTCATTCGTGACTTGAACGAGATCGGCCATCAGCTGATCTTGGCGTGAGAGGAGCTGCTCGAGCTTGGCCGTTGGCTCAGTTTTCAGGCGGTCGAAAGCGGCCTTCTGGCTCTTGATGGCCTCCTTGGTCGACTGGAGGGTGGCCGACCGCATCTGGTTGTCACGACGGTCGGCTATCCGTTGTCGTGCCCGCTCGTATTTGAGTTGGTGGGCTTCCAAGAAGGTGGCCGGCACGATGGCATCGGATAGAGTTTCTGGCAGTTGGCCTTGGATCTCCTTGAAGCGTGCGCGGATTGAACCGCTGTTGACCACCAGCGCGTCCAGCGAGGCCTCCAGCCGGTTGCCGATGTCAGCTAGGGTGGCCCTCAGGTCCTCGGCCGGCGTCACCAACGCCTCCTCACCGATCTCGCCAGACTCCTCGAACTCTAACAAGTCGAAGTTGAGGAGGTCAGCTATGTTCTGTAAAAAGAAAGATGATTAGAGAATGTTGAGTTGACAGAGCCGATCATAAAATTCAGTCGGCTTACCGTAGGCACCGAAGTCGGAGCGACTGGCTCGGCTGGTGCGCCGCCTGCAGCCGTCGGGGCCTCTTCATCGGCACTGCTGCCGCTGCCCGCGGCAGTCACAACGTGCTCGCTGGACACCTGGGGGCAGCCGACGGAGATCGTGGGGGCTGCAAAAGAAAGGGTTAGTGGTCAAGTCGTCTAAGTTCTATAAATCAAGTTGCAAGGGACGGTTACCGATGGTGCGTGACGCGGAGTGCGGCCGGCCAACTTCTTGACCTGGGAAGAATTGTTCGGTCAGATGCAAGTGATATCATCATAAGGCCGAATTTGATGAGATGAAGGCTTACCGGCCGATTTTTCGCGGGGGGACTTGGAACCGATGGGACGTCGATTGGAGCGTTGACAGATTCGTGGGTGGAGCTCTTGGGTTCAGCCGCTGCTCCAACAGCCGTCGGCATCTCCTCGTTGGCGACGGTGTCGAGGAACTACGCGACGATCGGGTCCAAAGGAGGGAGGCTATCGGCTGGCGCTGCCGGTTTCTTCTCCTTTAGCTTCTTGGGGGCAGGCGCGACCGATGGTTGTATGAGGGGCGCGGCCCTTTTCTTGTGGGCGATCAGCTCGCGCACCTGCCCACGCAGCAAAGATGCCAACTTCGGTGCTCCCCAGCCGATCGCCGATGGAGCAAGGCCGTCCCCATCCAGAACACCTAGACGGTATTCGATGGGGAGCCCGGAGTCGCTCACCATCGGCCGCTCCGTCTCGGTCTCCTGCAAGTCAGAGGGCAAGTGTTAATCGGCTACATCGGCCGATGTTAAAAAAGAAAAAATCATTTGGAGTTTGAAGCCTACCGAGGGGATCTCTTCGGGCAGGAGCAGATCAATGTAATGAGATGACCGCTGGTGGAAGATGTGTCGTTTGATTTCGGCCCACCATTGGTCGTAGGCCGCACTTTTCTTGAGCGCTAGGGTCATCTCGCCGATGCTGCCGAGGGGAGGGCCGGTTATGTTCAGCAGCCGATGCATTATCAAATCCTGGCTCACCACTCCCCTCGTCTCAATCTTGTCGGCATAGTAGAAGCCGGCGGGCAGCTGCCCAAGACCGAACTGTCTCGCAGCCGACACCGAGTAGTAAAATTCATAACTTCGCCACCGATCGGCCCGGTGGATCCCGGCAGATGCAGGGGACAGCGCATCGATGAACAACTCCTTGCACCTTGGGTTGTCAGCTGAATTGATGTCTTCCGAATTGAAATTGGCCGGCAACTCAAACAGTCTCCGGTCTCGGTAAAAGTACCAGGCGCGATTCTCGCATGACGAGCCGTCGTACTGAGGCAATGAACCATTCGGCCAACAGGTTGGCCGATTGCTTTGAGCCCGCATGAGCAGTCGCTGCTTCTCCGTAGCTCATGCATCTAGTGGTGGTAATCTGGTTGCCGTCTTCGTCTTCGATCGGCTCAAATCTTGGGAACACCTCAGTTAAGGGGAGCCGACCATTGTTCGGGTCGCCAGCACCAACCAGATCTGTAAGAACCACCAGGGGCCGCCGGTGTTGACAGGGGCGTTGGCGGCTATCTTCGCGGTGGCCTTATGTAGCATCTGATATAGATAGCCGAGGAGGTATTTCCCCAGCGCAAGCTTGCCCCCATCAGCCAGGAGTTCGTCTACGACCTGCCAGTTGGCGGTAGGCCCGTAGCTCAATCCACAAAACAGGAACTTCTCAAGCCACATCATAAGAAACGCGGCATGTTCCCTGTGGCCGACTGATCCGTCCTTCATGTTTTGGGCGATGAAGCCGCTCCACCCGTCGATGGCTTTTGTTTTGAATTGGTGCTGCCCTTGCGGTTCAGGTTTCGGGGTTAGTCGACGCCAGGATGTCTAGTCCGGTTGTCATGTATACATCGGCTAATGTGATTGTCATTGGCCCTTGCCGGAAGATGAAGGCGTTGAAGCTGTCATTCCAAAAGTATGTTGCAGCCGATAGAAGCGGCTCATCTTTCTTCATGTCGGCGCGACAAGGCCAAGCACCGAGCTATTCCGGTCTCTTCCCACCGAGCGTACTTGGCCGATCATACCCTCTTATACCATTCGACCCAGGCTGCATCTGTGGTCGGCCACGACTTGAAGGTCCCGTTCCAGTGGGCTAGGGATGGGTTGTTGGTGTTGTAGGGGATCCTATTGGTTTTGTCTATAATCACATCGGCTGGGTCAGTATTGCCGATGGGGCCGAGAAAGTACCTCCTTTCCTAGGTCAAACTTGGGATGACCACTTGATGTGACAAAGCTACGGTCAAAAGAGGAAAACGCTAATCAAGAATGGCTAAATGCTACGCTTGAAACGGAAAAATGCTAATCAAGAACGGCTAAAGGCATGATGAATACAACAATGCTAGGAGGCATGGCTGGAAAAGGAAATCTGAAGAAAAGAGTTTTGAATCGGTGGGCATACCTCGGGGTACTCAATGGTGATGGCGGTCGGCGGCGGCCAGAGCCGGTGCGGTGGCGCAGCCGTGAGTGCGGCGGCGGCGGCAGACGAAGGCGCCTAACGCGGCGGTGGTTTTGGAAGCCATCGGAGTTGTTGGAGACGAGAATGAGTCCTGATCCGCGAAGGTCGACGGGAGGTGATGAAGGGCGCCGGTGAATCACCGGAGAGGAGAGAGGAGAAGAAAACTTGCTTGCGAAAGTGTTTGGGTGGGTTTTGAAAGCGTAATCGTTTCGGTCGAAGCGAAGGGCTATTTAAAGGGCACTTGGGGCAGCCGAAGCGGTTTAGGTCAGAAAAGAGCGGGAGTTTGAACAGGCAACAAATCCGTAACACTTCGTATCACGGACTTGGGGGGCATGTGTTAACACTTAAATTTGGTAATTGAATCCCTAAGTCCTGGCTAGGGTGAAACAGAATCGGATCGGCTGGTTTGACAGAGAAATAGAGGCCGCATCGGCTGAGAAGCAATCGGCCGCGAGGCCAGTCAGCTAAGGTTGAATCAGACAAGAGCGACCGATAGCTGATTCTAGGTTCAGAGAAGATAAAACCGTTTCTGGTGCAAATATTTGAAGATAAGTAGAAGATTCGGTTATCGCTTGTGCGTTAAAAGATATTGTCATCTATGGATAGAGTCCTGTAATGGCAATTATATCTCGTAAGTTAGGAGTTTGTTTAAATTGTTCGTTGTAATGCGGCGTGGGTCCTTCCCGGGATATCGTCGTGTTTTAAATAGTAGTTTAGATATAGTCCAGGGTTTGTACAGATAATGTTATCTTGGGTATAAATAGGACCCGAGATCCCCTGTAAAATAGATTCACACAATCAATCAAACAACCTTCCGGCGCATCGCCAACCTTTTTCTTTAGACGAGCAATTGATTTGGCTACGGGCCGCATCGTTTCGATCCCCAAATCCAGGTAAATGCTTGTCATTAGTGATATGTTCGCTGATTCTATTGCTTCTATCGTAATGACACATTAGATTCAGGAGTTTGTACTGCGCTATTTATCATATATCGTATATAAATTGAAGCAATGTTTAGATCTATCCCGCCATTGGCCGCTTCTCTCAAGAACCCGTAACCAATAAGGCTAGATCTAAAGGTTGGCTGGTTTATATGCAGTATCCACCACCTCGAGAGGTATAAATCAGCTACAATAGATCAGGTTGTTCTTTTTATACTTAATGTTACATCAACATTGAACTATTAAGTCATTTTTAGAACTTCCAATGACCTGTTCGGTTAGATTTATATGTTTAAGAGACAAGTGTCGGGGTTTAAGCCGGCCTTATCTTCCCTAATATATTTCTTTTAGTATATTTATCATTAGATTTGTATTAGGACTGCTTCTTATGTTAAGATCCTATTCTTGTCGGACATCATAAACGAAATCGGCCTGCCATCAATAGCCGACGGCCGATTTCTGGGCTAAGCATCTGGTTCGAGGATGATATCTTTTCATGAGAATCGTCGGAGTACTAGCTGATCCATAAGTTAGCTTTCAAAGATCGGCTAGGTTATCAATACATATATTTATTATCCTTTACCCTATTTGGGTTAAGCGGCCGATGTGTCTCAAGATAGCCAATCCATTCCACGCTTGGCTTAAATATTTTTAGGATAGCAAATTATATGCTCATGGATTCCCTTAGCCGATCCAAAGGGGGATCTAACCTAACACTTAACGCATGTTCCTTGTTTTTCTTGTTGGTTAACAGATCAAACCAACTGGCACGCGCTGCACAGCACAGACAGCCAAGAAGGACCTGAACTGGAGTTAAGCAGACCTCCTAGGCCAGCGCGTGAGAGAAATTTCTCATCAACACCACCCCTAAGGACGAGTACCCAATGCCCATAGCCGATTTACTAGTGGATGCTGCTTCCGGCCACAAGATAATAAGTTTCATGGACGGTAATGCAGGTTACAACCAAATCTTTATGGCCGAAGAGGACATTCACAAGACTGCTTTCAGATGCCCAGGGGCAATCGGCTTGTATGAATGGGTTGTCGTGACATTTGGGTTGAAAAACGCTGGAGTAACTTATCAAAGGGCCATGATTACATTTTCCATGATATGATCGGCTCCCTAGCGGAGATTTATATTGACAATGTCGTTGTCAAGTCCAGGGAACTTAGGCAAGTTTTGGAGCAAACAAGGAAGTATGGCCTTAAGATGAATCCACTGAAATGTGCGTTCGGCGTGTCGGCCGGGCAATTTTTAGGGTTTCTTGTTCATGAGAGGGGGATCGAAGTTACACCAAGGAGCATAAAAGCTATCAAGACAATACAACCTCAGAAGGATAAGAAGCAACTGCAATCTCGATCGGCAAAATCAACTTCATCGGCGGTTTATAGCCAATCTCTCGTAAAAGATGGAGCCGTTCACACCATCGCTCTCCGAAGGTCGACCAAGCATTCACGTGGGGGCGAGCAACGTAAGGCATTTGACAACATCAAGGATTACTTAAGCTCACCTCTAGTTCTAATGTCTCCACAGAAAGGGATATCGTTCAAGCTGTACCTATCAGCCGATGATAAATCAATCTTCTCAGTCCTAATCCAAGAGGTTGAAGGCAAGGAAAAGGCTATCTTTTATCCCAGCCGACGGCTATTGGACGTAGAAACAAGGTACTTACCTGTGAAAAAGTTGTGTTTGTGCCTATATTTTTCATGTACAAAGTTGAGGCATTATCTACTATTAATGAATGCACGATAGTATGCAAAGCCGACGTAGTCAAATACATGTTGTCGGCTCAAGTGTTAAAGGGACGTATTGGAAAGTGGATTTTTGCTTTGACGGAGTTCGATTTGAGGTATCAGGCACCCAGGGAAGTTAAAGGACAAGCTATAGCTGATTTTATTGTGGAACACAGAGATGACTCAATCGGCTCAGTCAAGGTCATGCCCTGGACATTAACGTTTGATGGCTCGGTATGCACAAGTGGATGCGGTATCGGCTTAGTAATTATTTCACCAAGGGGGCAAGTTTTGAATTCGCCTTCACAACCAATTCCCATGCTACAAACAATCAAGCCGAATATGAAGCAGTGCTCAAGGGATTGCATCTTCTCAAAGAAGTCAAAGCCGACGCCATCGAAATAATGGGAGATTCACTGTTGGTCATCAGCCAGTTGTCAAGAGAGTATGAATGCAGGAACGATGCGCTGATGGTCTACTATCAACAATGCCGAGAATTGATGGACAGCTTTCGGCTAGTCACACTGAAAATATCCCTAGAGAGCAGAATACAGAAGCCAATGATTTAGCTCAAGGGGCATCAGGCGACAAGCCGATGATAAAAGAAGTTGAGATAGAAGTTGCTGCCACGACAGCCAACGATTGGAGGTTTGAGGTCTACAGCTATTTACAAAACCCTTCTCAATCGGCTTCAAGGAAATTGCAATACAAGGCTTTAAGATATGTTTTTGCTCGACAAAGATCTCTACTATCGGATGATTGATGGTGTGCTGCTCAAATGTCTTAGTCCTGATCAAGCCAAGGTAGCTATCGGAGAAATCCATGAAGGGATATGCGGCACGCATCAATCGGCTCACAAGATAAAGTGGTTGCTTCGGAGAGCAGGGTATTTTTGGCCGACGATGCTGGAGGACTGTTTCAAATATTACAAAGGTTGCCAGGATTGTCAAAAATTCGGAGCCATATAAAGAGCACCAGCATCGGCTATGAACCCAATCATAAAGCCTTGGCCATTCAGGGGATGGGGCATCGACATGATCGGCCAGATTACTCCACCCTCAAACAAAGGACATAAATTCATTCTGGTGGCAATAGATTATTTTACAAAATGGGTGGAGGCAATTCCTTTGAAAAAGGTTGATTCTAGGGACGCAATCGAGTTTGTTAAAGAGCATATCATTTACCGATTTGGCGTCCCACAAACAATAACAACAGACCAGGGATCTATCTTCATATCCGACGAGTTTGTTCAGTTTGCCGATGGCATGGGGATCAAATTACTTAATTCTTCACCGTATTATGCGCAGGCCAACGGGCAAGCAGAAGCTTCAAATAAAAGTTTGATCAAACTGATAAAGAGGAAGATTTCTGAGTACCCCAAGCAATGGCACAGCCGATTAGCCGAATCACTGTGGGCCTATCGGATGGCATGCCATGGGTCTATCCAAGTGCCTCCATACAAATTGGTCTATGGACACGGCGCTCCCGCTAAGGAAAACATCATCGCTCAAGACGGATTCAATTACAAGACTAGCTCACAGCCGATGACTATTACAATTTGATGGTAGATGAATCAGAAGACCTAGTTTTGTTAAGGATGAGGGCCTTGGAAAAAGTAACAAGAGACAAGGAACGAGTGGCCCGCCACTATAACAAGAAGGTTGTGCCTAAATCTTTCGAAGAGGGTGAACTCGTTTGGAAGTTGATATTGCCGATTGGATCAAGAGATAATAAATTCGGCAAGTGGTCTCCAAATTGGGAAGGGCCTTTCAAGATCCACAGATGCGTCTCCAAAGGGGCTTATATGTTAGAAGGGTTGGATGGAGAAGTGTTCGGAAGGGCTCTAAACGGAAAATATTTGAAAAATACTACCCAAGTGTTTGGATCAATTCATGATTCTTGTGTTTCGGCCGATTCGTGCGCCCGATGTTTGTGTCGCACAAGCATCGCCTCTAGGACATTTTTACGCCAAGTTTTTCCCCTAATTTTCATACATCGGCTTAGCCTAGCCGATAGCAACAAGGTATTTGATTTGATAATTTTGTTAACGCTGGGAACACCATCAACAAAATTAGGGGGCATATACGACAACAACACAATGTCAAGCAGGATATCAAGCAAAGTGGCGAAAATTTTTCATGATTTTCAAACATTTTTGAAGTAATCGGCATCAAGTGAGTTTGAAATAATCGGCAATCAAGTGAGTTTGAAACAATCGGAAAGCATACATTAAACAGGGAATGAGTTGCGATTAGCCGATTATAGAAGATGTCTTAGCCGATAACAGAAGATGTCTTAGCCGATCACAAAACGTGCAAAAAAGTTAAGTACAAGAATACCTAGCCAGCTATTACAAGCGAGTTCAACATGAAAGGAAGTCCTTGATAGCCGATATTGCCCTACGACGGATCCCGTCTATTTCTTCGATGGCCTTCGCATCGGCCGTGTCGTTCCCCGAGATCGGCTTCATCGCCTTGGCCATATCTCGAGTTTGACATGGCCGCCTTGATCTTTGCTCGCCGGTCCTCGATCTCCTTCGGCAGTCGGCCACGCATTGTTCCTTGGCCATGATATCGGCGTCGATGTTGGCGAGTTCGGCTATCAGCTCTTCCCAACGCTTGTGAAGCCGATCAAGTTCAGCAATCGGCTCGGTCTTCAAAGCATCGAACTTGGCCTTCTCGGCAGTGATCTCTTGCTGGCTAGCCTTGATGATGGCCTCCAATGCCTGGTTTCATGGAGATCGGCTATCCTCTGTTTAGCTCGCTCAAGCTTGTGCCGATGCGCCTCCATAAAAGTAGCTGGTGCAATGGTGTCAGCCAGTTGGTCCGACAGTCGATCTTGGATGTCTTCAAACCGACTACGGATGGAACCGCAGTCGGTGACCAGGAAATCGAGAGAGCACTCTAGTCGTTTGGCTATATCTGACAAAGTTGCTCGTAGCTGCTCGTCTGATACCACCCTGGCCTTATCAGTGCCCTCATCGGGATCAAGGAATTTCGATAGATCAATATCCAGGAGATCGGCTATAGACTGCAAGTTAGAAGTTGGTTAAGAGAGCTGACAAAATTAATAAGCCGATTTATGAAGCTGAACAGGACTTACTCGGATAGCTGGAACTGAGGTAGCCATGTCCTCAGCGTCACCATCATGTGCGGCCATCGGCGTCGACTCCCTTGATACACGGGGGGTGTTAGAGCACGGGGAGGCTGGAAAAGATGCAAGTCATAAATTCGGTTGTGCTAGTAAGAAGGAAATGAAGATAGAGTTTACGCGAAGGAGGGGAGCTGTTTTCTTCTTGGTGGCAAATTTCTTTGCTTATAGACACGAAAGCCGATAAGTTATAATGATATAAAAAAAGGGAAAGATGGTAGGATTGAGTGATAAAAATGCTTACCTACGAGGACGAGGGACGCGTTTCGGAGGGCTTGGAGTTCGCTTGGTGGTCTCGCTCGACCGTTGGAGTCTCGAGTGTA
The DNA here is from genome assembly GCA_019925245.2 of Oryza australiensis. NCBI lineage: Eukaryota > Viridiplantae > Streptophyta > Magnoliopsida > Poales > Poaceae > Oryza > Oryza australiensis. Next base: position 53,592 of record JAIFGZ020000767.1, read on the forward strand.
CTTGTCCGAAGAGCTTGTTTCGCCGCGGCGGCGTTGATGGGTTCCTCCATCTCCTCGTCCCTAACTTCTTCTTCAAGGACTCGCGCCCACATCCGGGTCGACCGGGGCAAATCGTCGCTGGGTTGTCCTCGGCTTCTTTGAAGCTCGTTTTCTTTTTTCTCGCAATGAGTAGCAAGCAACCAACGTGCCGCCCTTTTCGCCGATGCGGGCGCATGGGTCCGGCCGTGAAGCAAAGTGCCCACCTTCGGCGAGTGTTCGCCCGAGTCAATTAAGGACCGAACTACATGTCATCCATTGTGTATACCGTACATCCACATGTGCTAGTATGGGATAGCCTTAGGCAAGTACTCTATTTAGCACCTAGCCTTGCATTATGGTAGGCCGAAGTGTATGGGTTCGGATAACCGAGAGGAACTTCCTATTTACCCCGACGTGGTAGTTTAGGCGACTAAGTATGTCCAATACAACGATATTGTGCCACGTCGGTGGGTTCTGTCGTGTCCGCCACCACGGTATTAAGTTAAGGCGTGGGCCCGTCACTTAACGATTCTAGGTCACATTTTTAGTATGACCTAGGATGGAGGAAACACGTTCGTGCCGGTACAAGGCTAGGAGCTAAATAGTGTAAAGGCTTCGTGGTGACCTCTAGACTATACTCAATGTGTAGAGTATGGTGATACCGACAGTACCGGTAAACTAGAGCGATTCACTTCATGTGGGTAAAGCCGTACAAACTCGCAGAGTTAATGAAGCTAATTGATTAGCCGTGCTCACGGTCATGAGTGACATGATGATATGCTATGGGTATAATTTTGTGTTTTGCCTAAATGTTCTTGAAACTAAGTGTTCTGTGCCAAATGTGAAGTTGTTTTATGCAACATATTTGCCTACTCCCTGACTTGTTTAAGGGATTAATATCTATCGATTTATGATCAAAACCATGTCATGTTTAGTAAAAATTTATGTGTTGCTGAAAATGCCTTGCTTAAACTACATTGTAAAATGGTTGCGAACTAAAATTTGCTTTATGCCAAAAATTGTAACTATAAGTAGCCTTCCTTTGAACTAGAGCTTTCATGTACTTAGATTTGATTGTGCTCTTGCTAGTACATTATTTCAAATAACGTACTGACACATGCGATTGGAATATCCATTTTGAAGCAGGTCATAGACTTAGCTTCTGAGAGAAAATGCGGGTAAACGACTGTTTTTCTAGGTCTTGAACTTAATGGGGGTCTACCTCTAGTCGGTGTGCTTGTGGGTGGGTAACCAAGCCTCGCTATTCGTTGTTCTCTCGAGTTATATGTAATTATTCGGGTGGTTGGCCTATATAATTATTTATGTGTTATAATCCTTTAAATTTCTTTCATCTTACATGTATTCGCTATGTATATCCATGCTTAAGATGAAAGTGTGAATCTAGTGCATATCCTGGGAACTAGATTCACATGAATAAGAGTTAAGGTTATTTGAGATGTTGTAGATCTTTACCATTTTGTCAAGTCTCCTGAATGTGTAACACATCTGATCGTCGTCTTCGAGTAGTTTGACGGGCACATCTCAAGCTAAAGTTGATCTGGCAGGCTAAAGGCCCAGCAATGTCTCACGTATCCTTCTCTCGAGGTTCCGGACGTCTTGTTATGTTTGTTAGATAACTTGAAGCGGTTCACCTCATCTTGCAAATATAATAGGAGGTCTCGGGGTACTCCGACCACTGATCCATAATTTAATAGGATCAATCCGCAAGGCTATTATTCCTAAATTTATTTTCGAATCTTTGGATCTTTAATTTGTCCTTGAATTTAGTTTTAATTTATTTTTGCCATATAGTCTCACACAAGGCATATAACACACAAAATTATCATGAAAATATAACAGCCTCATTTAGATCATACAAAATTATCATACAGTCACATTCAGATCTAAAATTCACAAAATTATCAAACTAACATACCCTTGTCCATTGTCTTACTATGTTTTCTTTTCTTCCCAAACTCATTAGTTATGTCCTTGACCATGTTGTGGACCTCATCTCCTGACAAATCCTTGGGCGCAGTGAAGTTCCCTCTTACCATTGAAAAGTTTCTTTTTTCTTCTAAATATTAATGGAGCGGGAGCCATCTCCTATGACCCATGTAAACCATCTTTCTTGATTTCTTCAGCCACCTATTGCGTGTGTATTTTATACAGTCGGAGCATGCCTTCTTTCCTTTCACGCTTGTTTAGAAAAGATTGCCAAGTGTTGATACTCATTAATGATGCGTAACAATAAAACGCGTAGTTTGAAGTTCTCCTAACCATATGCATCTCAAGTTTCCACACCTTATTTCCGTGAGAAGCTCAAGAGCATCGATAATGTGCTCCAAGAACACATCAATATCATTGTTGGATTGTTTTGGTCCTTGGATTAACAAGCACAGCTTAATGTATTTTCTTTTGAAACACAACCATCACGGTAAGTTATAGTTTGCAATCAAAACCGGCCAAGTGCTATGAGAACTACTCATGTATTCGGAAGAATTCATGTCATCCGTACACAAACATATTCTCATGTTTCTAGGGTCGGCTGCGAATTCTGTGTGTCTTTGATCGATATTCCTCCATTGAGTCGAATCTGCAGGGTGTCTTAGCATACCATCGTTCCTTCTCTCTGTGGCATGCCAACGTACTAACTGTGGACCCCGATTTTGAGTCGGGAATCTTTCGTGTTCATAGTACCATTCCCTCGGATCAAGTAGTTGGTACCCACGAATGCAAGATCGATAATCAAGTGCACATGCACGAATAGTCTTACAATACCATTATTACATAAATAGGCCCGAAGGCATTGTTCATTCCACAGACCTTATGGTCCGAATACAACATAAAAACGAGTTTAGATAAGGCAGCGGAAAGAGGCGCGGCTTGTCCATTGCCACAGCAACGACCGGGACTAAGGTCTAATATGCGCCCGTCGTTCTTCGCCCTCCGCGTAGTACGCGTAGGGGTCTTCCGGCTCTTCATTTCCATCACCGGAGGTTTGTGCGTATAGCAAGGGTGAGTACCAACCGTACTCAGCAAGTCAACACAACTGATGCATATGATAGGGATATTCAAAGAACACGGCTAGGGTTATTTTTGCGTAAAGCCGCTTTTTCAATTCTTTTCACAAGCCTACCGACTAGCCAAAATCAAGTTTTAATTTCATGGTTCATTAATCCGGCGACGGTTCGTCTACCATCCATCGTGATTCCAAGGATGGCTTCCCGTCTCCGGTTCGTCATGATTTTCCGGGAGTCCACCCCTTCTCGCATTCTCGAGAAGTTGATCCACCAAATAACAAAATCATCATGCAAACCCATCCCAGCAGTTTTAAGTTTAAAATCTAGCCAAGCGAAAGTCTTGTCACGATGCTCAATATCCGCGAGCACGGCTATTCGAATAGATTGATTCATTCACACCGCAGTGGATGTACACTTTACCCGTACTCCGCGACAGCCCAACAAATGAGCCTACGCCTCAACACATGAGACGGTCACGGCAAAGCCTTTCGATAACCTTGCTTTGGCAGCACCCGCTCCATGAACTTTAGCCCTCATGCACTCTAGCCGTCCTTTTCTAGCAAGTGAGAGGAGTTCGGCGCACCGGGGTAAGGGAAGTCTTTCCGCATCTTTAAGTTTATTTAACATTAGTTTATTCCCACCATTCATAACAAAGGCCGCAGCCTCATCCTCATCCCATAACCACATCATAGAGAACCATCTATGCAAGGATATCGCCTCCGCTCGCCTATCTAGTCGCCTAGGTCTATACCCATTCGAGAAGTACGGTTGTACCGGCTCGTTTCCGGCTATCTCATGGCTCGGTCCTTAATTGACCTGTGGTCGGCACTTGCCTTTTCCGGAATCCACCCAAATCATCCAGCCGCCCAGCCTAAAACATTTGTATAGTACTTTCAATTTTCATCAAACTTAGTTCATCGTGGCCATGTGGCGCTCATGTCTCCACATGCCGAAGCTCAACTACCTCCCCTAAGGTAGTTGCCCAAGCACAAAGCTTTTTCATAAAGTCATGAGTATGCATGGTCTAAGTTTAGCAGGGTATGGCTAGCGGTCAAGTTATGCTTCGGTTATTTGTATCACATCGCGAGTTACAAGGAGTAATTCTAAAGGTAAACAATAGCAAGGCATGGCATAACAAGTATAGGTAACTCGTAAAGCATGCAGGTTTAGAGTTTAAAATAACATCATTTCGCAATTAGGATCGATATGTTCAAAGGGTGTGAAGACTTGCCTTGCTCGCACACTTGAGGGGTGGGATCTTCGGCGGTGTCGATGCCGGTTCTTCGACGCTACCCGTACGTGCGAGAGATCAATTGAATTCAGTTAGAATTCAACTAAACACCGAGAGATCGAAAAGAACCACAAAAACCTTGAAAACCACTTCAAAAGTTTTGCCGAGAATTCTACTCGAGTTAGGACAAGGGTTGCGAGGAAAATCCGGGTTTTTGGAATCGAGCCGGTGTCCTAGGGTTTTCGCAGAGTCGTCGATCGCAATTAAATTTAGAGCTTATGTTTAAAAATATCAGCGAAGAAAATTCGTGCTCGAACTTTGAGGGTTTGAGCACAAAAGCGAAACTCATTTCGATGGCGGAAAAGAATTAAACGGAATCCGGATTGAAAAACAATGCGAAATAGAATTTCGGAAAACGTCCGATTCCGATTTTTCAAACTTTGCACCGAGAAAACATGCGAGAAAATAATTTATTTTTCCCCAAAATTTTACTCAAATCATCCCAAAATATTTTTCCAAATTTTCCAAAATTTTTCCTAATTTTTCCCTATTTTTCTTTTTTTTTTTCTCTATTCATCGCAAGACTGTTCATTCGCCGCAACATGTTCGACCGAGGTCCAGCGAAAACAGAGGCCGACCGGCGCGAGCGCACGGGGAAGAAGGGGTGGCGGCGGGCTTACCGGCGACGGCGGCTCTGGGAGGTACGGCGAGGCTCGGGCGGCTGGCGCACGGCGGCGACGGCGGTGGCTCCGGCTCGCGGCGACGGTGGTGCTCGGTGATTAGAGCGGCGTTGGTGCTCGGGAAATGGAAGAGGAGGCGGCCGGTGCGGGAGAGGGCGGGGAGCCTCGGCCTATTTATAGGCGCGGCCGTGGACGGAAATGGGAGGGAGGGGGTCGGCGCAGCACGGTACGGCGGTCTCCACGCGGCGGCGCGATGGCCGGGCCGGGCGCGGGCTGGCGACGCGCGGCGCGAGGCGCGGCGCGCGAACGGGGCCGCGTACGGCATCGAACGCGTGGGCGAACGCACGGTGCGCGCGGGTCCGGCGGACGCGGCGCGCGCGAGGGCGCGACCGCGTGCGGGTCCGCGCGGCGGCGGGCGCGTGGCGCGACGAGCGGGCGCGGGGCAGGGGGCAGGTACGGCGCGCGGCCGCGGGCGCGGGCGCGGCGGGGTCCGGCGCGGCGCGGCGGCGGGCGCGCGGGCGCGCACGGCGCGGGCGCGCGGCGCGCGCGTGGCGCGCGCGGCGGGCGCGGCGCGTACGGCGGGCGACGCGCGGGCGCGGCGGCCGGGCCGTACGGCGTCGAGCATCTTGTGACCAATGAACAGTGCGATCCTGTTAATTTCCCGATTTTCTATTTTCTTTTCCCATTTTCCATTTTCTTTCCTTCTAAAAATTCCAAAATAAATCCTAATATTGTAAAAATAATTTTTAACTCTATATTTTAAACTTTTTCTTGACTTTTATTTTCCACAATTATTTTTCATACTTATTTAAATTCTTTTTCCAAATTTTCATAATTCACTCATTTTTAACAAAATCAAATTCCCACATTTCTGAGTACGCCTCCCGAAAATTTTACTATTTATTTTGTATTTTAATTTATCTTCTCCCAACCAAAATTTTTATTTTATATTACTCGAAATGCGTTTTCACAAATCCGCACTTTTTCCGGATTCTTTTAAAACCCCGTGCGACTTTCGCACCGACATTTTGTCAACTCCGAAAACTCCAAACATGCCAAAAAGGGAATTGATCACGACTAAATTTATGCAACCGAGCCGCGAATAAGAAACAACAAACCCGAGAAATAGCAATAAACCAAGGTTTTTGAAAGTTCCGATTTTTACGCTCCGATTTCGGTTCTCCGATTTTCGGATGTTACAAACCTACCCCCTAACAATAAATCTCGTCCCCGAGATTTCTTACCAGTGCCGAGTAGGTGTGGATATTCGTCCTCGGGAACTCTTCGCTCTCCCAGTAGCCTCTTCTTCCGTGTGATTGCTCCATTGTACCTTGTACATGCGCCAAGATTTGGTCCGTGTCTTCTTTTCGCCTCGTCCAATATCTTGATTGGATGCTCCGGTAAGTAAGATTATCGTGGACGTGGATGGCTTCTAAAGGAGCTTGCTCTTCGGTACCCGCAAACATTTCTTCACTGCGATACGTGGAATATGGTGGACATCGGAGAGATTCTCGGGCTCCAATTGGTAAGCCACTTCTCCTTTCCTAGCGCTTATCAAGAATGGGCCCACGTATCGTGGTGCGAGTTTCCCTTGACTTTGAATCTCTGGGTTCCCCGTAGTGGTGAGACTTTTAGATACACGTAGTCACCTTCTTTAAATTCCAATTCTCTTCGACGGGTGTCCGCGTAGCTCTTTTGCCGTGATTGAGCAGCTTGTAGTCGGTCCCGGATCGGCGAACCTTTTCCTCTCGCCTCCTTAATTATGTCAGCCCGAATATGGTTCGTTCACCGGCTCTCGACCACATTAATGGGGTTCGACATCGGCGACCAAATAAAGCTTCGTTTGGCGACATCTTCAAACCGGCTTGGTAGCTGTTGTTGTAGGAGAACTCGGCGTACGGCAAACATTTCTCCCAATCCTTGGTGAAATCCAACGCACAGCTCTCGCATGTCTTCTAGCACTTGATTCGTCCTCTCGCCCGCCCGTCGCCTGCGGGTGATAAGCGGTACTAAAGGCAAGGTGATCGCCGAGTGCCTCGTGGACCTTGCTCCAAAAATGAGATGTGAATTGGGTACCACGATCCGATATAATCCTTTTGGTACACCGTGGAGACACACAATCCTACTCATATATAATTCCGCTAGCTTGGCACCGTTGTAGTTGGTTTTCACAGAATAAATCTGCGCCTTGGTGAGCCGATCTACTATTACCCAAATGGAATCGTAACCGATCGCAGCCTTGGGTAATCCTACTATGAAATCCATGCCTATCTCGTCCCATTTCCATTCTCGGAATCTTGAGTGGCCGCAGCAAGCCGCCTGGGCGTTGATGTTCGGCTTTCACCCTTTGGCACACATCGCACACGGCTACGTATTCGGCTACATCCCTCTTCATATTAGGCCACCGTATTCTCCTTTTAAATCCTGGTACATTTTCGTGCTTCCGGATGTAACGAATATGCCGATTCGTGGGCTTCCTTTAAGATCAATCCCCTCAAACCGCCTCGTTCGGCACACGATTCTCTTCTTGTACCACAAGATTCCCTTGTCATCTACGAAAACTCCCGAGCGCGTCCAGCGGCCATACGTTCCTTAATTTCCTGGATTTCCTCATTCCCTCTTTGGGCTTCCTCTATTTGAGTTCTCGTAGGGGCTGGATTTCCAGTGAGTTCACTTCTCCGTGAGGAATCGGTGCGATTGAGCCGAGCCATTTCTTCCTCGGAGCTCATTAGCCACACCTCCCAATTCCATGTGGTTGCATTGGGCTTTGCGGCTCGCCGCATCGGCCACTACATTTGCCTTGCCGGGATGGTAATGGATTCCTAGATCGTAATCCTTGATCAACTCCAACCATCGCCTCGTCGTAGGTTGAGATCAGCCGAGTAAAGAAATATTTCAAGCTCTTGTGATCGGTATACACATCACGGTGGTTTCCGATCAGATAGTGTCTCCAGATCTTCAATGCGTGTACCACTCGCGGCTAATTCCAGGTCATGTGTGGGGTAATTCTCTTCGTGGGGTCGTAATCGCGTGAGGCATACGCTACGACCTTTCCATCCTGCATCAACACTCCTCCCAATCCTTGCCGGGATGCATCACAAGACATCACGAAGTCCTTCCGTTGTCGGGTAAGGTCAAGATTGGAGCGGTGGTTAACTTTTCTTTTAATTGGTCGAAGGCTTTTTGGCACTTTTCATTCCATTCAAACTTCTTTTCCTTCTTCGAAGTTGAGTCATAGGTCGGGCTACGGTGGAAAACCCTTCGATAAACCGTCGGTAATAACCGGCCAAGCCCAAGAAACTCCGAACTTCCGTTACCGACTTGGGTGCCTTCCATTCCATAACGGCTTCGACCTTGGCGGGGTCATCGCTACTCCTCCCGCTGAAACCACGTGGCCAAGAAAAGCGACTTCCTTGAGCCGAACTCGCATTTGCTGAACTTTGCATACAGTTGGTGCTCTCGTAGCTTTTCCAAGACTAGTCGTAGATGCTCCGCGTGTTCCTCATCGTTCTTGGAGTAGATAAGTATATCGTCGATGAACACCACTACGAATTTGTCCAGTACTCCATGAACACCTTGTTCATTAGGTTCATAAAGTACGCAGGGGCATTGGTCAATCCAAAGGACATCACCGTGAACTCGTATAAGCCGTATCGTGTAGAGAATGCCGTCTTAGGAATATCTCCCGCTCTAATTCTCAATTGATGATATCCCGACCGTAGATCAATCTTGAGAACACCGCGCACCTTAAGTTGATCGAATAGGTCATCGATCCGGCAGCGGTACTTGTTCTTGATAGTGACTTCGTTCAGCGATCGGTAGTCCACACACATTCTCATGCTCCCATCCTTCTTCTTGACGAAGAGTACCGGAGCTCCCAGGGAGAAGAGGCGGCGAACGAATCCCTTCTCTTGTAGTTCCTTTATTTGTTTCTTGAGTTCCTCCAACTCGTTGGTCGGCATTCGATAGGGCCTCTTGGATATGGGGGCACTGTGCATTAAGTCGATGATGAACTCTACGTCGCGATCCGGGGGCATTCCGGTAATTCCTCGGGAAACACATCCGGGTATTCTTGTACTACCGGCATTCCACCTAGAGGTAGCATGGTGAACACTCCCGCAGCTTGTTCACACAGCCTTGGGTTTTGATCCATAGTTATGCTCATCGGTGATCCCCACGGGGTGGATACCGTGACTTCCCTTCGGCTAGCCTATAATTCCATTATTTTTGGTCAACCAATCCATTCCGAGTATGACATCTATGGTTTGGGGCGATAACACCATAAGGTTTGAGAGAAACACCACGTCTCTAATCCGTATGGGCACGTTAATGAGGCATGGGGTACGGTTATGTCTCCCCAGCGAGTGTACCAACATAGGCCTCTTAAGTGCTACTTGGTGTAGGTGGTGTTGTTTGCTTACTTGGGAAGATATGAATGAATGCGAGGCTCCGAATCGAATAAAACTTTAACGGTGTAGAGTTGATAGAGAACATACCCATCAATACGCTCCGGTCCTCCCAGTGCTTCTTCCGCCCGCACATGATTCACCTGGCCACGTCGAAACCCGTGGCGCCTCGTTGGGTAGCGGGGTCCCGAAGACCTCGTCCCGCCGCAGGGGTGGGGTTCCTCGGACGGGTGTGGCATTGGCGCCGTGCGCACGTGGGTGTTGCGTGGTTTTGGGCAGCTATTGGAGTAATGCCCGAATTCTCCGTAGCTTGAAACACTCACATTCCTTCTTCCCGGAGCGGCTAGGGTTGGTGTGGGTGTACGAAGCCGTGGTGTAGCCGACCGGTTGACATGGTCGGAAGCGAGAGGACGTCCAGCTTGCCGGGACGTTTGGCTTCCATCCGACGGGTGGCTCCCTTGGGGCGTTGTGGCGTTCCCCGAAATGGGCGAGCCATAGCGAGCCTCCTTTGCGGTTATTGTCCACCACCTTTTGGTCATGCTCAAGTCGGACGACCTTGTTGATGAGGCTTTGGAAACCGGTGTGATCCTGCCCGATCATTGGTCCCCCCGCCGTCATTTAGTCCCTCAATGAATTTGTCTATCTTTTCTTCTTCGTCTCGCTGTGCCGCCGGTGGCGTAACGGCAAGTGGGTAAACTCGTTCGATACTCCCGTACCGAGGTGTTCCCTTGACGCAGTCCGCGGAACTCGTTCTTCTTCATCCTCATTACCGCAGTGGCACGAAATTCTCACGAACGCAGCCGTGAATTCCTCCCATGTTGGCTCGCCGGCGTCTTCAGCTCGTGTCTCCTTGTAGGTGTCCCACCGCCACTTGCGGACCCTCCAACCGGTTAGTAGCGAAGACCACTCTATCGCCTTCTCGGACTCGACGAGGGTTAGCTTCTTTTCTATCACTCTTAGCCAATCTTCGGCGTCCATAGGTTCTTTCGGCCGTGGAAAAGTGGGCGGCTTAGCTCTCATGAATTCCCCGCACTCGATCCTCCTCGACCTCCTTGATTATTGGCGATCGCTTGGAGTAGCCGGGTCTCGCATAGCCATGACCTCCGCCAGGTGGAGGGGTTGGGTTCCGCGGGTTTTCGTTGGTTGCCGGCTCTCGCGACGATGTGCCATCCGAAGAAGAGAGATGAATTAAGAGAGCGATCTAGTTTAGGTTATGGTTCACGGAAATTTTTCTTCAAGTTCCTTCGAATGATCTTCACTCAACAGCAAGGTGAAACAATAAATAGCATACGAATTAAGACATCGCAAGGCGATGCCTGTGTTCATCATATTACATAAGGGGTACATGGACCGTATACACACAGTCCTCCATGCCAGATAGCAATAATAATTATATCGTTCAGCTAGATCAACTAATTAAGGGTAAATAGGAAGTGCCGCCGGTCGGGAAGGTCCTTCCGCCTAGTCATCCAACCACCCGCAAGAGCCAGCGCCGAAGCGGGTGGTCCGCCGCGAAGCAAACCGAAGTCCCCACGGCTCGGAGGTGGCGGCCTCGAGTCACGCCGAATCTTTCGACTCGGTGGCCGCGTACTCTTGCGAGCGCCCGGCGGGTGAGGGGGCCTCCCGTGTGAGTCAAGCGACGAGGGGGAACTTCCTCCTCCATTGAGTCGGTGTCGCTAGACTCCCATTTGATCTCCATGGGCTCCGCCCTGACTCCGTGTCGGTGTGGATCTCGGATGGGGTTACCCTCTCCCGATCCCGGCTCGGAGGGTACCGGTACGGAGCTCGGGGTGGCAAGCAGTGGGGTCGACTGTGTATGGTGCGTGCTCGTGCTCAACATGAAAGCTTGCTCCATCATAGCTTGAAAAGTATCAAAGCTTGCTGGAGTTATATGGTAATAGTGGTCGGGCACGGGGGGATGTGATGGTACAGCTCGGTGGAAGTACCCGCAGCGTAGACGGGATGAGTGTGCACTGCTCCTCTAGCCGGTTGATCTCGTCGCTTGCTTTTCCCGAGCCGCTCTTCCAGCTCTACTAGAGCCTCCCCTCGGGCCATGTAGCGGTCCGAGAGTTGCTCATACTGAGCACCATTGGCCTGCGTGTGCCCGAAAGATGCTTATCTCGGTCTCCACGGCCTTGGTGGTGGCGACCAGATCATTGAGGCGTGATCGCGATCGTTGATCTCGAGCGGGCCTCCTCGTAATCGTCTCGTCGTCTCCGCCCAACGCGATAAACGCGTGACCATCGGGTTGTAGCAGCAGGGGGTAGCCTCCACGTGCAGACGGGTTGCCCTCTTCGCGGTAAGGGTGATGCACGAACTCGTCATTGTGAGTTCGGCACGGTGTTCCGCATTAAGGCGAAGGAAGGCCTCGCGAGCGGCATCCCGAATAGCCGCTTCGCTAGGTCCCGGTGGTAGCGAGTGTGGAAGCAGTAGGATGTCTCACTCCCCATGCGGGCTTCTATGGACACGGCCGCCTCCCAGTGGATACATCTCGGAGCCATGTCTCTTGGTGTGATAAGTGGGCGGTTCCGGTATCTCAAGCACCATAGTAGAGACCGAAGTTGTACCACGAACCCCTCGTCTCGCGGGTTAGTGACTTCCTGTGTTCCGTCGTGGTTTGACATCTCGCTTTACGGGCAATTTAGGGTTAGCGAGAGGGAGCTATCATAATCATTTGGTAAAAAGAAATACGATGTAGAAAAGATATATTTGCATTTTCGGAAATAATAGTTTAAAACTGCTCCTACCGTAGGGATATTTCCCTTTAGCCATCTAGTTAGGGTAGGGCGCCATTTGGTCTTAGCCTACGGTCGCATGGCTCGATACCACTCGTGGACCCCGATTTTGAGTCGGGAATCTTTCGTGTTCATAGTACCATTCCCTGGATCAAGTAGTTGGTACCCACGAATGCAGATCGGATAATCAAGTGCACATGCACGAATAGTCTTACAATACCATTATTACATAAATAGGCCCGAAGGCATTGTTCATTCCACAGACCTTATGGTCCGAATACAACATAAAAACGAGTTTAGATAAGGCAATGAAAGAGGCGGCGGCTTGTCCATTGCCACAGCAACGACCGGGACTAAGGTCTAATATGCGCCGTCGGTTCCTTCGCCCTCCGCGTAGTACGCGTAGGGGTCTTCTCGCTCTTCATTCCATCACCTGGAGGTTTGTGCGTATAGCAAGGGTGAGTACCAACCGTACTCGCAAGTCAACACGAATTGATGCATATGATAGGGATATTCAAAGAACACGGCTAGGGTTATTTTTGCGTAAAGCCGCTTTTCAATTCTTTTCACAAGCCTACCGACTAGCCAAAATCAAGTTTTAATTTCATGGTTCATTAATCCGGCGACGGTTCGTCTACCATCCATCGTGATTCCAAGGATGGCTTCCCGTCTCCGGTTCGTCATGATTTTCTCGGGAGTCCACCCCTTCTCGCATTCTCGAGAAGTTGATCCACCAACGAACAAAATCATCATGCAAACCCATCCCAGCAGTTTTAAGTTTAAAATCTAGCCAAGCGAAAGTCTTGTCACGATGCTCAATATCCGCGAGCACGGCTATTCGAATAGATTGATTCATTCACACCTGCGGTGGATGTACACTTTACCCGTACTCCGCGACAGCCCAACAAATGAGCCTACGCCTCAACACATGAGACGGTCACGGCAAAGCCTTTCGATAACCTTGCTTTGGCAACCCGCTCCATGAACTTTAGCCCTCATGCACTCTAGCCGTCCTTTTCTAGAAGTGAGAGGAGTTCGCGCACCGGGGTAAGGGAAGTCTTTCCAGATCTTTAAGTTTATTTAACATTAGTTTATTCCCACCATTCATAACAAAGGCCGCAGCCTCATCCTCATCCCATAACCACATCATAGAGAACCATCTATGCAAGGATACCGCCTCCGCTCGCCTATCTAGTCGCCTAGGTCTATACCCATTCGAGAAGTACGGTTTGTACCGGCTCGTTTCCGGCTATCTCATGGCTCGGTCCTTAATTGACCAGTGGTCGGCACTTGCCTTTTCCGGAATCCACCCAAATCATCCAGCCGCCCAGCCTAAAACATTTGTATAGTACTTTCAATTTTCATCAAACTTAGTTCATCGGGCCATGTGGCGCTCATGTCTCCACATGCCGAAGCTCAACTACCCCCCTAAGGTAGTTGCCCAAGCACAAAGCTTTTTCATAAAGTCATGAGTATGCATGGTCTAAGTTTAGCAGTGGCTAGCTTTACCGAAGTTATGCTTCGGTTATTTGTATCACATCGCGAGTTACAAGGAGTAATTCTAAAGGTAAACAATAGCAAGGCATGGCATAACAAGTATAGGTAACTCAGTAAAGCATGCAGGTTTAGAGTTTAAAATAACATCATTTCGCAATTAGGATCGATATGTTCAAAGGGTGTGAAGACTTGCCTTGCTCGCACACTTGAGGGGTGGGATCTTCACGGTGTCGATGCCGGGTTCTTCGACGCTACCCGTACGTGCGAGAGATCAATTGAATTCAGTTAGAATTCAACTAAACACCGAGAGATCGAAAAGAACCACAAAAACCTTGAAAACCACTTCAAAAAGTTTTGCCGAGAATTCTACTCGAGTTAGGACAAGGGTTGCGAGGAAAATCCGGGTTTTTGGAATCGAGTGGTGTCCTAGGGTTTTCGCAGAGTCGTCGATCGCAATTAAATTTAGAGCTTATGTTTAAAAATATCAGCGAAGAAAATTCGTGCTCGAACTTTGAGGGTTTGAGCACAAAAGCGAAACTCATTTCGATGGCGGAAAAGAATTAAACGGAATCCGGATTGAAAACGATGCGAAATAGAATTTCGGAAAACGTCCGATTCCGATTTTTCAAACTTTGCACCGAGAAAACATGCGAGAAAATAATTTATTTTTCCCCAAAATTTTACTCAAATCATCCCAAAATATTTTTCCAAATTTTCCAAAATTTTTCCTAATTTTTCCCTATTTTTCTTTTTTTTTTTTCTTTCTCTATTCATCGCGCACCTGTTCATTCGCCGCAACATGTTCGACCGAGGTCCAGGCGAAAACAGAGGCCGACCGGCGCGAGCGCACGGGGGAAGAAGGGGTGGCGGCGGGCTTACCGGCGACGGCGGCTCTCGGGGAGGTACGGCGAGGCTCGGGCGGCGGCGCACGGCGGCGACGGCGGTGGCTCCCGGTTCTCGCGGCGACGGTGGTGCTCGGTGATTAGAGCGGCGTTGGTGCTCGGGAAATGGAAGAGGGAGGCGGCAGCGGTGCGGGAGAGGGCGGGGAGCCTCGGCCTATTTATAGGCGCGGCCGGACGGAAATGGGAGGGAGGGGGTCGGCGCAGCACGGTACGGCGGTCTCCACGCGGCGGCGCGGAAGGCCGGGCCGGGCGCGGGTTGGCTGGCGACGCGCGGCGCGAGGGCGCGCGCGCGAACGGGGCCGCGTACGGCATCGAACGCGTGGGCGAACGCACGGGTGCGGCGGGGTCCGGCGGACGCGGGCGCGCGGGCGCGATCGCGTGCGGGGTCCGGCGCGGCGGCGGGCGCGTGGCGCGACGAGCGGGCGCGGGGCAAGGGGGCCGGTACGGGCGCGCGGCTGCGGGCGCGGGCGCGGCCGGGGTCCGGGCGCGGCGCGCGGCGGGCGGCGCGTGGCGCGCACGGGGCGCGGCGCGCGCGCGGCGGCGCGTGGCGCGGTGCGCGGCGCGGGCGCGTACGGGCCGGGCGCGCGCGCGCGCGCGGCCGGGCCGTACGGCGTCGAGCATCTTGTGACCAATGAACAAGGCGATCGTTAATTTCCCGATTTTCTATTTTCTTTTCCCATTTTCCATTTTCTTTCCTTCTAAAAATTCCAAAATAAATCCTAATATTGTAAAAATAATTTTTAACTCTATATTTTAAACTTTTTCTTGACTTTTATTTTCCACAATTATTTTTCATACTTATTTAAATTCTTTTTCCAAATTTTCATAATTCACTCATTTTTAACAAAATCAAATTCCCACATTTCGGTACGCCTCCCGAAAATTTTACTATTTATTTTGTATTTTAATTTATCTTCTCCCAACCAAAATTTTTATTTTATATTACTCGAAATGCGTTTTCACAAATCCGCACTTTTCCCGGATTCTTTTTAAAACCCCGGTGCGACTTTCGCACCGACATTTTGTCAACTCCGAAAACTCCAAACATGCCAAAAGGGAATTGATCACGACTAAATTTATGCAACCGAGCGGCGAATAAGAAACAACAAACCCGAGAAATAGCAATAAACCAAGGTTTTTGAAAGTTCTGATTTTTACGCTCCGATTTCGGTTCTCCGATTTTCAGGATGTTACACTAACTCGCTTCCTTGGGGTTGGCAAAGATTCTCTTGAAACGATTAATGATAGGTAGATACCGCACAACTTCACCGGACCACCCCGCTTCGACTTCTTTCCTTCGTTAGCACTTTTTGTTCTCTTGTATCGAGAAGCCTTGCAGACAGGACAAGCATCTAAGTCCGTATATTGCTTGTGGTACGTATGCGATCGTTTGGACAAGCGTGTATTCTACGGACCTCTAACCCTAGGGGACACAAAATCTGCTTTGCTTCATATGTCGTCTTGGGCAATGTGTTCTCATCAGATGACCTTCAAAATTCCCAAAAGCTCTGTGAAACTCTTGTATTTCCATCCACTACTTGCGTTCAGCTTCATTAGCTCCAAGGTAGCTAACAATTTGGTGTGTTTTGTCTTGCATCCGGTGCATAGAGGCTTCTCCGAGTCACCGACCAACCTGCGCATTTCATATTCATCTTCATCTTCCCGATTTTGTGCACACTTCTGTCTGCAGCCGCACTACTACCCGATTCTTGCTCTCCATGTTTCACCCAACATGTGTAGCCCTCCATGAATCATCGTTGTATCAAGTAAGCGTGTATGTCCACTCGCTATCAAACATATTGTCATTTTTGCAATCTGCACATGGACAACACATGTAATCTCTCTTTGTTCTTTTTCTATCCTCCTCCGCGGCATTTATAAAATTTAACACGTCATTTTGATACTCTTCGCAGCAACGTCGCACGTTTTCCCATACATCCAACTTTGATCATCCCTGAGCTACAAAAAAGTGGAAAATATTATATAAACATTTTGTAGGTAAGTATTTACTATGTTTATGAAAATTGCCTACTATTTTTCAATTACTTCTCCACTTTCTGATTTTCTTGGAAAAAAGAGACAAAAATCACCCCCCTCCTCCTACCAAAATAGTGAACAGTGAGATAACCAATACAATAGGTGATGGGGATATTTATAGCCTGCAATAAATATCTGTAACAGCCAACGAACTTGCAGCTGTGATGGGTATTTCGGTTATCTTTGTCGGGCCTAAGTAAATGTCTATCACCGATGACACTTATCGGTAACGGGCCTAATTGTGATCTCAATCGGGTCATCGGTTCGATCCTGTCACAGATGATAAACATCGATGATGGGCTTCTATTGGGGCCCGATAAAGATAACATTGTCGCGCCTTGAATTGCGCCCGTCACCGATATGTATCATCCGTGACGGGCTCGAGTTTTATGTACATCTAACATTTCGTGCGAGTATATCTTTATCGCCTCTTTTTAGGTCTTTGAGATGACTTTGTTGTGACGGCCCGCAAATCTCGACATGTGATGGGTCGTCACAAAATAAATCTATTTGGATGTCCGAGTTGCATAAATCAGGTGTTGGCATTATTGTGCTCTTCAGTTTCTTTGGCTCTTATTTTCCCTTGAAATTCAAACGGCTGAGGGAACCATGTGTGTAGTACTAAAGCCAGCTAATGAAACACTATTTTATGCTGCTGTGCCCTCTTGAATCTCCTGCCTGTTTTTTTTTTTTTCCTGAGGAAAAAAATGTGATGTGGCTGTCAACATTTTACATTTATGCCTGAGTACAGAGTATATATTTTGACTATTTGGGCCTTTTAGGAAGTTTTTCAAATAGGTAGATCCTATTGTGATTGACAGATTCTCTCATTAATTTCACTAGAATAATTAATTACTGCAGGAACTATTATAAAATTCTTTATACAAAACTGTTATACAGCATCTATCCTTGTTACTGTAATATTTGAGAATTCAGACAGCCATAAAGTAGTGATCTTAGAAAATATATAGATACTGACTCATTTAGTACATCCAAGAGTTTGTTTCATTTGTTGGTTTGTATGTATTCTTAATCACTGTTTTGTATCTTACAGGAATACTTGCAGTTTGAAATTGATAAAAATGAATTCCACAGAACTTGTGAACTCTACGAGAGATTGCTTGATAGAACAAAGCATTTGAAGGTATGGATTAGCTATGCTGAGTTCAAGGCCTCAGCTGGTTTGGGTGGGGAAGACAGTGAAAGTGAGGAGATTAAAAATGAAGTTAGTTATCAGGAACAGCAGATGGAGCAGGTCCGAAGGTGCCGAGGTAAATAGAGTGTGGAGAACAAATTTACTTTGCCCAGTTGAGTACCTCTGTTCCTTTTGTCATTCATAGTGCAAGAAATCTAACCTCTTCTTTATTGCAATTTTCAGCTGTATTTGAACGGCCATTTGAATACTTCAGAACTAGTGCTCCAGAGTTAAAGGAGGAAAGAGCAATGCTCCTTGAAGAATGGCTTAACAAGGAGGTGAGCTTTGCTCATATCGGCGATGTTACCTTAGTGCAGAAAAAGGTGAAGAGAAAGATGCCAATTCCTACAGAGGATGGTTCCACTGTTGCGTATGTGCCTTACTCAATTCTTTCATTCTGCTATAGTTTCTCTAAAAACTTCATTTTAGTGTGTGCTATCTGCCCTTCAAAGGAGGTTAAGAAATTTGGTATAACCAAAGGAGACAATAAATAGTTTTGACTCCTAATCTGTTCACATAGCTTGATAGCTTGTTTTCCATTTAGGCTGCCTGCAATTTAAGGAATAAATGTGCTGATAAAACACTTTCTTAAACCTTAGGTACGAGGAGTACATTGATTATATTTTCCCTGATGATGTTGCGCTGGCACCAAACCTCAAGATCCTTGAAGCAGCCTATAAGTGGAAGAAGCAGAAGACAGATGATACTGATGATGACTGATCTGCCTTGATGCACAACTGCTTCTGTGGTCAGAGATGAGCTGGTCCTTGTCAAAATCAGATCTGAAGGACTTCCCACAATGCTGGGTAAAGTTGTGAATGTGCCCTGACTCAACTTGTGCAATATTATGTGGTTTATGGCACCGGCACTTTGATGAATTGAGTTGTTACATCTGTATGTCTGATGGATAGGAAATGGAACATGTTCATACTCTTTCATTTTAGTTTTGACATGCACGATCATGTTGCTTGCCTTAATATCTTTTACATCTAGGGAGGCAACTATATAGCAGTCATATTGGCCTAGGAATGGTGCATGTTGTGTATGGAAGCTGTAAGGTGCTGTACATACCAGTCAGATGGATTTTGTGAAAACTTATATGTCACACTGATGATATCCAATTTTGGTGAGCAAGAAGATAAGTGAATTGAGTGCAACTCGTGCAGTCATTTACACAGGTGTGTCATGTGTATTGTGTTTTAGAGTTGTGAAGTGGAGCTCCTCGTCGACAGCGAGATGGGCTCAGATCTCCTTCTCTGCGAGGGGAGTCCTTCGGCCTTTGCTGATGCACCCACCGGCGTCTTCCTGTCGGTCCCCTTTGGCCGTTCTCATTTTCTGTAGTAATCAACTCGAACTTGCTAGATTTGGCCATCTAAAAGCAACTCCAACAAACTATTCAAATTTCTCCAAACACCCATATAATCAGCTCTTCAATTGATTTGCAAGCCAAACTCGTTGCAGCCTCTCCAGTTTACTACCTCTTCTTTCTCCCCCTCTTTCTTTTCTTCCACTAGGGCCATCCTCGAGCTCCTCCCCAGCCCTCTCCTTCTCTGCAGCGATAATGTCCACGCGATGGCTGATGGCGACGACGAGGCAGACGGAAGGCCGTCAAGGGGCGCGGCGGCGATGCTCATGCTGCGAGGGCGCTCGAGCTCACTGCCCTCCCGTCCATTCCCGTCGCTGCGGGCTTCCTCCGTGTCGGCGGAGGCGGCGGAAACCGGCACCGGGAGGAGACGACAGCGGCCCCCGAGTCCACATCGCCTGCCGAATCAGCGTAGGGGCGGAGGCGACCACAGCGGAAATCGGAGCCGGAGGAGACAATGCAGATGGCGATGGCCCCCGAGTCCATGCCGTCGGCCGAATCCGCGTGGGGACGAAGGCAGCGGCGACGGAAATCGGAGCCAAAGGAGACGGCGACGTCCCCGAGTCCGCGTCGCTGGATGGCCAGGGCGGAGACAGCGGAAATCGGAGCCAGAGGAGACGACAAAGACAGCAACGGCACCTGAGTCTGCGCCGCTGGATGGCCGGGGATGGAGGCAATGGTGCCAGATGTGGCCAGGAGCGGAGGCGGCGATGCCTCCGCCAGGGGAGCCAGCTTAGGCGGGAGCAGCGGCGGCCGACGAGCACGAGGGCGCGGCGACGCTTGTCGTCGTGCCGCCCCACCGCCACACCCTCCTTCGTTGCTGCAACTAGGGGTGAACATTCGGTTAAAATCTTGACTTCGGTTCGTTTTTTCTACACAAAGTTTGGTTTAGTATTAGGTAACAACTGATCGGTTGTCGTAAATACTGAAAACCGCAAAATTCGGTATGGTTTTTTCGGTTCGGTTTTTGTTCTTACCGAGAAAACTGAACTAGAAGAGAAGCGGCGCCCGTGGCTGGCCAGGGCGGAGGCGGCACGGTGCGGCGGCGGGCCAGGGGGCTAGAGGCGGCGTGGCGCGGCGACGGGCCGGGGCGGAGCGGCACGGCACGGCGGGCCGGAACGGAGTAACTAGCACAAAAATACAACAGATACTCTTTTCTGGGATTAGGAGTAGAAGGAACTGTTTCTATGATTCAGCATAAATGTGTGTTCGTGCATGTGAATTGTGATTTTCGAAGTCCCAACGACAATTTCCATGCAGCTAGTTACATTATAGCAGCAATAGAAGATTTTTTCCCTCGAAAAGTCTGAATATATCCGTGGAGATCCCTGAAAGAGCCAATTTACAAGCATCAGTATTTTACTACTGTTTCTTAATGAGATCAAAAGTAAATCATGTCATATGGGAATTATTAATAACTAGGTACGTGAACAGTGTGACATTTTGTTTTTTTCCTGTTAGATTTGACACTTATAATTCTGATGAGCAAATGTTGTGTGTTGCCCTTTGAGCCAACCATTGGAAAATTTCTGATGCAAATGTTAAGTACATTATTTTTCTGTGAGATTTGCCTGTTTTTCCATTATACCTGACGGGTATAGGCTGAGGGCTTATTTCAAGACCGAAGGCTTCACAAATGTTAGCTGTAAGTTTGGATGCAACTCTATACTCTTAAATCAACTTTTACTAGTACAATATATATACTATGCCTGCCCATCACTATGGTTCTTCTCTAGTTCTGTTAAAACTTAAAACAAACTGTATTGTTATATGTGATATGATTCACTGTTTCCCCTGCTGGAGGCAAGTTCTATGCTTACTGGTTACTTGATACTGGAATTGTATACATGTTTGTCTCAAAGTAGATGATTTCACTTGTACAAAACAACCCAATTATGAAAGCCCACAGAGAAGGCACACAAAGCTAGCCAAAACAAAAGGCCCAAATCATGGTCCATTAACCCGTTAGCAAAGGTGATAGGCCTACTAGATGATCCAATAGCCCATCACATGATCCACTAGGCAGTTAGCAAAATGTGAACTTCTCGAAATTTTCAGTGTTGGGCCTGTTACATGAGCCAATAGCCCATCACAAAAGGTGACTGATCTTTTGCATAATTACAGGCATGTCTCCTATATTGATTGCATTATAATCTAATCGACTTTCTTTTTCCTCTTCTGTTTTAAAATAGACACTATACAATGCAGTCAATATAGAATCCATGCCCGTAACCAAAGCTAATTTGCAGTTTATTCTATATCCACCCATGAAATACACACAAAATATATGCAAAATCATCGTACTTGCTGACCATCAATGAAACGATTGGATTAACATACCAAAGTTGGTCGTGGTCATTATGCCCTTAAACATGCCGGGCTTTGATGTTGGCCACTGATATTTTTTTATCTAACTGGGCCCGAAATATGTCGTATATTTCTCACTTGTAATTTACTCTCTCCGTCTCAAAATATAAAGAATTTTATAATTGGATGAAACATATCTATTCAGATTGTAGCACTAGAATATATCATATCTAACAAAAATCCATAATCTTTTATATTATGACGGAGAAATATTATGGGAAGAAGGAAGTACTAAAATAAAAGTAATAAGAAAAGATAAAACCTCAAGAGGACTTGTCACCAAGCCAAGATTTAAGTGTAGTGATCTTGGCTGGGTTTGCTTGGCTGCATGCAAGAATTATAGCAGTGTCTGAATGACTGAGAAACATTTACTGTACTGTGACCTGTTGGCTGTTGCACTTGCACTGCATAGGATTCTCATTTGCCAGTTGATCATCATAGAGTCAGTAGTCAGAACACATTGGTACTCCATTATTCAGAATGAGGTCAGAATTCAGAAACACGGAGCACGCCGATTTCAATCGGAGAGAGATGGGCACTCTTCCTCAATTTAATTCTTCAATATTGCAAAATAACTTCGATCGACATTTTTTTGCAGTACTCAGGCAGGCAGTCACGGACCATGTCACTGTAGTGACGCAGTCAGCCAAGCCCGCGCCCCGGTTGGATCGGCTTGCGCATGCAGGAAATCGATCAGGAGGTGGTTCACGTGCTGGCTGGCCGCCGGGCTCTGGTCGGTCGATCGATCGCCATGCGCCATGCGTGCACACACAGCGGGCGGGGCGGCAGATTCAACTGTGACGCACGACGGCAGCGCCGGAGCCGGTTGGACTTTGGACGGACGCTGCTGATGGCTTGATGCTGCGGGATGGAGAGGACGGCAACAACGGTGTGTGTGTGTGTGACGGACGAGTAAGGGGCAATAGCAATGCGTCCAAGCCATTTGCTAGGCCTCAGCTGTCATATATGTTTAGGAATTTCAAACGACACTACACCCATAGTGCATGAGTGCAAGATGTGGTTTAGAAAAATCAATGGTGGGACCTATAGACATTTTGCATTTCAGTCTCTTTTAGTTTTTAATTTACATAGTACTCCAAAATTTATAATAATATAAAATTAAGAAAGTAATATAAAACATCTCCTCTCCCCACCTAATACCCTCCATGCCCCGAGCCTCTTCCACCCCGTGCCTCTTCTCGAAGTATCGCGACGTGCTCCCTCCTCATCACCTCCTCAACTCGGCGACGGTCTGCGGCGGCGAGAGCGAGGAGGGCGAGCTCGGCGGCGTGGGCTCGACGAGGAACGGGGAGGGCGAGGTCGGTGGCACGGATTTGGCGGGGGTGACGAGCTCGGTGGTGTGGACTCAGTGCGGAGCGAGGGACCGGCGGGATCAAGGCAACACGGATCGGCGGTGACACGAGCTCTCTCTCTCGGACGCGGACCACGCCGCTGCCGCGCCGCAAATGCGTCTAGCTCTCTAAGTGGTTTTTGGTGGTTAATGACAAAGTGGTTAAGGGACTAATGCGTCCAATTGAGATAAGTACAGGTAATTAGTCCTAAAGTGCTTAGGTGTGTGAAATATGCTCAAAGGAAACCCTCCAACAACAATTGCAAAGTGGCGAGAAGATTCGACGCCTTATTTAAAATTTCCTTTTCCTTTAAATCTTGAGTTTTAGGAAAACCATACTATTAAGAGGGTTTCAAATGATGGCCCTGAGATGATCTAGGTTTCAAATGATGGCTGAGATGATCTAAGTGCTTAAAGTATCCGGAGGAGTGAGATTTTTTTTCAGCCTTTTTCGTTTTTCACCTTTTCGGGACAAAGAGTCACGATCGGATGTTCCGGGGTTCTTGACCGGAACTTCCGGACACCTTTGTTGTTCAATTTCCAAATGTTGGCCGAAAGTTCGGAGGGTCCCCGATCGGAACTTCCGGACATCTCTGTAGTTCAAATGTTAGTAACGGTTAGGTGACATCATCATTAATCTATAAATATCCCATACCCTCTCCAGCTCACTTTTGGCAATCCAACTTTCGTTTTTTTGTCCCCTAGCCTCTCCCATGTTGTTATAGACCACTCCAACTCAATTCTTGAGCTTAGGAAGCTAACTTGTGAGAGATTTGAGTGATTTGAGGGGTTTGTAAGAGTGAGAGCTAGGATGACTTGAGCACTTGGTGATTCTTGCAGGGCTATGGTTTGATGCTTATTACTCTTGGAGAGTGATCTCCTATACGGTTTGACGTCTCCCACGAGTATCCGACGATTTGTGGATTGACCGGAAGGTTTGTGAAGGTTCTCTTCACCTCCGCAAGGAAACAAGGTATGCATAGTGAAAATTCAAGCTGAGCTTTAGTAGTTTGTCTTGGTAGAGCAATCCTCGTTTGTGGTTCTTGCTAGAGAGTCAAGTTTAGAATATAGGTGGTCACTTGATCTCTAGCTAAAAACCTAGAAATGTTGGGTTGGAGATCGAAGACTTTCTCCTAGGGCTTTACTTGGTGAGGCAAGGGGTTAATCGAGACCTAGCTCTTTGGAGTTCCTCAATGGAGAGTAGGACTCCTTGAATTCGAACTTCGAAAAAATTCCTTGTGTCAACTAGGGGTGGATACCGAGCCGGCTTGGCTCGGCTTAGCTCATTAGGATAACAAGTGGCTCGGCTCGGTTCGTTTGGAAGCTCGAGCCGGCTCCTTTGGCTCGTGAGCCGGCTCGTGACTATATGATTTCACTGCAAGTTTGCTAAATCGGCTCGAATTGCATGCATTTGCTAAGTCGGCTAAGCCATCAATTACTAGGTTCATGGCTCACCATACACTATACACCATAAAAGAAGCTCATGGCTCATTAGCTCGCTCGGCTTGTGACAGGCTCGGTTCGGCTCGTGATAGGCTCGGCTCGGCTCCGCCCACATGCTCGGCTCGTTTAGGCTCGCGAGCTAGCTCGAGCCGGCTTGTTATCTCTAACGAGCTTTAAAGCCGACTTGGCTCTAGAAAATTGAAACGAGCCGAGCCGAGCCAAGCCCTGTCATGAGCCGAGCAAGCTAATGAGCCACGAGCTTCTGTCCACCTCTAGGGTCAACTGTGCTTGTCCTTTACTTTCTGTTGAGTATTCTTGACTCCATGTTATTCCTTCATGTTATTGAAGGGTTACGCGGAGGCTACGCTAGCCGAAAACAAAAAGTTTAACCGCACAAACCGGAACACTTGCAAGTAAGGGCGGATAGATCGTTACCGATTGGAGTGTGCGCGAAATAGCCAATCGGGACTATCCGATCCGGAACAGTGTAGCCGATTCCCGCAAGCCAACAGTCGATACCCGGGGACAACCAATTCGCCAATCAGCCGATTCGCGGATGTAACCGATTTACCGAGTCGTCTGACCGCGTTCTCGTGCCTCGCTCCGATGCGCTCGACCGCAGCCGATTCCTCCACAGCCGATCAACAGCGTGCAATGTAGCAGCGCCTCTACCGGTATCCACACATCCGGGGACAGAACGCCGAACACCCGTGTGCTAGCACGCGATGCAAGGCTAGGGTTTGGCTCGAAAGTGGGGAGGGTTTCCGTGGAGATTGATCTCAGCGACTTCTGTTGCAGATTCGGTTCAATGCGATACCACAACTCTCCACCCCTCGCCCCTTTATATAGAGTTGGCCGACTGGGACTAGTGAAAGATCATGACTCTTTTTTGAATCGGATCTCATCCGTATATCATAGAGTTGGCCGCCCATACGTCGTAAGCCCATAGGACTCTATCCGATCGGATCCCTATCCGATCGAGCCGTATCCGAGTCCAACTCGAATTCCTGTTCTTATCCCCTTAAGCGTGCGACCCTGTAGATTCAGGTATACTCGGTCTCGGCTATAGTCTAACTTAGCCGATCGTAGGCTCGAGTCCAACTCAGCCGACCTGTCAACAGCGGCGCCTAGCAGCACATATTGACACCATAGTATACAAGAATATAATATCGGCTCTGAACCTGTAATGTGTACACAAATCCCTTTGTCGACGATACCAATTAAGCTATAGGCAAGATGTGTGCCATCCCTTCAATAGCTTAACCATTCACTCGAACCGTATTAGATTATCTGTCTGTTGATTGACTCCTCAATCAACTTAGCATGGCCATGCATTTCCATAATCCATTACCTCGAGGGCCCCAGAGATATCTCTCCAAAGGAGGGGCAAATTCCATCTTGATCACTCACATCCCACTCCATGTTTCATAGCAAACCCAAAAACTACTTTTATAACTATCCGATTCGGAATAGCGTTTGGTAGTTTCAAAGTAGGCTACTACACATGTTGGAATCCATGGTGATCTCGGGTCTAAGGACTTTGTACCAACACTACCCGAGACCAACTAATAGCACATTAATTCTGTAGTGTCTCATGGTGGGTCTATCCAACAATGTGTTCTCCAACACATGTGTTCATGTTTATTGATTTGGTATCTCCATACCAATGATCTATGAGACATGATCATCAATCTATAAACATGTTGATCTTAGAATCATATTTGTTCCAACAATATGACATATGATCGAGGATCGTTTAGAAATATATTCATACATAAAGAGTCTCATAAATAAGTCACGTACTTATTGATCAATACAAGATGTCTATTTCATGGGCGAATAACATTTTATTCATAAATACATAAACATTGACGTGATATCCAACATCTCCATGTTGCCTCTAAGGCATATCACTATCGTTATTGCAATTAGACTTGTCTTTGAAGTCACTTAGGCTCGAGATCAGATCCTCTAAGTCCCAGAACACCGGAAGTTCCGGTCAGCCTGAGCTGATCGGAAGTTTCGAAGTTCCAACTCAAAAGTTCCAGGTGTCTATTTGTTTTAACCACTATGATATTTTAAGTAACTTTCGGATCGCCTATTCACCCCACCTCTAGAAAACATCTACCCTTTCATCGCCTCTCTCTCTCTCCTGCAACGACGAGGAAAATAACCAAGGGCCGAAGGCGGCTCGGGTCGAGCTCGTCGAGGCGGATCAAGGGAGTTGAATATGGATCGAGCTTGCCAACTCCGGATTGTCCTCCACCGTAGCCGTCCCCTTCCATGGATCGACCTCAAGCTCCTCTCCTTCTCCGTCGCCTCCCCATGGAGTCGTGAGCTTCTCCGCCACGATCGAGGCGACCATCGTCGAGTTGTTCTTGTGGACGGAGTTGAGGTCGCGCCACCTGTCGAGCTTGTGCCCCTCCTCTTCGTCGTGGCCATGACATCACTATCATCGGCACGCCCAAGCGCTCCACGAGGACAGTGCACAGTCGCCCTCCTTTCCTAGGCGATGAACTCGGCGGCGTGGAGCATGGGGATGGCGACACGATCCCATACCTGCAAAATTTGATAAGTAACCGGTGGCATAGTTTGGCTACGCGTCTTCACAGGCTCCACTAGTGAAGGATGTGGCACAAAATATTCGGTTCCTGGTGCTCAGGCCGAATGCCACATGGGAGCATTACGAACGCCCTAAGGCCTTCATAGTGCACTTACGTGGTGAGTAACCTTATTGATCCAACTAGGGCAAACTTTGATGTGGAAGAGAAAAGGAGGTAGGTCCTGTGTCTTTGCAAGGTTTGTGCATCCTACTAAGGATCCAGTTTCCTCATGCCAAAAAAGAAATTGCGAGTGGTCCCCTCCCATGTGTGCGTGCTACTCCTCCTAATCTTCCCCATTCTTCCTTGCCAACATACTAGACGTCGCACGCCACCCGAAGCTCCGTCGATCGTCGCCTTCAATCCACAAGATCCACGTGGGCTTGGAGCTCGCCACGCTGCCGAGTGCCGACGAGAAGGGGAGAAGACAAAGTATCGGAAGAAGCGGTGAGGACAGGTCGGGACGCAGCAACGGCGAGGGAGGAGCGGGTGGAAAGGGATGACTAGGAAGAGGAGGTAGACCCACTCTGCCAAGCTTGTTTGATTCATCATCGGGGAAGCTTGGTTCGCCGTCAGCGGCTCTTCCGTTACTCTGCTCGACACTTGCCAAAGATGAGCCTGAGGACGTCGTCACCGCTCCACGTCATGGCGACCCCGCAGCTGCTTTGCTTCGTGCTTGCTGGAGTCGAGCCCAAGGATGTTGTTGCGGCAGCCTTGTCGGAGACAGTTTTCCCTTTGGCCAGAGTTGGGGATAGTGCCGGCCAAACGGGCGGCCCGGCACGGGCATGGCCAAGGCACGGCCCGTCATGGCACGGCCACTATGACGGGCCATGCCGTGCCGGCCCGCGTGCCCCATCCCCAGCCCAAGCACGGCCCACGGGAGGCCGGGCCGTGCCCATGCCGGCACGGCATGAATATGGCCCGTGGGCGTGGCCGAGCCCACGGGCCCACAAAGGCATGGCCAAAATAAAAAAATAGATAAAAATATGAAAAATAGAAAAAAATAAATAACCCTATTATTTCTCGTAGATACAAATTAAAATTATAAATAAATGTTAAAAAATGAAATAATGATATATTCGTCATGTTGAAAATATGAAAAAAATAATCTATTCGTCATCTATTATTCATATTGAAATTATTGAAATA
Organism: Oryza australiensis; assembly: GCA_019925245.2. Taxonomy (NCBI): domain Eukaryota; kingdom Viridiplantae; phylum Streptophyta; class Magnoliopsida; order Poales; family Poaceae; genus Oryza; species Oryza australiensis. The sequence continues at coordinate 81,589 of JAIFGZ020000767.1, forward strand.
AATATTGACACTTACTATATGTTAAAAATAGTAGTGACCTTTATTGATATTTATATCATTATATGATATAATGATACATTCTGTCTCGTTAAAAACTTTGTCATGTAAAAACTCATAGGGAAAACCGAGACAACCATGACAAAGAAAAAAGTACACTCAAAGATCACAACTACTTCTAACAAAGTTCTATTGGGGTTGGTCTCGATCTAAGTAGAGGTTCTCGAACCGGGCGGCCAATTCTTGGTTCTCGGCAGTGTATTGGCCATGTTGTCTAGCTAGCTCCCAGTCTTTAACGCTTAGTAGCATTTCGACGTGGTCGCATTGCTCGAGTTGTCCTCCTTTCTTCGATGATTCGACCGCAAAGGCGAAGGCTGATTCGGAGGACACTGTTGACACGGGCACCGTCAACACATCTGTGCAATTTTTGAAAGCAAGGGGTATGCCATCTTGTGGTCATTCCATTATCCGAGGACGTTGAAATCTTGTGCTTCATGCCCGATGGCGTCGCTGTCCACATAAGTTGACAACTCTTCGGCAACACCATGCGAAGAGACGTCTCCACTTCCGGTAGACAAACCGCCACCCCTTGGCTTGAAGATGAGCCACCCCAAATTCTACCCCACTATATCTTCTTCTTACCCTGTAGTGGGGATAGGAGGGGGTCTCGCGGCGAACTCCCGAAACTTTAGTTCATACTTTCCAAAAACTTCATATAGTTTACTCCTAACCTCAGCATAAAAAAAACTATAATCTACACCTACAGTATCTCAATAAGTGAAGAATCCCCTTAATTTACCCCTAGGATCTAATATGAAAGCAAAAGCATACAACATAGGTATATTTTTTTAATATTTTAAATATTTTTGTTTCATGTGAAAGACAGGTTGGGCTAGAATTTCATCATTTTCATATTCTTTTAACAATGTGGCAATTTCGAGAATATTATGCAAAATTAAATTGACTGTTGGATAGTAAACTTGGGACAGAGTAAGAGTAGACTCATAAAAAGTTTCAAGAAATTGGTAATATCTTTGGACAATTGCCCAGACGTGCTCACTCAGTATTGTCCCACCGTCGTTGTTTCTTGGGTCATTACATGACTAGACAAAATCAGTTAGTAAATCATTATAAGGTAAAACAACTTTTAACATTAAATAGGTTGCATTCCATCGATGCTCTATATCTGTGGCAAACTTATGTGCTTTCTTACTGGCCGCATGGCAAAACCTCTTCCATGCAGCAATCCGTGGGTTAGAAGCAGTTAACCACGCGATTGATTGACGAACAACGTCGATGTGAACATTTACTCTCTTCATCCCAGTCTTAACAATCAAATTAATTATATGACAAGCACAGTGCTGATAGAGTAGAAAAGACTGCGCATAAACACAAAACAAAGGTTGTAATATTTTCATTGCCCTAGAATTAGCAGATGTATTATCTAGTGTGACAAAGCAAATATTTTATCTGCAAGATTATATTCATTAATTACCTCCCTAATTCTTTCGCTATGTTTCACTGTGTGTGAGACATCTATTAACCGGAGGCCTAGAACTCTTTTTTGCAACTCCCAATCATCATTAACAAAATGAACAACTACGCTAAGGTAATCCTCCCTAGCTCCACTACTCCATATATCCGAGGTAACACTAACGAGAAAGTGCATGTACTAAATAGTTCCTTAAGTGCGGTACTACCCTTCTCATAAAAATTTTCTAAATCTCGGGTTGTTGTTTGTCTACTAACAGCTTTGAATCTAGGATTATGCGATTTGAACGTACTCTTCGAAAGTAGGAGACTCCCCAAAGTTCAAGGGTAAATCTTGTCGGCGATTAACAGGACAAGATTTTCCCGAGCTACCATGGAATCGTACTCCCACCTACGTACTAGTACCATCCGAGTTTAGCATCGGTTGTTGCTTTGCCGCAATTGTATTCCTTGCTTCCTTGCACACGCCTCCGCATGATGCTTTAGGTGTCCTGTACCACCAGAAGATCGTGCAGATAAAGTATTCCTACAAATTCTACATCTAGCTTGTGTTACCTCGCTCCCGTCGGGCTGGTCACTTTCACCTCGTCGAAGTGCTGCCACACACCGGAGGTTCTCGATCTTTTTCGAGCTGGTGTGTGTCGAAACACTTCCACTCGCGGATCCAGAAAATCCTGCCGAAGCCGTCGCCGTCGTCTGCACCGGTTCCTCCTCCACAGTTGGTGGAATTGGAGCCGATCCGGAGGCATCGTCAAACCCCGACATGTAATTGGGGTCAAAATCACCCAAAGTGAACGACGACGACCGATATGGATAGTTCGATCCATTCTCGCAATTTTAATCCGAAATAAACAAATTTTAGATATTTATTAAATATACAAACAAAATACAAATAATACATACATATGAATATCACTTACATCTTTCCAACCGCAAGCGCTTCACACCTTTGCGATCAAACTAATTAACTACGAAACTAATTTTGATTTTTGACAAAATTTGAGCAAATTTTGTCAAAACCAAAAAATTAGAGCACAAGAGAGCACTTGAGACTTGAGAGCACAAAATGAGATGTTTGGGGTGAGGAGAAATGGCTGGGGTGGATGCCCTATTTATATGACAAAATTTCATATTTTTTGGAAATTTTTCGGATTTTTGAATTTTTTGGCCTCCAACGGCTAGTTTTAAATTCTAGCCGTTATACTAGACGTTGGGACACGTGTCAATCACCCATTCGTCGGTTCAAAACGCCACCGCACGGCTCGTCGCGCCAGCGCCTTGCCCGCCACGCGTTGTAACGCCATTCGCCGTCCCTCCGCGCCGTGCCGTGCCGGCCGTGGGCCGTGCCGTGCCGGCCGGCCGCAGAACGTGGCCGTGCCATGCCGTGCCGACCCGTGGGTGCGTCCGCTGACCCTGTGCACGGCACGGTCCGTCGTGCCGTGCGGCACGCGGCCCATCTCGAGCCGGGACCGTGCCGTGCCGGCCGGTGCACGCTGACGTCGTGCCCGGCCGGCACGCCTCGCCCGGCCCACTTGGCCACCACTAGTTGGGGAAGGAAGGCATGGTCATGGTGGCGACGGCAGTGTCGTTGACGGGTTGAAGAGGGCAAAAGGGGCTGGAAGAAAGGCAGCGACTCGATCTGCCCGATGCCGTTGGGGAGCTCGTCGCCACGCCACCAGGGGAGCTCCTCGACCGTCGTCCTTCTAGGCTTCTTTGGTGCTAGCGGGGGTTGAGAGGAGAGAGAATCGGATGATTGGAGAGGGTAGGTGAGGAGGGGTTAGGTTTTATATTATTCTAGACTATTTTAAATTTAAAAATAGTAAGGGCTGAAATGTAAAAAAATCTATAGGTTCCATAACAAATTGCCCGCAAAAAAGCGTGGTATCGAAGTGTCCCATTCTATTTGGCTCATTGAGGTTTATCACATGAGTAGTTTGCATTGCTAATGGCCTAACGATGAGGTCGAAGATTGCTAATAGGAACGATGCATCGACGAGCATGAGATTGAGGCTGCTCGGCCGAGGCCTCAAGGCACCATACCCTTATGGGTACACACTCTTATGTTAAGAAGAGTGTGAAAACCTACAAGATTTATATCTATACGGTGCGACTAGGGCTCGCTTCGGCCGAGGCCTCGGGACACCCATGTCCTTTATGGTTACATACTCTTATGTTAAAAAGAGTGTGGAAACCTACAAGATTTATATCTATAAGGTGTGACAAGGCTTGCTCGCCGAGGCCCCGAGACCCATGCCCTTTATGGTTACACACTCTTATGTTAAGAAAAGTGTGAAAACCTACAATATCTATATGTTTAAGGTACTCCAAGGTACAACGTGTGTTGGAATGGAACGGTAAAGTTTCATCATAAACTCCTCCATCAATGAAATCTTTGGAAATCTCATCCAACATAACGAGAACTTCCATTACAAGAGACGGGAGTGTGCCGGGGACCGGGCATGGCCATGGGACCGGGCACCGTATTTGCCCCTGAGAACGGGGCACGGCCAAACACAAGCAGCTTGGGGATTGACATTGCCTCGGGTAGGAACAAATCATATGATAACTCTACAAGGAGCCCACCGATATTGGTTGCTCCGGTCTCTTCACGAGATCTCCGCCTAGGAGTTATTATCTCAAGGCGAAGGCGTGTGCGTCATCGGCAATCGAGGAGAATGGCGGGCCCAACATCATCATGCCGGTTGCATTGCGACGCCCGAAGATTACGAGATCAAGATTACGGCTCGATCGCATGCAACTAGTTGGTGGCGAGGTTTGAAGCCACCGGAGAGACCGTGTCACTCAAGGCAACAGGGGCGGAGCGACATGTTACACGCTGGCAGACGATCTACGACTTCACCGCCAAGCAAAGAGAATCGCGGCGGTTCTATCGTGACTTGGTTTAGACCCACCAAACCCGGTTTTGAACAGGTGGTGAGAGGAGCAAAAATACTGTCCCGTGGTCTCTGGCGAGTGCCGTGGCACGGTAAAGACAAGCCCACCATGATAATCCTTCCATCAAGTCAATGAGATAATCCTTCATTAAGTCAAGGATGTCGAAGGGACAATGACAAGAAGTAGCATAGACATTCTCTAGGTGATAACTGTGCTGTAAACCCCTCCTTAGACTATAAAAGAAAGGGATTATGTCACTTAGAGGGGATCTTTGGAAATCCTAGAAGGAGGATCCTAGCACAGACTTATCTTATAAGTTTGTGTTACATACGCTTGCATCCTCATAGTCCCAAACACGTAAGTAGAGTATTACGCTTCTCAGCAGCCTAAACCTGTATATGCGTCATGTTCATATTTGTTTTATATACTTTCACATATCACATACGCAGCCGATCTCTGGCCAAATCTTTAAAGGAGGATCTTCACTTTTCAGTTGTGAGAGTATTACTCCTCGACAGTATTTATAGAAGTAATTATGTCTTCGACAATATTTATAGAAGTAATTATGTCTGTATTGTATTTGTACTGTCTTTAAAAAAATCTGGGTAACATCGATCTGCGCGACCGTTTCGCCTAAACTGGGTTGCTATTTCTACTCAATCAACAAGAAAGCTACTCTAGGCCAGAAAGTTATTAAGCTGGTTAATTCAACATTTTTTACGTGGGAGATTAATGATCTTTTCTCCACCAGCTGCTTGTATACGTTGAACAGTGTACTTCTGACTGATTTGCTGGTGAGATATATGCTTTGACAGCCTGGAAACATGTTCCCATATTTAGACATCTCTTTCACATCAGAAAACAGAAAGTAAGCTGTACACGCCTCTTAATCGGTCCAATACAAGACGGAGACAAAACATTTCCTGTTGAAAATGTCCATTTACCCTGAACTTCGATATCTAGAAAACGGACTATCTAGAAAACTTTCACATGATTTTTGATAAAATTTTCAAATAAAACTATAATATAATTATTATACAGTTATAATGTAACTTAAACACTATATTATAACTTAAAACTATGTAACTTGTGCAAGAAATTTAGCAATTTTGTTTGTCAAATACTCCAAATGTTTAAAAGAATAAGCCGTTCACACCTACTGTTTTACTTAATTACCAAGAATGCATGAGAAATTTCCATACATAGCCCCTTTTGTTTCAAAGGAAAATTGTAGGAATGTTGGAGGATTTCATTCCTGTAGTATATTTTCCTATATAGCCCTTCCAATCAAAAAAAAAAATCTATGGAATTCTTCGCTCTATGTAAGTATTAAGAAAATTTAGGGCTTCTTTGGAGTATATGATTAAAAAACATAGGATCAGAAAAAACATACAAATGAATTGTCATGCTCTTTTGAATACCACGGGATTTTGAAAGAATATTGAGCTAGTGTCTTTGGGTGGTTCACAGGAAATAAACCACAAGAATTTTTATAGGAATCACTTGTCGAAGAGAGAAGTAGAGAGTTGGACTTAGCAAAGGAAAGAAAAACATGAACTCTTGCCCCATTCTTATTTTCCTTTAGAATGAAGTGGTAGGAAGCCATTCCATAGGATTTTTCCCAACCCTATTCCGCCAATCCAAAAGATCATATATGAAAACAAAATTCTTAGGAATTCAATCCTCTATAAAATTCCATGAAAATCCTTCGATCCAAAGGAGGCCTTAATATGAGGTAGAACCTCATGAAACGTTTTCTCGAGTCTTTTATCTTTTTTCAAACTTTTACATTTTTTATGGTCCAATTAAAATGGTCATTTCTATGTTTTTTCTATGTGATCCTCTGTTTATAATTGTATTCCTATCAAAATCTTATATTTTTTCGCAAAGTGAGCATAACCAGTCCACCGAATTTAAATCCTACATTTAATACAGATGCTCGCATTTACAGCCTATTCTTTCAGTGGTAGCATGGGTGTTCGCATTTACGACGCTCGTGGTTCCATTCTTTCAGTGGTAGCATGGGTGCTCGTATTTACGGTGCCCCCGGTGACTTCGTATATCTCAAAAATATGTTAGCCCGTCTTCCCGAGTGTGTGCGTTCAAATATATCGGCTCGATCTTTCGGAGGTGCTCTAGGGATAGGTGTGGGCGCTTGCGTTTTGTTCTGTTTTTCTCAAAAAAGCTTATATTTTTATTCCCGCCTTTAAAAAGGTAAGATAATATACTTTTCTTCACATTATCCCTCAACAAGTAATGTTCATTTTCATTGATTAGTGTATGGAAGATATATAGTACCATACTGGATTATAAGGGTAAACTAACTATTTATATACTTTTGCATGGTGCCTACCTCCTTCTTGCTATCGAAACCCCAAAACTCTGCAACCACCCAACCTCTACCAACACACATTCTCTACCCTACCGACGGGCTGTCTCTTTCTCTCCAAGAGACTTCTGCATGCTGATTTTATTGTAGCCGCCATGTCCACATAAAGCAAGAGAGACGACTTTGAACCGTCTTTGTTTCTAGACATCACCTCACCCCTATATTGAAGCTCCCCACGACCAAATCTGCTAGCTGATTGGCCATAGGAGGGGGGCACCAAGGAGGGAAAGGGGCATGCCTGGCAGTCGAGAGAACGACCCACTGCCATCGTTCGTGTTGTCGCGCCACCACAGGGGCCTAGCTCACCGAATTTTTGCCCTTTCCTGGCCTAGATTTAGCCCACCGCTCATGGTTAGTCGTACCTGCCAACTTGTAGCAACCCGTCAACTGACGTCCATGGTGATCCGCCCACACCGAGAAGCATGGGCCACTGCACATCCATCGTGATGCCTCGCCCTCATCGTCTCACCATACCCATCGTCTTGACTCTTTTGTATCGTCATCGCGCTGTCTCACCTGTACCACTTGCCACCACCCCTGATCTAGAGATGACTCGTCGTGGCGCTGCCCCTACCATCTTCGCTCCTACTCCTCTAGTATCGCTCGTGCCATATTTGGAGGTCGGCCATCGTTGTTGAATACTGCCGTCATCGTCCTAGATGGCTTTTTTGCAGCTCGCTCTAGCGGTGACAAGACAATGGGAGAAGAAGAGGGAAGAGGGGCAGCGGTTGTGGGTAGCTAAACACGGTTCGTCGTATGTATCACGTGCAGGGGAAGATAGCTTCCACCCTATATGATATAGTACTTGACCATAAAGTATTTTTTAAAATTTGGCACCTAAAAACTACCAGAGTAAGCAGGTAATGAATGTGGTGGATCAGTTTGGCTCTCCATCTTTTTTTTTTTCAGATTTGGTTCTCCATATCGGTGAGACGTGTGATATCTCTGGCATGCTGAAAATACTGCTAGTACACCAACCATCGCGAGCTGGCGAAAACCAGGATCAGCAACGTGTGGGTGAAGTACCCATCCTTTGCGGGCAGAAACAAGTAAACAAACAAAAAAACCGAAAGGGTTGCCCACCACCACCACCACCACCGCTGCCACTGCGCCGTCTGCGTCAGCGTGCCTCGTCGCAGCGCAAAAGACGACCGCCGCAGCCGCGAGCCGCGGGAAAAGCTGAGCAGCGGGAGATGGGATGGCCTCCTCGTGAGTGACCATCTCGATTTATTTCGCAACCACCTTCGCTTTCTTTCTTTCTCCCCGACCTCGACCCGCCAAACAGCCCGCTCTTTCCCCCTCTTCTCCCTCCACACCTCAGTCGCCGCCAATGGCCTCCTGACAAGGGCTCGTCTTCGTTCTCTGCTCGGTTGGGGAGCAGTTCTTGGTTGGCGGGAACGCTCGCTCTTGGCGTTCTTGATTTTGGTTCGGTGGTTTCTTTAGCTTGGTGCTCGTTCTTGGAGTTTCTTGGTGTTTGTTCGCACCTTCGTTTGATGCCGCGGTGGTGCCGGACGCCGCCGCCGAGGAGGAGGAGGAGGAGGAGGGTGTCTTGGTGAGGGTGGGGGCCGGTCGGGAATGGAAGGGGAGGAGGGCGCGGCGGCGGCGAGGATAAGGCTGGTGCGGTGCCCCAAGTGCGACAAGTTCTTGCCGGAGCTCCCGCCTACTCCGTCTACGTCTGCGGCGGCTGCGGCGCTGCTCTCCAAGGTGCGCAGCGCATATCTCCTTCTCTTGATTGCCTCGCCGTGTGCTTTCCTTTCGCCAATCGCTTGGATTTTTGGGCATTTTTCTGTTTTCCCGTCGATGTGGCATTCTTCGTTTGGAAGATTTTTTCGACTTATTTTCCGCGCATTCTCATGAGCCCTATTTTGCAAAGAATCCGGAGTAATTAGTTAATTATTTTATTGATCGATCAATTGATTTAGCTGAACTGTGATGTATTTGGGAATCGGGATGATTGGTGCATCAAAGTTCGCACATGGACTTTGTCTTTGGTGACACTGACACTTGCGGCTGCGGAAAAAATTTGATTTGCTCAACTAGTCGTCATGTTTGCAGCAAATTTGAGGAAGACTTTGTTTAACGCCGACAAGTATTATCAGCCGTTTTATGCTTTCAAGAAACTTTAATCTGAATTCTCAACTTGTCCTGTTTGAAACGAACAAAAAAAAGATCAATTTCAACCTAGTGCATTACAATGGGCAGATAATGTTTACTCAATTCTTTTGGAAAAATGTAAATTTCTACACTTCATATAATCTTAGTATTTGCGAAAAAAACTCTTGCTTACTGAAGGTTTGTGCTTGGCTGTGCAGGCCTTGTTTATAGTTGAAACTTGAAAGATGGCTGCCAGTCTGCCACCTTCACCATTGCAGACACGTTCTCTTTTCTTTTCCAGTTACTTCTATGCCTTCTTGAACAGATTATATGGGGCTTGTCAAATAAAACATGGGTTGGATTTGACCTAAATATCTTAAGATGTTGGGTGATGGTTCAGTAATTTTTATATTCAATGCAAGTCCTGGTCGATTGCGATTATTATGGGATCCTAGTTGCATTTTAGTCCCCAATTGTGCTTGCCAACGTTGCTTTTGGGGTCAACCCCAATGCCATTGGTGCTGGGGCTATGAGAAGCGGTCTTCTTGTGCAGCACATCGCCACATCCTTGTCATATCCTTTATGATACATAATTTGACTTGCATGAGTTGCATCCTTTAACCCTCCTTTGTTAGGAATCATAGTATGAAGTGGTCAATTGAATATTGAAATGACATAATTCATCTTCTGAATATTTTGCAGCAAAGAAGAAGTACTCAGCCCAAGGTTCTGATAACTCTGATAGTGGACATGTGAAGTACCTTGAGGTACTAGAGAGTGTGGTGGAGGCGCCTGAAGCAATGGATGGTGCTGCTGCTGATGGTAGATCGATACCCAATAGAGTTTCAGCGTTTCACAGTAGATCAGCTTACAACCATGAAGATAATCGAATGGCAAGAGGTCCAAGTACTTCAACAGGTGAAGCTACTGTTAGAAACGATGGCAAGGAGGCAAAGTACATGCGCATCCGTAATGTGGAAAATGCTGATATGATGAAATCAGTAAGAGGAAGAGGTATATCTGACATATCTCCGAGGTCTCCAATCGATGGAATTCCACCCACCTCTTACCAAGCGGAATACAGATTCTCCAACAGGGAGCATGCCAATAATAGGGACTTGGACGGTCCAAGCAGAGTTAGGGGCCTTGAGAAAGACCGTGCTGAGCTTTTGAGGATGCTTGATGAATTGAGAGACCAGGTGCAGCAATCATGTGAGGTTACTGATGCGCCAAGTAGAACAAGTAGAAGTGCTACAACCAATAGACCTGCAGATGCCTCAAGTTCGCATGGTGCGCATGATCAGCCAAGTCAGCTGAGGCATGACCCATCTGTATTGCATTGGAATGGTTCTCATCACTCGCCATTCTTGAATGCGCAAAGTCCTAATATCCCACAAGTCCATGCTCCATTGCCTGCTCGACAGAATCTTTATGGATATGCAGAGCCCATTCCGCATGCGAGAGCCTCTAGCTATCATGCTGGTGCTGGTTACCCCTGCAGAAATTTTGATAATTTTTCTTTGGACATCATGATGCTGACCCTGTACTCTCATGTCACCATGAAGGCTCGTACCATCAGCCCGTCTGTTCTTGCTTCAATTGTTACCACCGAGAGTTTTTGCCTGTACAGGGAACTCCCCTTGGTTTCAATGATCAAAGGGCACCATACCTTATGAACAGTTATGGAGCTTATCCTGTAGAGGGTCCCCTATATGGTCAGCAGAGATACACTTCAAGAGGTACTAATACTTCCTTACAGAGGAATCACCTGAGGACCAATGTAAGCAAGAAACCAGCACAAACTTGTGAGCCGATTGCAGGTGGTGCCCCTTTCACCATATGCTACAATTGCTATGAAGTGCTGCGAATACCAACGAAACATTCTTCGTTGGGAAAGGAGTATAAGCTGAGGTGTGGATCGTGCTCACATGCAATTCTAGTCAAGCTTGATGGAAGCAGGCTCAATGTTTCAGAACCTGCGCCTGGTACACATTTATCTGCTGCACTGCAAAATGGCATTGGTGATAGCATGAGAAACAATGGGCATGCTAATGTTGATGAGAGGTTGCTTCCACAATATTGTTTTTCTAATGGAAGTCATGAATCTCAAGAAAAAGATCTAGAATCAAATTCAAGTGAATCAGATAGCAAACACACTCCTCTAGGGACTGATTCTGAAAATACTCCCCGGTGCAGGGATCTTCCTTCTGAAGCCAATGTAATTTCCCAAGTACCAAGTTTACCGCATCATGATCGTTGTGGATTCTCACCATCGGAAGATTCTGGAGTAGGAAGTAGAAGTACCCATTCTGAACATGAAAAGGCTATACTATTTACTGAAAGTTGCAAGCGGAACTCAATTAAAGATGTATGTGTAGCCAATGAGACACAGTCGCCAGTCGATGAGTTTGATGATACTTTATATGCACAAGATACACTAAATTTGCCAAAAAATGTTGGCCACTATAGGTCTACAAAGGCAGGCGATTCATTTCTAACCAATCTCATTAAAAAGAGCTTCAAAATGAACAATGGAACACGTAATGGAAGAGCAAGGATTTTTGTTAATGGCTTTCCTATTTCTGACCGTGCAGTCAGGAAGGCTGAGAAGCTAGCTGGAGAAATATGTCCTGGTGATTACTGGTAAAATTCCTCAGGCTGCAAAGTGCTAAACTATGTTTGGTTTATCTTTTGATTCCTTCATTTCAGTTATGATTCTGTAATCTTGAAAAGAAACTTAAATAGTCGCGTACATTAATATCACAAATTTCTATTGTGTACTTCCTTTCTTGTATTGAATATTTGAGTATACAAAATTTTGATCTGATGTTCTGTTACTTAGGTATGATTATCGTGCTGGGTTCTGGGGTGTTATGGGGCGACCATGCCTTGGCATGATACCTGTAAGAGCATTTGTCTTGGATATTGTGCATTTCTTCCTGTATATATCCTATTGATAAAATCTCTGAAGTTGTTTTTTTTGCTTGCAGCCTTATATTCCAGAGTTTAATTATCCTATGCCCAAGAACTGTGGTGGTGGAAACACCGGCATATTTATTAATGGGAGAGAACTTCACCAGAAGGATTTGGACCTACTTGTGTCTCGAGGACTGTCTGATTCCCCTGACAGATCTTATATAGTTGAAAATTCTGGGAAAGTTTCAGATGAAGTTTCTGGTGAAGAGCTTTATGGCCTTGGCAAGCTTGCACCGACGCAAGTATCTCTTTAATTTCTAATCATTTTAACTCTGCAAAAGCAAACTAATCTAGATTATTTCCATAGTCAAGGCTAGCTCCTGACTTGAACCGCAGTTAATATGACCAATGCTATAATCTTGTTGGTGATGCCCCTTAGTTAGTTCCTGTGGTATTGTGGTGATAGAAGGTAGGATTGTATAACTCTATTTCCAAAAAAACTTATTCTGCAAATCCAATGACATCATCTTATGGAAATATGTTTATGGATTGTCCTCACCATTAGATTTTTTTCTAGTATCGACTATTTGGACACACTCAACTATTTGGACACACGGTGATGTATATGGGTTATATAGATTATTAGATTATAATCATAATGACATGTTATGCTACACTCATCTACCCATATAATTTCTTAAACCTTTCAAAAAAGTATACACCCTAACAATAGTTGAGTTGGTCAGATGTAATTGTGGGCTTGTGGCAGTGTGGTACTACATTTTTTTTTAAATTTGATCATTCTAACATGCCCTAAAATATGTCGAGGAATCAGGGTGGTACAAACAACAAGATCTGTAATTGTTAGAAGGATTAGAAATATTGTTCTGAAATAGTGCCCCACATATCATATTTCTTAATTTTGGTGCACCTATTTTTTTTCAAATTAATATACTTCATTACACTGAACTAGTGACTAGAAACGATAGAAAAGCATTGGCCTCAGATCTATAATGTGCCTGGTGTCTAGTGCCATCACCAGTAGGCAGATCCAAAATCAGAGGCATGCATAGTTCCAGAAAGCCTTTTCTGAAATATGTCAATATTAGAGCTAGATTAGTCGACTATCCTTGCGACGAAACAAGTGTTGTGAAGATAATTCATTTCATCTCCACTGTGCCCTTATGCACTGCAAAATCCTCGTACAAAGCATACTGAATCACCGATACCCTTTTCGACGATCGAATTTCTGCAGAAGTCTTGGAACTAGGTTATGTTTTTAATTTGTTCAATTGGTGTGGTTTCTCTTATCTGGGTCACACGGCCATAACCTTTTTTTTTATTTGAATAGTTTGTGCTATTTGAAGCTGTTATTTCTGACGATTGATTACAATTACAGTGTGGAGAAAATGAGGCGCGGATTTGGCATGCGAGTCCCAAGAATCATCCAGTGACAAACTGATGGGTCAATACAATACATTCACAAGCTCTGAAGATGCTAGGTGACAAGCCAGTGCCATATCTACAGCTCACAAGTCACAACAGGGTGACTTAGTTTTCCAGATTACTCTTTCTAGTTTAGCTTGTGAATCTAATTATCGTCCTTCTTTCTTGTTACCTGATTGTGCTGCCCCTTCAGATGTCATATGGAGGCATTCTTGTAGTTTTCTAGTGTATTTGTGATTTTTTTGGACCTGGTAGAAGGGAGGGGGAGGTAGTCAATTGAATTTGTTTGGTTTGCATTCTAACATGTGTTATGCACCTCGAAGAATGATCTTTTTCCTCTCTCTCTCTCTCTCTCTCTCTCTCTCTCTGGGGCAAGAGTAGCAATCCCTTAATTCTGAGAATGACTCTGTGAGAACAAAAGTTTGAATATTGAAGGTACACTATTGTATGTTTGACGAAATATTTGACACATTGCAACTGACTTGAAAAAACACTCCTACCACGTGGCACAATAACAGTAGTCCATCAGACCAACAGCCTCAGTTTTGAGATCATGAAGGGATGATCTGAATTCTGAGCACTAATCACGCAGGCAAAACAAAACCCAAACCCAAACCCAAATCGTGGCATGGCATCCGGGATCCAGATCCTCTGACTTGTCAGGGCGCATACAAACTATGAAAATAGAACCATCGAACAAGTAAAAAATGAGATTTTTTTAAAAATATGAAATAAGTTTAGACATAAAATACATTTTGACTAAATCTAAAGTTCAAACTTGAGAGAAGACAAATTTCTGGTGAATAATAATAGGACACTATTCATTTAAAATTTGTTTTTCCTTTTTTTCTCAAATAAAATTGAGTTTTTACTTGTGATTTAGTCAGGATGTAGTACCTTTAATAATTTATAATTATTTTTTATTTAAAGAACTTTTAGATGAATTTCACTTTATATTTCCTACAGTGTGATCCATTAAACCTTGTAGACTACCTGTCTACCTCTTTGAGTTCACTTCACACCATTTCGCAAAAGAATGAAATGCATGGGTCGGTCTCTAAACTTATACAAATGTGTTATATAGATCCCTAAAATCTCAAAAATATTTTTTCAGGTTTTCGAATGTATTCTAGGTGTTATCAAGGTCTGAATAGGCTTCAACTCGCTTCGTACGCTGATATGACATGTCATGGTGAACTAACATGGGTCTCACCGACACATAGGCGACATGTCATGCTAACATATATGGGTTAGAATCCGTTTGGATATATGACATTTAGAGAAGTTCGAAATCTAAAAATATATTTTAAGAGTTCAGTATGCATATTCGTAAAATTTAACACACACGAAACGGGTAAATTTCGCACAGGACAACAGAACCACCGACCACGACGAACGAAATCCATAGATCAACCGAGGGGATAATTACCGCCCGCAGATGAAATGGAGGAGCTCGCACCTCGCGACCGAGACCCGGAGAAGTGGACAGAGACTGGCTTCAGCGTGAACCGTGAACGGCAACGGCGAGTCGCTGACGACGTGCCCCTTTGCCCCTTTACACTTTCCAAAAGACGCAGTAGTCGGAGGAAGGCTTATCATAGTGGTCCAGCCAGCCGTGAAACCCACGCGAGGGGGAAAAGCAGATAAGGATGGCCCAAGATCCAGAACAGCCGTGCCCAATCCGTAAGGCCTAAATACTACCGTACTTGTTGCACAACCTTACATTACAATTTTGCATCTAAGGGGACGTTTGGCAGGGCTTCAGATCCTGAATCCAGGTGAAGTGAAGCTGAAGTACTGCCAAACGCTCCAGCTCCAAATAGATCTAGATGGAGCACTTCATAAAAATGAACTAAAAAATTGGAGCTACCTTTCACCAGCTCCAAACTCCAGCTCCAGCTGAAGCTGAATCTTGAAGTTGGAGCTCTACCAAACATCTCCTAAGAAAGCCATGCAATTTACGAAGGGAAAAAGTTCAATTTAACTTCCTCTTGTACGTGTCACCCGCCCTCAACCACAAAACTACATATATAGTCTCCCCAAACATTAAAACAAGTGCAAAACAACTCACTTTAACAGCTTTAAGTGTGGTTTTGGTCAACTTATTGCCAACATGGCACAGCTTGACTTGGTATTTAACTCGATGAAATTTTAAAAAATGAACTGTTTGGCGAGGCTCGTGCTAATGGCATCGAGAGAGATGGCCAGAGCAGAGGATACATAGGAGAAAGGATGGAGAAGAGAGGGGACAATGACATGTGGGTTCCACAAGGATCCACCGTATATTTTTAATTTTCTTTTTCTAATGTAAGTTTGTTGATGAGAAATTCGATTCCCACGCACCGCCCCGAGAGGTTTGCTTTACTCTAGTGCAGTCCAAATTGGTCGTCTCTCGGTGTCGTCAAGGGCGTGCGCTGGTTTGATCCCGTAACCAACAAGAAAACAAGAAATAGGCATTAAGTTAGAATTAGATCCTATCGGACGGCCGAAGACATCAATAAACATATAATTGTTATCCCAAAGCATATTTATACTAAGTGATTGGGATAGATCGGTAGTATACCGAGACAAGATAAATCACTTAGGCTAAAGGCACATTAGGATAATAATTATCTCGTATTGATAACCTAGCCGATACTGCAGGTCTAACGTGAATCGACTAATACTTTGATATATTTTATAAAAAGATATTAATCTAACCTAAATACGCTAAACCTAGATCAATCGGCTATCAACGTAACTTGACAGATTGATACCGGCCGTAGGGTTACGCGGAAGCTACGCTAGCCGAAAACAAAAAATTTCTACCGCACAAACCAGAACACTTGCAAGTAAGGGCCGATAGATCGTTACCGATTGAGTAGAGTGCAGCGGAATAGCCAATCGTGGCAATCCGATCCGAACAGTGCAGCCGATTCCCGAGATGCCGATTCGCCAATCGCCCGATTCGAGCCGTCCGGCCGCGTTCTCACGCCTCGCTCCGATGCGCCCGACCGCGCCGATTTCACCACGCCCGATCAAGAGCGCGCAACGTAGCAGCGCTCTACCGGTATCCACACGTCCGGGGACGTAACGCCGTATACCCGTGTGCTAGCACGCAATGCAAGGCTAGGGTTTGGCTCGAAAGCGGGAGGGTTTCCGTGGAGATTGATCTCGGCGACTTCGTTGCACGCGATGCAATTGACGTGTCACGCCTCTCCACCCTCCCTCCTTTATATAGAGTTGGCCGACCGGGACTAGTGGCCGATTAGGACTCTATTTTGAATCGGATCTCATCCGTATCTCATAGAGTTGGCCGCCCCACACGTCGTAAGCCCATAGGACTCTATCCGATCGGATCCCTATCCGATCAAGCCGTATCCGAGTCCAACTCGAATATCTATTCTATCCCCTTAAGCGTGCGACCCGTAGGTTCAGGTATACTGCTGCTTTCGCTATAGTCTAACTTAGCCGATCGTCGCTCGAGTCTAACTCAAATCGACCTGCCAATAGCGGCGCCTAGCAGCACATACTGACACCATAGTATACAAGAATAATATCGGCTCTGAACCTGTAATGTGTACACAAATCCCTTTGCCTCACGATACCGCTTAAGCTATAGGCAAGATGTGTGCCATCCCTTCAATAGCTTAACCATTCACTCGAACCGTATTGGATTATCCGTCCGCTGATTGACTCCTCAATCAACTTAGCATGGCCATGCATTTCCATAATCCATTACCTCGAGGCCCAGAGATATCTCTCCAAAGGAGGGGCAAATTCCATCTTGATCACTCACATCCCACTCCATGTTTCATAGCAAACCCGAAAACTACCTTTATAACTACCCAGTTACGGAATAGCGTTTGGTAGTCCCAAAGTAGGCTACTACACATGTTGGAATCCATGGTGATCTCAGGTCTAAGGACTTTGTACCAACACTACCTCGAGACCAACTAATGGCACATTAATTCCCGTAGTGTCTCATGGTGGGTCTATCCAACAATGTGTTCTCCAACACATATGTCCATGTTTATTGATTTGGTATCTCCATACCCATGATCTATGAGACATGATCATCAATCAATAAACATGCCGATCTTAGAATCATATTTGTTCCAACAATATGACATATGATCAGTGGATCGTTTAGAAATAGATTCATACATAAAGAGTCTCATAAATAAGTCACGTACTTATTGATCAATACAAGATGTCTATTTCATGGAACCGAATAACACTTTATTCATTTATACATAAACATTGACGTGATATCCAACATCTCCATGTTGCCTCTAGGGCATATCACTAACAATCTCCCACTTGCACTAGAGTCAATCATGTAAGTATCTAATACCCATTGCTCTTTGTGTGCGCCCATGCTTCTACCGAGGGAGAGGTTTTGTCACGGATCGGCTATGTTGAGATCCATGTGCACTTTGCATATCTTGACATCACCTCTCGTCCACTATCTCGCGGATGAGATGATATCGCCGAAGTATGTGTTTGGACTTCGATGTGACCTCGGCTCCTTGGCTTGCGCAATGGCTCCACTATTATCACAATAGAGAGACATTGGACCATGACTAGTCATCACACCAAGCTCGAAACGAATTTCTTGATCCAAACAGCCTCCTTTGCAGCTTCCAAAGCAATGTACTCGGCCTCCGTTGTAGAATCAGCAACAGATCCCGCTTGGAACTCTTCCACTGACCGCGCTCCGTTCAGCAGTAACACGAACCCGCATTGCGATCTATAATCATCCTTGTCCTGCTTGGAAGCTAGCATCGGTGTAACCACTTACAACGAGCTCTTCTTCACCTCCATAGACTAGGAACATATCCTTAGTTCTTCTCAAATACTTAAGGATATTCTTTACGGCACCACCGACATTCACCCGGATCCGATCGGTATCTCGCCGTAGCACTCAAAGCGTACGAGACATCCGGGCGTGTACAAAGCATGGCATACATGATGGATCCAATTGCCGAAGCATATGGAACTATACCCATCTTATTCCGTTCATCATGTGTCCGAGGACACCGATTCTTGCTAAGATTAATGCCATGTGACATGGGCAAGAAACCTTTCTTGGAATCATGCATGTTGAACCTTTTCAACACCTTGTCAATGTATGTACTTTGGCTTAATCCAATTAGCCTCTTGGATCTATCTCTATAGATCCGAATGCCTAATATGTATGTTGAAGGCCCCCTAAGTCTTTCATGGAAAAACTATTTTTCAATGAAGACTTGACGGATTCTAGCATAGGGATATCATTTCCAATCCGCAATATGTCATCCACATATAAGATTAGAAATACAATTGCGCTCCCACCGACCTTTTGTAAACACAGCCTCTTCTTCATTTTTGATGAAACCAAACCCTTTGATTACTTCATCAAAACGAATATTCCAACTCCGAGATGCTTGCTTCAATCCATAAATGGATTTCGTAGCTTGCATATCTTTTTAGGCGATTCTCGGATCGACAAAACCCCGAGGTTGTATCATGTATACATCCTCGCTTAGGTTTTCATTCAGAAAGCCGTTTTGACATCCATCTCGCCATATCTCATAATCGAAATATGCAAAGAATCGCTAGGATAATCCGAATAGATTTAAGCATTGCGACGGCGAGAAGGTTTCATCATAATCAACTCCTTGAATCTCGTTTAAAACCTTTCGCACTCAATCGCGCCTTTTATAGATGTGAACATTTCCATCCATATCGGCCTTTTCTTAAAAACCCATTTACACTCAATGGTTTTGACACCATCGTGTGGATCAACCAAGTTCCAAACTTGATTGTCGTACATGGATTCTATTTCTGGATTTCATGGCTCCAAGCCACTTGTTGGAATTGGGTCCCACCATCGCTTCCTCATAGGTCTTAGGTTCATCGTTGTCCAACAACAATATATCACGTTGTTCCGCACCTGTACTGCCAGTGCACGACGTGATCTTTCGACCTCCGTGGCCGGTGTATCTACAACCGGTAGCGCAACACTTTGCACCTCCCGTTGTGGTTCTCGTGGTCGCCGAAACATTTTTCTCGGTGTTTCTTGAACTTCTTCAAGATGCACCTCGCTCCCACTAACCCTTCTTGAAAGAAACTCTTTCTCCAAGAAGACACCGTGTCTGGCGACAAACACTTTGCCTTGTTCCCGATTATAAAAGTAATATCCCTTAGTTTCCTTAGGATATCCCACAAAGAAGCACTTGTCGATTTGGGTGTGAGCTTGTCGATCGTAAACATTTTACATAAGCTTCGCATCCCCATATTTTGAGAAAAGACAAACTAGGGGGTTGCCCCGTCCATATCTCATATGGTGTCTTTTCAACCGACTTAGATGGAACTCTATTTAGTGTGAGCGCAATGTTTCAAGAGCATATCCCCGAAGGATAACTAAGATCACTTTGGCTCATCATCGACCGCACCATGTCCAACAAGGTGCGATTTCTCCGTTCGACACTCCGCTCCATTGCATGGAGTTCCCGGCGGAGTCAACTCGTGGAACAATTCCACAATCTTTCGATGATTACCAAACTCTTGGCTCAAGTATTCTCCACGATCCGATCGTAGAAACTTGATTGTTTTCCTAAATGATTCTCGATTTCATTCGGGAATTCTTTGAACTTTTCAAAGGATTCGACTTATGCCTCATTAAGTAGATATAACCATATCTACTAAAGTCATCAGAAAGGTAATGAAGTATTGATAACCACCTCCGCCGTTGAGCTCATTGGTCCACATACATCGCATGTACGAGTGCCAATAAGTCACTTGCTCTCTCACTATGTCCCGTGAAAGGTGCCTTTGTCATCTTACCAAGTAAACAAGACTCACATGTCTCAAATGATTCAAAATCAAAAGAGTGAAGCAATCCATCCTTATGGAGCTTCTCCATGCGTTTCTTATTTATATGGCCTAAGCGACAATGCCGATAAACGTGGGGTTTATATCATTAGAGAGTTGCCTTCTCGTATTAATGTTATAGATAGGAGACGCTTCAAGATTCAAAACGTATAATCCATTCACCAATGGAGCATGAAAATAGAACATATCTCTAAGATATATTGAACAACCATTGTCCATTGATCTAAAATCATATCCTTCCGCTTGCAAACATGAAGCGAAATAACGTTTTGACATAGTGTTGGAACACAATAACAATTATTCAATTTCAAAACTAATCCCGAAGGTAGATGAAGTGGTGTCGTGCCGACAAAGAACCGTAGCAACGCTTGCTCCATTGCCGACGCGCAGTTCACCTCGCCCCTTCTCAATCCTCTACTTCTTCTCATTCCCCGCAACGATTTGCAAATATGAGCTACCGATCCGGTATCAAATACCCAAGAGTCAAGAGGTGAAGTAGCAAGATTAATGTCTATAACATTAATACCCGGCGTAAGTCGTACTTTGCTTCTTCTTGAGATCCTCCATGTACTTCTTGCGCCTTTTCCAAAGGGCCTCGTCTCCTTGCAAGAGAAGCAAACGGCATCCGATGCCGTCGACCCCTTCTTGCCCTTCTTTGCATTGGAGGCACTCGCGATCTCATCGGGAGTTAACTTCCTCTTGGTGCAAAGTTTCTTGACAGTGGTTTGCGCTTTGCCTTCGCATCATCATCACATGATGACCGTTTTCTCGGATACTCTCCTCACTGTCTTTAGCATCCCATGCAATTCAGCCAAGGTTCTATCCATATTGTTCATGTGATAGTTTAATATGAATGGCTCGAAGCTCTGAGGGAGCGACCGGAGAATCACATCGTAGCCAACTTGGCTAAGGGGAAAACCCGCTTTTCCAGACTCTCAATGTAGCCAATCATCTTTATCACATGCGGACCGACGGGATTCCCTCAACAAGCTCGCACGCAAACAAGGACTTTGAGGTGTTGAACCTCTCGGCCCGAGCTTGGTTCTCAAACATGCCACGCAGTCCCCGAATAATAGTGTGAGCATCGCCGCTCTCATATTGCTTCAAGCTCGGGGACATTGTAGCAAGCATGAGACAAGCCTTATATCTAGGGCATCATTAGTGTGCTTCTCATAAGCCCTCCGTGCGCTGCAAAGTGGCATTATTTGGCAAATCCTCAGATAGGGTACTTCAAGAACGTACTCCTTACGCTCTTGCTTGAGAACAATTCTCAAGTTGCGATACCAATCCATAAAGTTTGTTCCATTTAATTTTTCCTTTTCGAGAATAGATCGCAAATTAAAGGTACCGGGTGTAGTATTAGCCGCCATGTTAGTTAATTTTCTAGTGAGCTTTGGCATCACCGCTAGAAAATTAGTAACATCGGTAAGCAACTCCTTGCTAATCACATCTCTATGTGACTCTTGTTGTTGGTGTGGCATCTCCATGCCCCGGCCCCAACCTATGCCCCAAGGCCCAAAACTGCTTTTGATAGCCTTGTTAAGTAAACCAA
Organism: Oryza australiensis; assembly: GCA_019925245.2. NCBI lineage: Eukaryota > Viridiplantae > Streptophyta > Magnoliopsida > Poales > Poaceae > Oryza > Oryza australiensis. The sequence continues at coordinate 103,227 of JAIFGZ020000767.1, forward strand.
ATGCTCCCGCCGTATATGTCCGACATATACCCCCTCGTGTTATGATAGAGAATGGCACTCGCTTGGCGCACCCACCATTGACGAGCATAACAGTGACGGTGCAACATTTGGAAGGGCATCATTACTACTTAATTTTGAGGGATGCTATCCTATCAAACAAACATATCACATATATGAAAGCAAGTAGAATAGCATGAAATAGTATGGCCCCCTTCACATGGTGATCTCCATCTCCATGCCGGTGTACAGATCTCCATCTTCATCACCGTTCTTTCGAGTGCCGAATGCTTGATTTCTTCAAACTAAGCTACTACTATAGAAGCTCTAATTGAAGATTACATCGACTCGCAGTCGTGAAAGAATATTACAAGCATTGCACGTATGAAAGAATATTACAGTGGATTGCACATATGAAAGAATATTACATGCATCACATGCATCTCATACATACAATAGGGCCATACCATCTCAAAGCATTCTCGCAAAACAAGTTAGGCGTAGAAACGTTTTCTACTTATCGCAGATACGGCACCGAGACGACCTATAAGGGGGTATGCACACGAGTTATATGGAAATTGCTTCGACGTAATCACATTACGTCGTTCCGATACACTATCAAGGAACGCAATTACCATTAACTCTCCTCAATAGATCCCGTAAAACCGATTGATCTAATCAACCCGTGTGCAAAACTTGTTCCAGATCCACCCTAAAACCCGAACTAAGCAAGATTAGCTCGATACCACCGTAGGGTTACGCGGAAGCTACGCTAGCCGAAACAAAAATTTCTACCGAAAACCAGAACACTTGCAAGTAAGGGCCGATAGATCGTTACCGATTGGAGTAGAGTGCGCGGAATAGCCAATCGTGGCAATCCGATCCGAATAAGTAGCCGATTCCCGAGAGACTGCCGATTCGCCAATCGCCCGATTCGAGTCGTCCGCCGCGCTTCACGCCTCGCTCCGATGCGCCCGACCGCGCCCGATTTCACCACAGCCGATCAAGAGCGCGCAACGTAGCCGCCTCTACCGATATCCACACGTCCGGGGACGTAACGCCGTACACCCCGTGCAAGCTAGCACGCAATGCAAGGCTAGGTTTGCTCGAAGGAGGTTTTCGTGAGATTGATCTCGGCGACTTCGTTGCACGCGATGCAAATTGACGTGTCAGCAGCCTCTCCACCCCTCCCTCCTTTATATAGAGTTGGCCGACTGGGACTAGTGGTCGATTAGGACTCTATTTTGAATCGGATCTCATCCGTATCTCATAGAGTTGGCCGCCCACACGTCGTAAGCCCATAGGACTCTATCCGATCGGATCCCTATCCGATCGAGCCGTATCCGAGTCCAACTCGAATATCTATTCTATCCCCTTAAGCGTGCGACCCGTAGGTTCAGTATACTCGGCTTTCGGCTATAGTCTAACTTAGCCGATCGTCGGCCGAGTCTAACTCAGCCGACTGTCACAGCGGCGCCTAGCAAGACATATTGACACCATAGTATACAAGAATAATATCGGCTCGAACCTCGTAATGTGTACACAAATCCCTTTGCCTCACGATACCGTTAAGCTATAGGCAAGATGTGTGCCATCCCTTCAATAGCTTAACCATTCACTCGAACCGTATTGGATTATCCGTCCGTTGATTGACTCCTCAATCAACTTAGCATGGCCATGCATTTCCATAATCCATTACCTCGAGGGGCCAGAGATATCTCTCCAAAGGAGGGGCAAATTCCATCTTGATCACTCACATCCCACTCCATGTTTCATAGCAAACCCAAAAACTACCTTTATAACTACCCAAGCACGGAATAGCGTTTGGTAGTCCCAAAGTAGGCTACTACACATGTTGGAATCCATGGTGATCTCAGTCTAAGGACTTTGTACCAACACTACCCGAGACCAACTAATGGCACATTAATTCCCCGTAGTGTCTCATGGTGGGTCTATCCAACAATGTGTTCTCCAACACATATGTCCATGTTTATTGATTTGGTATCTCCATACCCATGATCTATGAGACATGATCATCAATCAATAAACATGCCGATCTTAGAATCATATTTGTTCCAACAATATGACATATGATCGTGGATCGTTTAGAAATAGATTCATACATAAAGAGTCTCATAAATAAGTCACGTACTTATTGATCAATACAAGATGTCTATTTCATGGAACCGAATAACACTTTATTCATTTATACATAAACATTGACGTGATATCCAACATCTCCATGTTGCCTCTAGGGCATATCACTAACA